>JABXJD010000618.1:0-185000 GCA_013375575.1 Percina caprodes | reverse complement strand
TGCATTGAGGACTTTTTTGGCAACGCCCCTCAAAGAGGTTTCAGCCAGCCCCCCAAAAGAAAATCACCAGCATCAAGAGATCCTCTCTAAATGTGCAATAGAGCAATTTACTAAACAAGCATTGAACAAGCAGAACATAAACTTGAATATGAGAGCTGATCTCAGTTTGATCTCCAGAGTCAGAATGTGTCAGACTCTCCAATGGATGGATGGATGGATGGATGGATGGATGGATGGATGGATGGATGGATGGATGGATGGATATACACACACATTGTTTTTTAACCAGTAGTGTTGATTGGGGTTTTGATTTACTCGAGCATAATATGCATTTTTGTTTATCGAATTGTCAGAAAACTGTAAACTGCAGTCAGAAATGTGCATAATATTTCTATAACTCAGCATTCATCAACACAAGACAAGTGGTTACCCATAGGAGCTAGGGAGAGCAGGTGGTCGTTGAGCTCTCCTCTCTCAGTGGCGAGCTGCAGCGCCCCCTGCAGGTCTCCGCTCCACAGCCGCAGGTACACCACCGATTCAAAGTGGCCCGCCTCCACATGGCCCTCCTCTGAAGAACAGCAGAGCCAATCACAACATCAGAAATCTCACTCCATTTTAGAGAGCTGAAACCTGGCGCGTATTAGAATTACAGACATGAAAAGCAGATGATGTTTGATCTCCAAACGGTGTGCGCCGTTCTGCTACGGTTCCCGGGTTGGACGACATGTTTTCTCGGAGCGGTGTGAAACAGGCTTTGCGTTGTGTTTTCTCTAGTTTGGTGGGCGTGTCTCTTGTTGATTTGGTTCAATTCCCACTATGAAACATCAATCAAAATGTCCCTGAGCAAGACACTTAACCACAAGTTCCTACAGAGAGGCGTCATATATATATATATATATATATATATATATATATATATATATATATATATATATATATATATATATATATATATATATATATATATATATATATATATATATATATATATATATATATATATATATATATATATATAAAGCGTCAGCTGAATGACATGTAATGTGGTGGAGGCAGACCTTCCTCCACAGTGCTGTGGAGATAGAGCTGGCAATGCGAGACTAATCTGGCAGTGGCTGTGTCACCGGGTATCTAAATGTCCCAGCTGCAAGTACACTTTAATTAAACTTGAGTAACTACAAATGGGCAGATTACCAAAGTGTTGAAAGTAAATCCCCCGAGGACATGAACGTGTTTCATTACCTGACCCGGTGTTGATCAGAGAGCGGACACACAACAGCAGCAGGACGACCAACGTACCTTCTGCCTCAAACATGCGGTACAGAGCCTGTCTGTCAGAGAAGAGGCCCAGGTGGACGTGCTCTCCCTGGCCTGGGACACACCCTGCAGGGGCAGCTGGAACGAACACACACACACACACACACACACACACACACGAGCACGAACACACAGACACACACACACACACGAGCACGAACACACACACGAACACACACACACACACACACGAGCACGAACACACACACACACACACACGAGCACGAACACACACACACACACACGAGCACGAACACACACACACGAGCACGAACACACACACACACACACACACGAGCACACACACACGAGCACGAACACACACACACACACACACACACACACACACACACACACACACACAACACACACACACACACACACGAACACACACACACACAAACACACACACACAAACACACCCACACACACACACAGACACGAACACACACACACAGACACGAACACACACACACAGACACGAACGAACACACGAACGAACACACGAACGAACACACGAACGAACACACGAACACACACACGAACACACACACGAACACACACACACACACACACACACACACACACACACACACACACACACACACACACACACACGAACACACGAACACACAGAGAGAGAGAGTTGTAGTTTTTCTTGAAGGTTTTAGTTTTGTTCTTTAGTTTCAGTTTACTATAAATATTTCCCGCTGCTTATGTTGGTTTTGGTTGCCTCTGACTCCGTGCTCCGTCTTACCACCGCTGTGTTTGACCGAGGCCAGAGTGACGCAGTCCTGCAGCAGATCCTCTTTGGGCCGATGGTCCATGGAGGTGCTGACGGGCAGCATGGAGCGAGGCTTCTTCTTCTTCAGCAGGGCCAGGTCTGGATCCAGAAACGCACAAAACACCCGTACAGTTATACACACACACACACACACAACCACGAATACACCCGGTTTCAAAAACACATTCAGCTGGACTTATTTTCGTAGCTTTCGGTGCGTACCTGGTTTGTCTTTGCTCTTTGCAGCGGTGAAAGATCTCCGTTGCGTCTCAAAAGCGGCTGAAACTAAATTGCAGAACTATGTTGGTTATACAGTTAAAAAAGGTCCCAACAATCATACATAACAACTAGAGCTGGAATAATTACAAATCTTGCTGTACAATAACTTGTCTCAGAAAAAAGTGCAATTAACAATATAATTGTCTTTTAGTCAAATTGAAAAAAAATATATAGTTATGTATTTATTTTACAAACAAAGTTTTAACTGAATCCCTGGATACATATTCTGCTTACATCCCTGTCATGTGACCCAGATAATGTAACAAGACAGGTACACAGCCTATAAAGTAAGCAATGCCTCTTAATTATCATAAAATATTGTATTTTTCCTAAATGAACATACAACTGACAGTAGAACATGTATCATAAATAAAAACAATCCACCAATAATTAGTTATATAATTACAATTTGGCATTTCTAAACAAAATCAACAATTACCATCAAAAGGTCAGACCCCTTAAAGGGAATCTATGTTGTTGTTTTTTTTTAACCTGGACCCTATTTTCCTATGTTTTGTGTCTGAGTGACTGATGGGAACAACAATCTTTGACATTTGTCCAATATTAAGCGAGATCGCTGCAGCCGGCAGCAGCGAAACAAGCTACAATTTGAGTTAATTGGGCAATTGTTCTGCTTGTATTTACCTTCACATAAGTGCTTGTTTTGCCGCTGATAGACTCAGATTAATAGTGTCTGACAAAATTATGGAAAGGATTTCTAAGGAGGTTGACCTTTCTGTTAAAGAGTAAGAGCCTTATTTTAAACATAAAAACATCAGCCAAAGTGCGTTCACTAAACCCACCAGACTCCATGTAAATAAACAGTCATTTTAGCATCGTAAAATACACTTCATTCAAAGTCGACAGAAACAAAACAAAACTATGAAAAGCCGTTTTGGGTCGTCTTTCCACTTTTTAAACCATCACAACTCTAGTTTTGGTTGAAGTCAACACACAGTTTACTGATTTACATGTGGAAATATGTTGGCTCTACGCACGCTAAAAGTATTGCTTTTTTAAATGGAGTCTGGTGGGTTTAGCGCTAGTGACTTCAGAGTCGTTTCTGATTAAACAGAAAGGTCTCAAAGAGGTTTTAAAGGTCTATCTTTGTAGGGATCCTTTCTATAATGTTGCTGGACACTTAGAATATTAATCTGAGTCTATCAGCGGCAAAACAAGCACTTTTGTGAAGGTAAATACAAGCGTCACCATTGCCTTATCAAGGTACATCGTAGCTTGTTTCACCGCTGCCGACTGCAGCGATTTCACTTAACAGCCAACTGGACTAATGTCAAAGATTGTTGTTTCCATCAGTCACTTAGACACAAAGACCGGAAATTATGGTATGTAGTTACTAGTGCTGTCAAATGATTAAAATATTTACTCGTGATTAATCGCATTAATGTCATAGTTAACTCATAATTAATCGCACATTTTTATCTATTCTAAATGTCCCTTGATTTCTTTTTGTCCCATTATTTTTCTCATTTTAATGCTCTTAACATGGAAAAGTGGATCGGCTCGCTTTGTGCAAATGTTTTTTAATTGAAACAACATTGGCATACATCCTACTGTAGTGTTCACTTTCACACTAACATTCTCACTTGGAGCCAATAATCTCTCACACAATGTAACACTGTCCATCAATAAGAGGGTCAAAACAATACTTTGACCACAGATCACTTTGGTCTCGTCAATGGGACATTTGGCAACTTTTAAAAAGTCAACTTTCCATCCAGCGTCTCGCGCTCGCCATCCACTCAAAACGTAACGTTACTACTCTGGCTGGCTCGCCAGCCCAAACGGCGTGTGTGCGGCGTGGCGTGCCTGTTGCTCTGTTTCCGGTCTAGCTAGATCCGGTGTGTTGTTGCAGTTTTTCTAACGTTACTAGTTGTTACAACAGCATGTGAGAAAAACTACAAAGTTTGCTAGACCAAAAAGAACGTTTATCTTGCGATAAAAAAATTGACGCCGTTAAAATGGGTTTGCGGTAACGCCGTTAATAACGAGTTAAACTGACAGCACTAGCAGTTACTCTTTAAGACCTTGGCTAACGTCAGCAATTAATAGCGGCCAAGCAAAGAAACGGTGATTAAGTAAAAATGTTGCAATTATACGATTATGTAATAATTGTTACAGGCCTAGTAACAACTACTCCGTTACCTGATGGAGGTACAGGACTGTTGGTAGAGCCGACTTCATCTTCCTCATCTTCCCCAGACAGTTCCTGTCCCACCGCCGCCGCCTTTTCGCCTCCTGTAACTGCCTCTCCGTTCATCTCCGGCGGCGTAGCTCCTCCGGCCGCAGACGCCTTCTTGTTCTTCCTCTTCTGCTTGGGATTGGCCTTCATCTTCTCCTTCAGGTCGACCATCTTTTTCCCTGAGAGGAAAAACACGGGCGTGTTACAGTCTGCCGGTTACACCGAAGGAGAAAGTAACCCGTTGTTGTGGTGTCGGAGGGTGTGGGTCCTGGGCGTCTTCACCTTTCGGTGGCTTTTTAAACTCTTGTTTGGAGATTCTCCATTCCTGCAGGGTGAAGTCCTTCCCTCCCGTCCAGATGGCATCCGGGTCCACAGGCGACCAGTCCACGCACAGCAGATACCCGCTGTGGCCCCGGTAGTTACAGACAGCCGCCTCCGGCAGCACGTCCCACACCTCCACGGCACAAAAACATCCAACAACGTCACAAATCACAAAGTAGAGAATGTTTGAAGCATTAGCAAACAAAAATAAGACCATGTGGCATTCAGGTTTAGGATGCGGTTTTAAAGCTTACACCGTAGTTACGCGGAGACATGGACCCTATACGGTAGGGGGTGGGGGAAAAAAATCGATACAGCATAGTATCGCGATATTTTCAGTGGAAATATTGTATTGATACACAGGCGCCAAGTATGGATCTTTTATTATATATATACAGTGGGGGAAATAAGTATTTGACCCCTTGCTGATTTTGCAGGTCTGCCCACTTCCAAAGAATGCAACGATCTATAATTTTAATCAAATGTACATTCTAACAGTGAAAGACAGAATCCCAAAGAAAATTCCAGAAAATCACATCATATGAATTTATTAAAATTGATAACCATCTGATGAGGAAAAACAAGTATTTGACCCCCTACCAAACAGCAAGTTAATATTTTGTAGAAAAGCCATTATTGGCCAGCACAGATGTCAAACGGTTTTTATAGTTGGTGACAAGGTTTGTGCACATTTCGGCAGGGATGTTGGCCCACTCCTCCCTGCAGACAGCCTCCAAATCATTCAGGTTCCGAGGTTGTCGCCTGGCAACTCGAATTTTAAGCTCCCTCCAAAGATTTTCAATTGGATTCAGGTCTGGAGACTGGCTAGGCCACTCCAGAACCTTGATGTGCTTCTTCTTCAGCCACTCTTTTGTTGCTTTGGCGGTGTGCTTAGGGTCGTTGTCGTGCTGAAACACCCATCCTCGACCCATCTTCAGCTCTCTCACTGAGGGAAGGAGATGTTGGTCCAGAATTCCACGATACATGGCCCCGTCCATCCTCCCCTCAATACGATGGAGTTGTCCCGTCCCCTTGGCTGAAAAGCACCCCCAAAGCATGATGTTGCCACCACCATGCTTGACGGTGGGGATGGTGTTCTTTAGGTTGTACTCGGTGTTCTTTGCCCTCCAAACACGACGAGTTGAGTTGAGGCCAAAAGTTCTATTTTGGTCTCATCTGACCACATCACCTTCTTCCAGGCCTCTTCTGAGTCGTCCAGGTGGTGAATGGCGAACTTCATGCGGGCCTGTACATGTTTCTTCTTGAGCAGGGGGACCTTGCGTGCGCTGCAGGATTTCAATCCATGACGGCGTAGTGTGTTACCAACCGTTTCTTTTGTAACTGTGGTCCCAGCTGCCTTCAGTTGATTCATCAGTTCCCCCCTTGTGGTTTTGGGATGATCAGGGACACCCCACGAGGCGAGATCTTGTGTGGAGGCCCAGACCGAGGGAGGTTGGCGGTGGTGTGGTGCTTCTTCCATTTCCTGATAACTGCACCGACAGTTGATCTTTTCTCTCCAAGTTGCTTTCCGATTCTCTTGTAGCCCATCCCATCCTTGTGCAGATCTACAATCTTGTCCCTGATGTCCGTAGAAAGCTCTTTGGTCTTGCCCATGGTGGTGATGCTGGTTGTTTGGGTGTTGACAGGTGTCTTTTATACAGGTAACGAGGTGAGGCAGGTGTATTTGATGTAGATAATTGGTTGGGATTGGGGCTGTGTCTTAAAGAAAGACTAACTGGCTTGTAGGAGCCAGAATACTTGCTGTTTGGTAGGGGGTCAAATACTTGTTTTTCCTCATCAGATGGTTATCAATTTTTATAAATTCATATGATGTGATTTTCTGGAATTTTCTTTGGGATTCTGTCTTTCACTGTTAGAATGTACATATGATTAAAATTATAGATCGTTGCATTCTTTGTAAGTGGGCAAACCTGCAAAATCAGCAAGGGGTCAAATACTTATTTCCCCCACTGTATATGTGTTGGTCAGTTTGTCCCATTTTGCAGCGATGACATTGAAGTGATATGAACAAACTGAGAAATGTTTCTTTTTAGATGAAACAGACGTTGACAATTGGGAAAAATTAGAAGTTGGAAAAATTGCAATATATCGCAGAATATTACAATATGTTTAAAATCGCAATAATATTGTATCGTGGCATTAGTATCGTGATGATATCGTATCGGGAGGAAGCATAAGAGAGACGCTTTGTTTCTCCGACTCCATCTCCAAAGTGGGTACTCGCACCGCAGCTAACCCAGTTACTCTCTCACTTGCTCTACCACACACTTCCCATGCACACATACACACAGGCTCTGCCATTCTCTCAAAGTGACGCGCTAGAACTACGCAGACACACCATTGCACAAGTATAAATCCACACAACGGATTAGGCCACTTACCGAGGCTATGGTGTAGGCTCTGCGCCGAGTCTACGTCGTACTATAAATCATCAAAAAGCGGGTTTTATGGTTCTGCAGAGCTTTCGCTGTAGCCTACATAAGTGGCCTGGTGTTTTTAGCTTAGCGCTGGTGTGTGCGTGTGTGAGGAGTGTGTGATAGCGTGAGGGAGAAGTGAGAGAGCGACGGTAATTATCTTGAGTAAGTACTGACTCCAGAGTCATAGTGAGAGAAACAAAGTGTCTCCCCTGTGCTTTCTGACCACGGCGGGACATCAGCAGCAGGAGAAGTCAACCCTCTCCTTGATTTCATGTTGTTTACAAAGGAGAACCAGGAAGTGAGTCGGGGGTTTCTAGAGGTGCATGTCAGGCAACGGCGTAGGTTTGTGTCGTATGTAGCAACAATGTGAAGTAGAAATCAAGCTTAAGACAGAGTCTGGTGCATCTGACAGGAACATCTTTGTTTACCCATAATGCCTGGTACTGACCTGGGCCGTGCCCATATGAGACGGTGACCAGCCGCGCTTCGTGGTGAGGACTCCAGGCCATGCTGGTGATTTTAGAGGTGTGACCACACAGCCTGCGAAACGGCTCCGTCATCACCACGGGGCTTTCTGGAGGATTCTCTGTGCAAAAGGTTAAAACAACAACACTAAATGTCTATAACCACTTTTTTGTTTGTTTTTTAACCCTTGTTGTCTTCCCATCAAAATTGAAAAACACTTTTGTTGACGCGCTTATTGTTTTTTTGTTAACTTTTTCTTACGTTTTTGTCCCTTTTTTCCAAAGCTTTTTATTTTTTAAACACTTTTGATTTTGAATTTTCAAAAACTTTCTAAACCACAAATTTGGGTTTCCTTCAAAAAAAATCACGTGGATGGTTCCATAAGACGCTCCTCACAAGTTAAAAAAACTGATCAGTTCACTATTTCCATTGAATTTGGGTGTTTTATTTAATTTCATAGCATTTTAAGAAGAAAAAAAGATTTAAGAACACTGAAAAAGTGACAGAAATGTAGGGAAAAAACAACAAAAAACAAAAAATATCAGACAAGACATTGTAAAAAAATAAGAAAGAACTTTGAGAAAAGTTAGAAAACGTCAAAAAGTGACAACAAATGTCGAAGAAAGCTTCAAAGACAACAAAAATGTCAAAAAAAAATCTACAAAACACTTTGGGAAAAGTGACAAAAGTGTCTTAAGGAGGTTTTAACGTAAAATGTTGACCCGGAAAACTAAATGTTGGTCTACGGGAAGACAACACGAGGGTTAATACTCCGGTTCAGCGCTCACAAATGAATGTAGCACAGGTTTGAATGATGCGATGTGCGTGAGGAGTCTTCCCACCTATGACGGCGCGGAGATCGTGCACGTAGACGGTGGCGTTGCTGGAGCCCGACGCCAGGAGGCAGTGCAGCTCTGGCGGGGCCCCGTGGCCCTGATGCCACCGCAGCGTGTTGATGATCTTGTGGTGCTGCTGGATGCTGCACAGCAGCTTCAGAGCGGAGCCCGTACACGTCGATGCAGCTGCAGCGGAGAGCCCGGCGGCAGACATAAAACACAACAGCTTCCATTAGGAGTTCAAAGTAAACCGTTTTCAAGACATAGATGAACTAGGGAGCAGGAATTAGGAGGAATTAACATCTGTTCAACACCACTCATCTGAGGCCCTGTTTACACGTACGTGGTAATGAGACGTAGAGTATGAGAGAAAATAACTTGTTTTCTACAGAGATAGAGCTGAACATTTAATCTGACCTTTGAATTCTCACACACACACGCACACGCACACGCACACGCGCACACACACACACGCACACACACACACACACACACCTTCCTAATCATCACTATGCATCACCCCCCTGTTCTGAAACCTAAAGACCAAACGCTGTCAGTGGACAGTTGGTACCTCACAGGAACTCCACAGGCTGACGGCATGTTAGGAGACAGGCCACTCACCCGTCCTCGTTGCCGATGGCGACCACTTTCCCATCTGGCTTCCAGCGGAGGTCGGTGTGCGGAGACAGCTTGTGCTGTTGAGAAGCAGAGCTCACCGTCACAACCAGTTTCAAATCACCTGCAATTGTTTACATTCAGCGGGGGAAAAAAGGCAAATCAAACTGTCGCAGCCAGAGAGCACCGGCCAAAAATCTGCAATTTGAGCACAGAATCTGGAGTCTGGAGTGTTTTTGTGGTTCTACTGTGGCTGACAGGTGCTCATGGGTCACTAAAGGGCAGATGAGGACACACATTTTATTTTTCTGAATATAGTGATTGTTCTACTGCTTATTGTAGTGTCTGAAGCATGAATAAGCTCTCTTTGCTTTTGGGTTAGGGAGGCAACTGCTACCGTCTCGTTTATCCGAAAAATCAGCTGAAATTTTGATTTCGTTAAAACATTCAAAAGAAAAACTACTAGAGTCCTTCTAAAAACAGATGCTTGTGTGCAGTATGTGCGCACAAGCCCGTCCTGACAATTTGATTGGTCCGAACAGCTCTGGTTTGAGCAGAGCTGCTCCACAACGGATCAAGTCCAGACTGAACTTCTCGACCTCAAATGTTGTGGGCGGGGCTAAGTTCGTCTGGCATTCAGGGTAACCACCAGTATGAATCACCAAATAACTTCAATGGGTACATTACTTTGGCTGTTGTACGACATTCTTGGAGGGGAGCATCTAATAATATGCCGTGTAGTTCAGTGAGTAGATCACGGAAGTAACCCAAACTGAAAAAGCAGGTTAAATGAGAATGTCATCATCCCTCCCACCTTGATGCTGTTGGTGTCTCTGATCAGCCTGTCGATGTCTGACGCATCCCCGCTCAGCCGAGACGGATCGTGCTGCAGGATGACGCTTCGCCGCGCAGCTGTACAGACTGTAGGACGGCTTTCCTCCGGCTGCGCCTGAACACAGCGCACACACACAAAAACAAACAGATCAGGTATATGAAGATCGTCTGGTAAAAATGTCACCGAAAATAATGAGGGACCCAGTTCACCCACTTCATGGTAATCTGACTGGTAGGGTTATAGAGCGTAGTGGTAGACTAAGACCGTCTGTGGTAATCTGACTGGTAGGGTTATAGAGCGTAGTGGTAGACTAAGACCTCCTGTGGTAATCTGACTGGTAGGGTTATAGAGCGTAGTGGTAGACTAAGACCTCCTGTGGTTATCTGACTGGTAGGGTTATAGAGCGTAGTGGTAGACTAAGACCTCCTGTGGTAATCTGACTGGTAGGGTTATGGAGCGTAGTGGTAGACTAAGACCTCCTGTGGTAATCTGACTGGTAGGGTTATGGAGCGTAGTGGTAGACTAAGACCTCCTGTGGTAATCTGGCTGGTAGGGTTATAGAGCGTAGTGGTAGACTAAGACCTCCTGTGGTAATCTGGCTGGTAGGGTTATACAGCGTAGTGGTAGACTAAGACCTCCTGTGGTAATCTGACTGGTAGGGTTATGGAGCGTAGTGGTAGACTAAGACCTCCTGTGGTAATCTGGCTGGTAGGGTTATAGAGCATAGTGATAGGCTAAGACCTCCTGTGACACAAACTAAGCGGCATGCTCTCTTTTATACCTCAGACTATCAGACAGCACAACAAGCACTTAAACGTACATTTTTATAAGTTTTTACTTCACTGTATTTGTATATAGTATTGTACTGTATATGCTCTAGTTTTTGCTCCATGTCATCCCCCCCTCTCTCTCCCACTTTCGTGATTTAATCAGTCCTGTAAATAAAGGCAATAAAAACCCAGGGTGCCCTGGTAGAGCGTGCGCCCCCATGTACCATCATCATCCCTCCCTCCTGTCTTCATCTTTCCTATCAAAACAAAAGATAATAAAAACCCCAAAAATGAATATTTACAAACAAATAAATGAATATAATCAATAAAATAAATAAAAAATAAATAAAAAAATGAATATAATAAATAAAATAAATAAAATAAATAAAATAAATAAAATAAATAAAATAAATAAAATAAATAAAATAAAAAATAAAAAATAAAAAATAAATCTCCCCAAAAATAATAAAGGCTTTGAGGTAAACAAATGAGCTGAATGAGCATCAGCAGAATCCTGCCGGGGCAGAGCGTTCAGAGAGAAACAGCAGCGTTTTCGAACACTTCATTAGGAACTTACCAAACGACATTGGGGGGACCGGGGGCCCCCAGGCCAGCGTGTACACCGTTTTTCTGTGATAGGAGCTGGATATCTGCGGCGGCCTGGGAGGAGACGAAGCACAACAAACGGCCAGTCAGGAACACAAGCAACAACAGCGCTCAAGAGGCCTTAAAGGATTACTTTGATAACTTTCTCTCTCTTTTTTATTGGCTGGGGGGCCTTGAGTGGTTTAACTTTCAAAAATCACAACACTCATCCCTTTATGCAGTTAGAAAACATGCCCATAGTCATTTTTAAAAAGGTGCCCTGTGGAGTTTTATTGTAAATAAACAGTAAAAAGTTTGTTTTCAGTTTCTCGGAACAAGATGCATTGAGCACATTAGTGGTGGGAATCTATCTAATTTAATCTAATTTATACTATTTATTGATCCTAAGCAGGGAAATTACAATTTACACTCTGTGTACACTGTGTTAGCATCACTACACACAGGCCTGATATACACATACATTCCTATTCATGCACAAATGGAGAGATGTCAGAGTGAGTGGGCTGCCAAACGGGGCGGCGGGGGTTTGGTGCCTTGCTCAAGAGCACCTGGCAGTGCCCAGGAAGCATCTCTTCAGCCGCATGGGGACCCTCCGGTTCCCAACCCAACTCCCTACGGCCTGAGCTACTGCTTCGATTCAGAGGCCAACGATTCGATTCTAAACCGATTATCAATGAAACAATTATTTTATGTACATTTCCATGCATGATTTATTTATATATATATATATATATATATATATATATATATATATATATATATATATATATATATATGGCACAAACCTCAAAGTACATGTGCGCCTGCTCAACCACTGAGCCAACCCAGCCACAGTTTGTTAGATTTTGACATACTGATATTGTGTAGTTATTCCACGCTTACATGCCGAGTCATCTTCTCTCTCAGTGATCTTCCAGTCATGGTTAACGGTGGAGAATTGGCTTCTTAGAACAGGAAACATGAGGTGGTCAGATGTAATGTGATGAAGTAGATGAACAGCCTTTATGTGTTTTGTCTGATTATTTAATGCATGTCTTATTAGATAATGTGTAAATATACAAAATGTATTTTTTTATGTCCTTTTGGCCATTTTTGTGTTTTTTTCTGCAATCTTGCCTAAACTCTAAGTTGTTGTCCATTATCCCGTCCTCTTTCAGTCACTCTGTTTTCTGATTTGTACTGCCTTGAGACAGTTACTTTTAAATAAAAACGCAACACATTTAATTTATTTTAAAATCGATTAACTTATCATAATCAAATGACGTCACAAGGGACAATGTTCCAGATCGGCCCATCTGAGCTTTCATTTTCTCAAAGGCAGAGCAGGATCCCCAGGGCTCGGTTTACACCTATCACCATTTTTAGCCACTGGGGGGGGCCATAGGCAGGCTGGGGGACGATATTAATGTTAAAAAACCTTCATAAAGTGAAGTTTCCATGCCATGGGACCTTTAAAAAAACAGCAGTGGTATGAAACTACAGTGAATGGGTTTATGTGCACTGGTGGGACGTAGTTGGAAACTTACATAACTTCGTCATTCAAACCATACAAAGCTTATAATAGTAATAATGCCTCACCTGTTAGAGAAGACATCGTAGATACCAACTTTGCCATCGTCCGTTCCAAAAGACAAGGATCCTTCTTTTTGTGGGTGCCACGCCAGCTGCAGTGAAGGAAAACGTTTCGTAGTCTCTGTGTCACGTAAATGTGTAATGGCTGTTGATAACGGCGGACACTTTCAAAACAACACTACGTTTAATATCCCTATATTGGGCAGCCGCAATCCCCAGTCAACAACAAAGTCAACACACAGAGATGTAAACAACAAACGTCTTACCGCCGTGACCTTTGACTTGATGCCCTGCCAGAAGGACCGGGTGTCGTACTGGTTCTGGGTGGTCAGCGTGTTCCACACCCGGATCATGTTGTCGCCGACGCCCAGCGCCAGACACCCCGCGCCCACGGGGGAGAAGGCCAGGGCGTAGACGAAGCCGCCCAGGGTGGGCAGAGTCCAGCAGCAGTCCAGAGAGGCCAGGTCCCAGCATTTTATCTGCAGAGTCAAAAAGCCAAAGACAGGGCTCTCTCTTTAAGACCACCCAGATAAACGTCAAGCCAAAATCACACTATGGGGCAACTGTGGCTCAGTGGTAGAGCGGTTGCCTGCCAATTGGAAGGTTGGTGGTTCAATCCCTGGCCCTGCAGTCCCATGTCGAAGTGTCCTTGGGCAAGACACTGAACCCCGAGTTGCCCCCGAAGCTGTGTGTAAATGTGTGTGAGTGTTTATCTGATGAGCAGGTGGCACCTTGTACGGCAGCCTCGGCCACAGTGTATGAATGTGTGTGATGGTGAATGTATCCTGTATGATGTAAAAGCGCTTTGAGTAGTCGTTAAGACAAAAAAAGCGCTTTATAAATACAGCACATTTACATTTACTATTATCATTTTAAGTGTTTTTTGAGAATGATCATTCACAAAAATTATCATTCACTCTTAAGAGTATATCGTGAATCATATCGCATCAATCAATCAGCCCCCCTAATCGAGGGGCTGATTGGTAGAAAAGTAACCGCCAACTATTTTGGAAATTGAGTCACTTTCTTCATGCAAAAATGGCAGAAAATGCTGTTTTCAGCCTCTAAAATATGGAGATTTCGTGCTCTTTTCTGTTTGTTTTTTTAAATATTAAATTAAACTGAATATATGTTGGTTTCAGGATGACAAAACAAGACATTTAAAGACACCACTTTGAGAAACTGGGATGGAAATGTATTTGCTATTTTCTGAAATTTTATAAACAAAACGATTAATCAAGAAAAACAAAAATAAAAATAAATAAAATCTTCGGCACATTTTCGGCCCCGT
Source organism: Percina caprodes (assembly GCA_013375575.1). Lineage (NCBI taxonomy): Eukaryota > Metazoa > Chordata > Actinopteri > Perciformes > Percidae > Percina > Percina caprodes. The sequence goes on along the minus strand of JABXJD010000618.1, from coordinate 170,671 downwards.
TTTGTGCGTACGCCACGTTTATAAATGAGACCACTGGTGATTATGAATGAAAACACAGGGATACAAAAAAAGAAGTAATCTTTCCAGTTAAGTGTCAGAAGAAAGAAGGCGACCCACCTCTCTGTCCATGGAGGTGCTGATGAGCAGCTCTCTGTCGTCCTGCAGGCGGAGCGAACTCACGCTGAAGACGATCCGGCTGTGGTTCTGACCCTCCGAGGAATTCCCAAACAGTGTCCACCTCTGCTTCCCTGTCTTGGTCAGGTCCCACATCACCAACTCACCCCTGGGGGGACACAGGACAAGTGAGAAAGCGACATCCGGATCCCAGGAGACAATCCAGCTAAAGCAAAAGCTTAATACACAAAGCAACAACCGCATTTTCTGGACTTTAAGTTGCACTTTTTTTCATCGTTTGGCTGGTCCAGCGACTTTTATATAAAAATATATAGAATTTAATATGTTTATAAATGTTAATTCATACCGACTGACGTGAACCAAGGAATAAACATTGAATGGATCCAGTGATGTGGAATGAGATCAGGAGCTCGGTGAACTTGCCGGTAACTTGCTGGCTTGTTATGTTAATGTAGCCTATTCCGCCTCCCAGGCATGTTCTATATGCTATTGTGTAGCTGAATAACTGTTAATGTGTTAACTTAACATACAGGACACTTATTCAGCCTGTTGTTCTGTGGGCTATTTTGTAGCTGAATAACTTGCCTTTCCAAATTAAATGTCTGTTCTTAATCTTGGATTTTGTGAAATAAACTTCTAAATAAATGCGACTTAAAGTCCAGTGCGACATACACTACCGTTCAAAAGTTTGGGGTCACATTGAAATTTCCTTATTTTTGAAGGAAAAGCACTGTACTTTTCAATGAAGATAACTTTAAACTAGTCTTAACTTTGAAGAAATACACTCTATACATTGCTAATGTGGTAAATGACTATTCTAGCTGCAAATGTCTGGTTTTTGGTGCAATATGTACATAGGTGTATAGAGGCCCATTTCCAGCAACTATCACTCCAGTGTTCTAATGGTATAATGTGTTTGCTCATTGGCTCAGAAGGCTAATTGATGATTAGAAAACCCTTGTGCAATCATGTTCACACATCTGAAAACAGTTTAGGTCGTTACAGAAGCTACAAAACTGACCTTCCTTTGAGCAGATTGAGTTTCTGGAGCATCACATTTGTGGGGTCAATGCTCAAAATGGCCAGAAAAAGAGAACTTTCATCTGAAACTCGACAGTCTATTCTTGTCCTTAGAAATGAAGGCCATTCCATGCGAGACATTGCTAAGAAATTGAAGATTTCCTACAACGGTGTGTACTACTCCCTTCAGAGGACAGCACAAACAGGCTCTAACCAGAGTAGAAAAAGAAGTGGGAGGCCGCGTTGCACAACTGAGCAAGAAGATAAGTACATTAGAGTCTCTAGTTTGAGAAACAGACGCCTCACAGGTCCCCAACTGGCATCTTCATTAAATAGTACCCGCAAAACACCAGTGTCAACATGTACAGTGAAGAGGCGGCTGCGGGATTCTGGGCTTCAGGACAGAGTGGCAAAGAAAAAGCCATATCTGAGACTGGCCAATAAAAGAAAAAGATTAAGATGGGCAAAAGAACACAGACATTGGACAGAGGAAGACTGGAAAAAAGTGTTGTGGACGGATGAATCCAAGTTTGAGGTGTTTGGATCACAAAGAAGAACGTTTGTGAGACGCAGAACAAATGAAAAGATGCTGGAAGAATGCCTGACGCCATCTGTTAAGCATGGTGGAGGTAATATGATGGTCTGGGGTTGCTTTGGTGCTGGTAAGGTGGGAGATTTGTACAGGGTAAAAGGGATTCTGAATAAGGAAGGCTATCACTCCATTTTGCAACGCCATGCCATACCCAGTGGACAGTGCTTGATTGGAGCCAATTTCATCCTACAACAGGACAATGACCCTAAACACACCTCCAAATTGTGCAAGAACTATTTAGAGCAGAAGCAGGCAGCTGGTATTCTATCGGTAATGGAGTGGCCAGCGCAGTCACCAGATCTGAACCCCATTGAGCTGTTGTGGGAGCAGCTTGACCGTATGGTACCAAGAAGTGCCCATCCAACCAATCCAACTTGTGGGAGCTGCTTCTGGAAGCGTGGGGTGCAATTTCTCCAGATTACCTCAACAAATTAACAGCTAGAATGCCAAAGGTCTGCAATGCTGTAATTGCTGCAAATGGAGGATTCTTTGACGAAAGCAAAGTTTGATGTAAAAAAAATCTTATTTCAAATACAAATCATTATTTCTAACCTTGTCAATGTCTTGACTCTATTTTCTATTCATTTCACAACGTATGGTGGTGAATCAGTGTGACTTTTCAGGAAAACACAAAATTGTTTGGGTGACCCCAAACTTTTGAACGGTAGTGTATATATATTGTTTTTGTTTTTTTTTTCCCCTCTTCATGAAGCATTTTTTGACTGATGAGACTTCTACTCCGGAGCGATTTATAGTCCAGAAAACATGGTCACACAAATCGAAAACTGCAGAAAAACGCTGCTGAGCTGTGCTGGTGTCATGTTACATCGGGCTTGCTCTGATGGCTAACTGATGAAGACGCGTGCGTACCCGAAGCAGCTGGACACGAGTTGAGTGGGTCGTTCCCTGGGCCAGTGGACGTGGAGCCAGAGTCTCTCTTTGACGCTGGGGTCGACAGCGGAGCCTCTCTTCTTCAGATATGGCAGCTTCAGAGTCATCACAGCTGCAGGGGGCCGGGAGATGAGAGCAGACAGAGAGGTTTACTCAAGATCACCGGGGGTGACTCTATCAGGAAAGGACAACGGCAGGGAGACTTTTTCCCCTCTGTGAACTTAAGCTGCTTTTTCTATTGTCTTTAATTAAGGTCAGGTTTTACCAGTGGTCCGATTTTTAATTTTCTTTCTTTTCTGTATAAAGCAACTCTGGTGCCATGAAATTCCCATTTGAGCCCAAGAGTGACAGGACAGACATAATTTCTGTTAATTTAGGGGTGGTTGGGTAGGTGGGTGAATGGGGCCGGGGGTCAATTGTGTTATGTGTAGGGTTAAAAGAGCTATAAAAATAAAGTCTGAAGGATGAAAAATCAATAAAAGAAATTCTTATAAATGAACACTTCATCGGTATATATAGATACAGACAGACAGACAGACAGACAGACACTATAATTAGATGTTTTTTGTATGTAAAGAGATGTTTTGGGGCTTCTTAATGACCTCTGCACACCTTGTAAAGGCTTTTCCACGTTGACATAAATAGAAGTCAGGAGGAAATAAGGAATGAGCCCAACATCCTGGCTACTTGCTGAATGTCTCACCTTTTCCCTTCGCCGAGCTCCAGATCCTGACCGTCTGGTCTTTGCTCCCCGATGCGAGATAGCAGCCAGTCGGGTCTCCATCCGACACTCCACCATTTGCTACAATAACAACAACAAAAAATTTACAGCAGCTCCGGCAGGGGACTAAAAACCCTTTCCCTTTCCCGAGCCACATCAATCAGCTCCGACTGGGGGGGTCCCGAGGCGTTCCCAGGCCAGGTTGGAGATATAATCCCTCCACCTAGTCCTGGGTCTTCCCCGAGGCCTCCTCCCAGCTGGACGTGCCTGGACCACCTCCCTAGGGAGGCCCCCAGGAGGCATCCTTACCAGATGCCCGAACCAACTCAACTGGCTCCTTTCGACGTGAAGGAGCAGCGGCTCTACTCCGAGCTCCTCTCGGATGACTGAGCTTCTCACCCGATCTCTAAGGGAGACGCCAGCCACCCTCCTGAGGAAACCCATTTCGGCAGCTTGTACCCTAGATCTGGTTCTTTGGGTCCTGACCCAGCCTTCATGACCATAGGTGAGGGTAGGAACGAACACTGACCGGTAGATCGAGAACTTTTCCTTCTGGCTCAGCTCCCTTGTTGTCACAACGGTGCAATAAAGTGAATGTAATAACCCCCCCACTGCTCCAATTCTCCGACCAATCTCACGCTCCATGGTCCCCTCACTCGCGAACAAGACCCCAAGGTATTTAAACTCCTTCACTGTTGACTTCAGCTTGGTATAAACGACAGAGGTTCGGGGACAACGCTTTGCCGCCAGATTTTTTCAAAGCTAGCACTTCACAACACAATTTAGGAAAGCTGTTAAAAGGTTTTTGTCTGTGCAATGTTGGCCCTATGGGATGTCTTTGTAAACAACTCACGTAACTCCTAATATTATTTTACCTTTCATATTTTTTACTGTTGATTTGATAGTGTGTGTAATTTTGGCTTTCAACTCTTTACTTATCAGTGTTTTAGTTTACCACTACTTTATCTGGAGAGTGCCCATTTTAAGCCCCTCTGAGGAGTTATTTGGCATCTAGCCATCAGATCTTGTGTGGATTTTGTGTATATTCATCTGTAGAATTTGTACATGTGTAAATTAACAACATAAAAATAAAATAAAAAAACATGTACACTTTTTACATTACAAGTTTCTATAAGTGTTCCTGTCAAAAAGTTGTTGCTTGTGCAGAATTAACACACAGTCAGTGTGTCAACATGCACCGCAGTAGTGAATAACCGGGTTATGCCAGTTCTCCCTGTATACATGAGCCATAGTTCCATTATCTTTAATGTGACGGTTATTGCCACCGTGCATCCCACCCCCAACAGGCACCGTCAGACTCCGCCTACCAAGAGCCTGGGCTGGCCCAGGTTTCTCCCTAAAAGGGAGGTTTCCCACTGTCGCACTAAATGCTTGCTCTTGGGGAAATTACTGGAACCGTTGGGTCCTTGTAAATTATATTGTGTGATCTAGACCTGCTCTATCTGTAAAGTGTCTTGAGATAACTCTTGGTATGATTTGATACTATAAATGAAATTGAATTGTATGGTGTTATTGTAACGACAACTACTCCCAGCGCTGACTGATTATATCCAGTTCAAAAACCACTCAAGCGGAGTGGGGCCGGGCAGTTGAAGCATGCGCAGACGTTTAACCCGACCATGGTCCGGGTAAGGTGTATGCAGGGCTACCCCGGTTAGTGAAGGCGTTCTCTACCTCTGTTACCCGGATTATGAGAGCCAGGGTAAGGGGTTTACATGGTATTTGAGAAATCGGGGTATTGCCTTAACCGTAGTATAATTGTTTTTTAAACTGCATGTAAACGCACTAATTGAAACAGAAAAAGCAAATGGCCGTCATGCACCAAGCCAACGCAGGCTGCAGTGTGGTTTTTTTTGACGGCCCGCTGCTACCTTCACTGTCGTCCGGTCTGCTGTAGAAGGCGTCCTCGCCGGCCAGGGGGGACCACGCCAGCGAGTGGATCTCGTCCTCGTGTCCGCGGAGACGGTGCGTCACCTCGCCTTTCTTGCTCACGTCGATCAGCACGATCATCCCGTCTTTGTACCTTGAACAGGATGAAACAGCACCGTCACAATCACAATCGCGGCGGTTTATATTCTACTTCTGGTACGGTTCAGCAGCTTAAGGTTGAATTTGTCAGATTTGCTTTTTTTTAAAAAAGTCTGGATTTGGTACTACGGTTAAATACAACTCAACTTTGTCTATTTGTGTAGCCCTTTTCATGCAAGCATGCAGCCCAAAGTGCTTCACAAAGCAAAATTACAACACAGATGACAGAAAAAAAGATTAGGCAAGACTAAAAATAACAACACAGTTCCACAGTTTAGGGGCGTAGAAGCAGAATGCACTTTCACCGGTACCTTTTCTTTTTGGGACAGATCAGGAACATTTGAAAGCAAAGCAGTGGAGGACCTTAGTGAAAATCACTGTGTGATCGGCTGTCTAACATTACACGTAAGCTTTAAGGAAATCTAACGTTGCGGCCCCTCTGGACCTTTCGTCAAGAGCGTGGTGATGCTGCAGCGAGAGCGGGTGCGGGATTTTCAGGGATTTCAGTCAGGGATCGGTCCATAATCCCAGGTATTGTTATCTGAAATTGTGGAACAACACCCAGCCCTATTTGTGGCTCAGATTTGAATGTTCGGACTTTGTTTGAAGAGTTGTGATCCGGCAGAGTGGAGCGGGCTCTCCGGGGGTTGGTCTTACCCGACGGCCACCGAGCTCCAGGTGTGAGGGGAGCAGGTGAGGCAGAAGATGGTCCTGGGCTCTGGGAAGAAGCTGGCCGTGTCTCCCGTGTTGTGCCAGTGACAGACCACGACGCCCTTCTCGTCCCCCGACACCACCAGGTTCTTATCCAGCGGAGACCAGTGCACCGCCGCCACGGGGCTCTGTGTTAGATTAGATAATACTTTATTCATCCCACAGCGGGGAAATTTACTTGTCACAGCAGCAGCATTTTCTACAGCAGTGGTTCCCAATCTTTTTCAGCTCAAGACCCAAAAGAGAAACTTGGTGTCTCCCTGGGACCCAACTTTACAAAAATACACCATGAATCATTGTAACATCTACATTTTTAAACTGTGGACAAAAGACGGAACAAACCATGAATTTAAATGTATATGAAGTGTATTTATTCCATTAAAAAAGTAATCAAAAACAGAAAAGGTCTCTATTGTCCTCTCAGTGTCTCCGTCCCCTCCCATCGTCCCTCAGGACCCACACCAACATGGTTTTAATAATGCTGACTTGAATTTAATGAGATGTATGTGGATGAAGATATCAACCAGCTGATCTACTCTAGGTTCGGTTTTTGAAAGTGCCCTTCTGAGGTCATTCTGAGGTCATTCTGAGGTCATTCTGAGGTCATTCTGAGGTCATTCTGAGCATTTAGTCTGTTTCTGTATTAGTTTTTCAGGTACGCTAAAGTCGAAAAGCCAGATTCTCATTTTACTCTGCCAATTGGCGACCCAATAAAACGGGTCTGCGACCCATTTTGGGTCCCGACCCTAAGTTTGGGAAACATTGGTCTACAGTAAAAGCAATAAAAACAAAAAACAACAACAAACAAACACACAAATAAACATACAAAAAGCAAACAGCAGACAGTGAGCAGCCGGTAAATGTAGTGACATCAAGTAAAGGTTGCGTAAAGTGCGGTAGAACAATATTGCAGAGTGAGTGACGTTAAATTAAATTGAATATGTAATTAAAATAGGGGGACAACGGAAGGGACATCCTGCTGATACATGATAGGTCACATTCATTTTACTAGTCAAGGTACAAAGGGTTTGTGTCTTACAGGGCTCAACAATTTGGGGGAGGGGAAAAAAAAAAATCTAATTGCAGCTTTCTTCAGCTAGATATTGCGATTATGATTCGATTTGAGATTTTTTTTTTTTTTTTTTTAAGTATAGCTAAAGAATTTCTGTTAAACTGTGCAACAGAAAAAACATGTCATGGAGCATTATAACACGAGACACCATGCAAACTGCTCTATATTCTTATGCAGGGATGAGAACATGGACACAAATTGCCAGCAGTAGGTGATTTTCTTTTAATAATTTAGGAACATTGAACCGCCAAACACAGAACATTAGCTAACGTTATAATGAAAAACTATTCCAATAAAAAAAAAAAAAATATCAGTACTTCCCTGTAAACTCAAATTTCTGACATGCCCCAGTTCAACAGCGGCGTCTACGTTTTGCACCTTATAGATCATGTTAAATAAAGTTACACAAAATAAATGAAAAATCCACTGTAAAAAATATGGGTATGTAAAATCTAATGATCAAATATAATAATAGAGTAGATGGGCAATATATTGATATTGTGATGAGACTAGATATTGTCTTAGATTTTGGATATTGTAATATGGCATAAGTGTTGTCTTTTCCTGGTTTTAAAGGCTGCATTACAGTAAAATGTCATTTTCTAACTTACCAGACTGTTTAACTGTTGCCTTTACCCACATTATTGATGATTAACTATCAATGCATAACTCTCATTAGGTAAATATTTTGTGAAAGCACCATTAGTCAACACTACAATAATGTTGCAGTATCAATACCAAGGTATTTGGTCAAAAATATCATTATATTTGATTTTCTCCACACCGCCCAGCCCTATAATAGAGGAATGAAAGATAAAAAAACATCATCCACCAAAAAGATCCTCTATGCAGGCAAAACCACGCCAAGTGTGAAAAACATCAGAGCAAGTCGGGATCAAGTCGGACACATATCTAACCGCCGAGCATCGGGCGGCGATCGGCGCTGACCGATTCGGGCGCAAACGGGCCTAACGACACACTCACCTGATGAGCCGCATGTTCTCTAATGAGAACCTTGCTGTCCGCGTCCCAGAAGCGAACGTTCCGCCGTTGGAGGAGCTGACGAGACGTGGCTCTGCCCTGCATGCTGACAGAACGAAAAGCTCGACACAAAGTCTTTATGGCCGACAAGTTCACCTGAAAAACACAAAGACAGACGGCGATCAGTGTGTCATCATAAACGGAAGGAGGCCACGAAATACCCAAAAAGCCTCTGACGTCTCTGCTTGATGGAATCAGTCAATTTGGGACGACAGGTTAGGATCTGAATCTTCACACGACCAAATTAAAGACATTTTAAGGGTTGCAACAGTTAGCTGTTTAATCAATAGATGGTTTCTGACATGTTATAGATTAAACTTTGGAGTGCGCAGGACTAAAAATCCCCCCCCCCCATCCTCACATACCCTTCACCATACCTAGAGAGTGGTATGGTGTTATTTCAGTTAGCTTAATAGCTGGTTTGATTTGCATTGAGAGATGATTTTATGGAAAGTTCCCCATGCCAATTTCTAGGTATGGTGAAGGGTATGTGATGATGTGGGTTGGGGGCAATTTTAATTCCAAAGGCCAAGGAAACTTTATCAGGATGCATAGTATCCTGATCCATGAAATAACTGGTCTATAATAATAAAAATCTGCCTCTATGGGAAATTAACAGGGGGGTGGATACTTATGCCCCCTGTATTTTAACATAGGGGGGTGTATACTTATGCCCCTGTATTTTAACATAGGGGGGTGAATACTTATGCCCCTGTATTTTAACATAGGGGGGGGTATACTTATGCCCTGTATTTTAACATAGGGGTGTATACTTATGCCCCTGTATTTTAACATAGGGGTGTATACTTATGCCCTGTATTTTAACATAGGGGGTGTATACTTATGCCCCCTGTATTTTAACATAGGGGGGTGTATACTTATGCCCCTGTATTTTAACATAGGGGGGTGAATACTTATGCCCCTGTATTTTAACATAGGGGGGTGAATACTTATGCCCCCTGTATTTTAACATAGGGGGGTGTATACTTATGCCCCTGTATTTTAACATAGGGGGGTGAATACTTATGCCCCCTGTATTTTAACATAGGGGGGTGTATACTTATGCCCCCTGTATTTTAACATAGGGGGGTGTATACTTATGCCCCTGTATTTTAACATAGGGGGGGGTATAAAGATTTTCTTTTTAAATTATTTTTAATCAACTTTAGCATCATGGGTGTGTAAACTTATGCAAGCCACTGTATCTGCTTCTATGTCAGGAGCTGTAATCATCACACCTGAGGTGATCTGGACCCTGGACTCTGGACCCTGGACCCTGGACCCCCCCCCCCAACCCCCCGTGTATGGCAACAGCCAGACTTACCTGCGACCCTGCAGGAGGATGCAGACACATCGATCAGATAGATGATGTTTTTGGCTCCGACGCCCAGTAGACCGCTGCTGTTGACGTCACTGCAGCGCGAGCAGTACCAGTTGGGAGAGGCGGGAAGCGACCTTTCGTGCATGACGCCGTCGGTCGTTTAATGTTAACTACTTTTCTAATAAAGTCTGATAAAGCTCAACCAAACGCCACACATGTTACCTGCACTGTCGTAGCGACTACACTACCGGCCGTGCGGCCAGCGTGGTGTCGTAAATCTTACCGTTGTCTAGTACGGAATCCTAGTTGGGTCAAACCATGACGAGTTTGCGTTTCTTTCAAAGCAAAATTCCGTTTTTCGTCACTATCTTATACTTTTACTTGTAAGACAGCATTGTAAATAATAACCTAAAACCAAACGCATTAGGTCGCATAAGCAGTGAAGACTACAAATGGGTAAACACGCTTTGCTTTTATTACTGTAAACATCACTACCGTCAGCGAACAGTACCGTCGTAAAAATGCAAAATGGCGACTGCAATGACAGGACGTGGTAAGAGAAATTCAGCCTAATTATCTACACATTTGCGATATTATAACATTTATTGTGTCTGCTGACGATGTTTTAACTGATTCGTACTTGTTTTCAGGCATGGCGTTTGTTAGGAATATATCTGGGGTGCTGAGCTCGAGGTAAGCAAGTTATATATCACAAGTGTCTCTGCAGAAGGACAAATGTCTGGGGGCTGGTTCAAGTAACGTTAGCTAAGCTAAGCTAAGCTAAGCTAAGCTAAGCTAAGCTAAGCTAGGCACGCCACAGGGAAAACCACTTGATTTGAATTAGAAAGAAGCTCAAAGAAATAATTGTTATAAAAGGTTAGGAAATCCACATCTGCAGTGTGACTTTGCTGGGGCAGAAGTATATACCCCCCTATGTTAAAATACAGGGGGCATAAGTATACACCCCCCTATGTTAAAATACAGGGGGCATAAGTATACACCCCCCTATGTTAAAATACAGGGGCATAAGTATACACCCCCCTATGTTAAAATACAGGGGCATAAGTATACACCCCCTATGTTAAAATACAGGGGCATAAGTATACACCCCCCTATGTTAAAATACAGGGGCATAAGTATTCACCCCCCTATGTTAAAATACAGGGGCATAAGTATACACCCCTATGTTAAAATACAGGGGCATAAGTATACACCCCCTATGTTAAAATACAGGGGCATAAGTATACACCCCCTATGTTAAAATACAGGGGCATAAGTATACACCCCCTATGTTAAAATACAGGGGCATAAGTATACACCCCCTATGTTAAAATACAGGGGCATAAGTATACACCCCCTATGTTAAAATACAGGGGCATAAGTATACACCCCCTATGTTAAAATACAGGGGCATAAGTATACACCCCCTATGTTAAAATACAGGGGCATAAGTATACACCCCTATGTTAAAATACAGGGGCATAAGTATACACCCCCTATGTTAAAATACAGGGGCATAAGTATACACCCCCTATGTTAAAATACAGGGGGCATAAGTATACACCCCCCTATGTTAAAATACAGGGGCATAAGTATACACCCCCCTATGTTAAAATACAGGGGCATAAGTATACACCCCCCTATGTTAAATTCACATAGAGGCAGGATTATTAAAGACCAGTTATTTCATGGATCAGGATACTATGCATCCTGATAAAGTTCCCTTGGCCTTTGGAATTAAAATAGCCCCCCAGTTAGCTTAATAGCTGGTTTGATTTGCATTGAGAGATGATTTTATGGAAAGTTCCCCATGCCAATCTCAATGTATGGTGAAGGGTACGTGACAATGGGGGGGGGGGCTTGCTTTGTGTAGCTTAGCCTTTCTAGCATTTTGCAACCTGTCCAATTTATCTGAAAACGCTCTTTAGCATAGCAGACATCCAGATAGTAGCAGACAGCTCTCCTTGTCCTTAGCTACAATATCTCCTTGTGTCCCAAACGTTTCGTGGCTTTCAAATGAAGTTCCAGGTGAGCTGGATTTTTGACAAATTTTGCCAGTGACGGTGCTACAGGTCTATGTTGTTAGTGACGAAACCACACGATCAGGGACTAGTCGACTTCAAGCTCAAAACGTGATTGTGGAGGAGTAAAATCGATGCATTGACTAGTCTGTGCAACCTCTACTGTACAGTGATTCAATTGATGGGGGTATGGAACATATAAAAATGAATGGCTTTTTTAACCCTTCTGTTGACCTCGGGTCAAATGTGACCCGTTCTCAAAGTTTCTACATTAGACATTTGCATTCTTTCAGCTAAAACATACACAGATGTACACATATATATATACATAGAATACTACAATACCCTAAGATTTAAATAGAAACAAGTTAAAGTACCAATTAAAACCCATGAAATCGGATAAAAACTGAGAAAAAGAAAATACCTCCTATATGATTGAAATGTTTCCATTGTGACCGATCATAGTCTTATTTAATGAGTTGTCGGATGGGGGGCCCGGTTGGCCCCGGTTGGCCCCCATCACACCGACGCACCAGAAGTTGATTCATGGATGTCACAGCTCGCTGTTGGTTGGTTTGCTCAGGTTCTCAAAAATGCCCAAAAATAACATGGATTGTTCCATACAACGCTCTTCTCAAGTAAAATAAAGCTAATTAACACATTCACAGAATCCTTCCTGGTAGGAAATATATAGGAAATCAACTGAATATGATGGGAAATATCAAGGAGGTATCTCTCAATAAAAAAAAAAGTCTGTAACAAATAAGTAAATGGTAGATAGTAGTAGTTAATTGATGTTAGTGCCAAATCCGGTGGTAGTGAGGAAAAAAAGCGCCGAAAAAAGCAGCAGAGACCTCAAAAAAGCATCTAAAAAAAGGGTTAAACGTGTCTCCAGGTTGCAGGTTTTGGGTGGCGGTCCGCAGCAGCTCTCATGTCTCCACACCAGCACTTCACTGGAATCAAAGGACTGGGAGAGGAGGAACCGGAAGGTGTTTCCCCCCCAGCTACCGGAGGAGATCCGCAGACCAGCAGTAAGTCTTTTGGTCTGCTGATAATATGATGTGCAGAGTGACAGGATGTCCCGGTCAGGTGTCACCTGCCTTCAAAATGACAGTGGAGTACTTGGGAGTTTCTGTGGATTGCTAACCACAGATGGACATCAGCAAGTTACGCACTAAAGCTTTAAGCTGCGCACAAATTTCTGAATACTTTGTTTTGTTTTCAGGAGATCCATCACAGCAGGAGGCAGATTAAGTACAGCAAAGACAAGATGTGGTACCTGGCTAAAATGGTGAGACCCACAGCGAGGGGGGGGGGGATATTCCTCATCATCATCACACCTTGGAGTCAAGTAAATCAAATTGCCACTTTAGCGAGTGAACCATGTTATGAGTGATAAAGTCTGTCCACCAGAGGACGCTCTACAACGTCCCCGTTAGTGATGGAGTTGCATAGTCTGTCCACCAGAGGACGATCTACAACGTCCCCGTTAGTGATGGCGTTGCATAGTCTGTCCACCAGAGGATGCTCTACAACGTCCCCGTTAGTGATGGCGTTGCATAGTCTGTCCACCAGAGGACGCTCTACAACGTCCCTGTTAGTGATGGCGTTGCATAGTCTGTCCACCAGATGGCGTTGCGTAGTCTGTCCACCAGAGGACGCTCTACAACGTCCCTGTTAGTGATGGCGTTGCATAGTCTGTCCACCAGAGGACGCTCTACAACGTCCCCGTTAGTGATGGCGTTGCATAGTCTGTCCACCAGAGGACGCTCTACAACGTCCCTGTTAGTGATGGCGTTGCATAGTCTGTCCACCAGAGGACGCTCTACAACGTCCCTGTTGGTGATGGCGTTGCATAGTCTGTCCACCAGAGGACGCTCTACAACGTCCCTGTTAGTGATGGCGTTGCATAGTCTGTCCACCAGAGGACGCTCTACAACGTCCCTGTTAGTGATGGCGTTGCGTAGTCTGTCCACCAGAGGACGCTCTACAACGTCCCTGTTAGTGATGGCGTTGCATAGTCTGTCCACCAGAGGACGCTCTACAACGTCCCTGTTAGTGATGGCGTTGCGTAGTCTGTCCACCAGAGGACGCTCTACAACGTCCCGTTAGTGATGGCGTTGCATAGTCTGTCCACCAGAGGACGCTCTACAACGTCCCGTTAGTGATGGCGTTGCATAGTCTGTCCACCAGAGGACGCCTACAACGTCCCGTTAGTGATGGCGTTGCGTAGTCTGTCCACCAGAGGACGCCTACAACGTCCCGTTAGTGATGGCGTTGCGTAGTCTGTCCACCAGAGGACGCTCTACAACGTCCCTGTTGGTGATGGCGTTGCGTAGTCTGTCCACCAGAGGACGCTCTACAACGTCCCTGTTAGTGATGGCGTTGCGTAGTCTGTCCACCAGAGGACGCTCTACAACGTCCCTGTTAGTGATGGCGTTGCGTAGTCTGTCCACCAGAGGACGCTCTACAACGTCCCTGTTAGTGATGGCGTTGCATAGTCTGTCCACCAGAGGACGCTCTACAACGTCCCTGTTGGTGATGGCGTTGCGTAGTCTGTCCACCAGAGGACGCTCTACAACGTCCCTGTTAGTGATGGCGTTGCATAGTCTGTCCACCAGAGGACGCTCTACAACGTCCCTGTTAGTGATGGTGTTGCATAGTCTGTCCACCAGAGGACGCTCTACAACGTCCCTGTTAGTGATGGCGTTGCATAGTCTGTCCACCAGAGGACGCTCTACAACGTCCCTGTTAGTGATGGCGTTGCATAGTCTGTCCACCAGAGGACGCTCTACAACGTATCGGATTTTTAAATAACCAAATATTCATATTGTATAAAATCGTATCCTTAAAAATCCTTTATCGGTCCGGCTCTATTAAAAAGGCAACCGCGACTACAGTACATTGTGCGTCTGTCCCATTTCTACCGTGGCGGGCCGCCATTTCCAAATCAACATGAGGAGACACTGCGTTGTTTTTCCGGCAAATGGGGCTAACATAACCTGTAAAACCTTTTGAGTCCTTATCAATCTTATCTGTAGCATGCAGCCTTTTTCTGTTAGTTTTGTTCATAGAGCCACTGTAGTCAGGGTCGACTTAAGCCTGGTGCTGCTTCCTCGGGCAGTGCAACCCTTACTGTCCTAACAGCTGTGGAGGAAACGTGACCTTTGTTGTTTCATCTCTCCGTTTCTTCTCCTTCCAGATCCGAGGGATGAGCATTGACGAAGCCATCGCTCAGCTGGCGTTCAATGACAAGAAAGGGGCGAAGATCATGAAAGAGGTTCGAAATGCATGTTCACCAGGAGAAAATGTCACGGTTCGATAGCGATTTTTAGGCTCAAGATATTAGATTCAAAAACGATTCTCAATTTGAAATAAAAAAGTATGTAAATGTTGTTACTTTTCCCGTGTGGTGGTGTATATACGCCATTACAAAACGTAAAAATCAAGAAATTAATTGTATTTTTAGAATTTGATGAATCGATTTTGAATCTGTAGAGCTTGAATCGCGATACGAATGTGAGTTTTTTTTTTTTTTGCACACCCCTAATGTTCACCCTTCATTACTGTTGGCTGTGTGTGTGTGTGTGTGTGTGTGTGTGTGTGTGTGTGTGTGTGTGTGTGTGGGGGTCTAAAACATACACAGATGTACATATATATACATAGAATACTACAATACCCTAAGATTTAAATAGAAACAAGTTAAAGTACCAATTAAAACCCATGAAATCGGATAAAAACTGAGAAAAAGAAAATACCTCCTATATGATTGAAATGTTTCCATTGTGACCAATCATGTCTTATTTATTGAGTTGTTGGATGGGGGGCCCGGTTGGTCCCCGGTTGGCCCCGGTTGGCCCCCATCACACCGACGCACCAGAAGTTGATTCATGGATGTCACAGCTCGCTGTTGGTTGGTTTGCTCAGGTTCTCGAGGAAGCTCAGGAGATGGCGGTCAAAAATCACAACGTAGAGTACAGATCCAACCTGTATGTAGGTAAGTGTCACCGTGGCAACAAACTGCACGTTATTCACACAACATGACCTCCGGTGGCTGAGTGGCTGAGCATTAGAAACAAGTTGAGTCTGCTCTGTAGATGTTGATTTTTTTGAAACTTGGAAATAAAAAAATATATAAACTTTCCAAAACCTCATTAGACATCACATGATGCCATTGTGCGCGAGGGTGGGGGCTTTAAAAAGCAGTGGATTTCTCTGAGTTGAGATGGAGTGCACTGGGAGTCATTCATGTGGAGTTGCAGACGTTAATACAGATAAGCCTAAACTCAGCGCCATCTATATTTTGATGAGTTTCCATTCAAAAAATTGAATCTGTGCTCTCTCTCTCTCTCTCTCTCTCTCTCTCTCTCTCTCTCTCTCTCTCTCTCTCTCTCTCTCTCTCTCATATATATATCACACTGCCTGCCCGTCCCCCCTTCCTGCAGCCGAGTCCTACTCCGGCAAAGGGAAGTACCTGAAGCGCATCCGTTACCACGGCCGTGGGATGTTTGGCATCATGGACAAAGTCTACTGTCACTACTTTGTTAAGCTAGTGGAGGGCTCGCCGCCCAAAACGGAGGAGAAGACCAGCTTTGACCAGGCCAAGGAGTACGTCCAGAACCTGAAGAACCGAACCATCATCCACAGTCTGTAGTGTGTGTGTGCGCGTGTGTGTGTGTGTGTGTGTGTACATTTGTAAATAAATGACTGTATAATGAGACCGTTTTATAGCTTTGTTCATTGTTTTGTTATTTTCATTGTCTTGTACATTATTTTAAAATAATGACAGCGGCCAGTGATGAAGTTTTAAGTAAAGAGATCATGAAGTCCAACAATGTTCTACAATAAAATCAAGATGTCTGTCAAAGACATTACATAGAATGAATTTAAGTAAATGCTATGCCTCCCTGGGATGTATTAACCATAATCTTGTACAGTCTAACAGGTATTATTTGCTTTTTATTTGCTAGAATCAATTTAAAATTTTTATTTTTTAATCAAAGCTTTAGTATTAAATCCTTGTTAACTTGTTAAATGAAACTAAAAACAGTTTAAAGGGTAAATACAGTTTTTTTCCAACCTGGACCCTATTTTCCTATGTTTTTGTGTCTAAGTGACTGATGGGAACAACAACCTTTGACATTCGTCCAGTATTAAGCGAGATTGCTGCAGTCAGCAGTGGAGAAACAAGCTACAGTGTATAAGTTAAGTGGGCCAACTTGTATTTACCTTCACAGAAGTGCTGGTTTTGCCCCTGACAGGCTCAGATTAAGTGTCTGACAACATCATGGAAAGGATTCCTTCTGGGATAGACCTTTAAAACCTCTCTGAGACCTTTCTGTTTACCCAGAAACAGCTCTGAAGTCCCTAGAGCTAAACCCACCGGACTCCATTTAAAAAAGCAATACTTTTAGCGTGCATAGAGCCAATGTATTTCCACATGTAAATCAGTAAACTGTGTGTTGATTTCAACCATAACAAGAGTTGTCATGGTTGGAAAAGTGGAAAGCCGACCCAAAAAACGGCTTTCATAGTTTCATTTTGTTTGTCGACTTTGAGTAAAGTGTATTTTACGATGCAGGCCTCTGCTATTAGTAATTTGGCCTTAATTTTCCTGTTCCTGATTAGGGTTGGGGACCGAAACCCGGGTTCCACTATGGACTATTGGGCTTTGCACCGCCCAAGACGTTTGTGATTGGTTTAAAGAAATGCCAATACAAGCACCAGAGACACAAAATAACACCTCAAATCTCAGAAGTGATTTTAAGAAAATTCACAGGTGATTGGTGAGTGTCCCTATACAATACACCGAGACTAACTGGATGATTGTTTTCTGTGGTTGTTTCCTACCACAGAAAACAACAAAAATACTGCTTTGACTTTTTCTCCACCAACCGCCGGCACTTTCTCTCCAACTGTAATCATACAAAAGACGCACAAAAACACACATAGATACAACTTGTGTAACGCCAATACCAATTAGTCGGCACTGTACAGATGACTGCCTCCGCCCAGCGGCCAATAAACCCAAGAGGCTCCTGGTCCATCGTGTGTGTGTGTGTCTGTCATCTTCTATAGAGCACACTGCAGCAGAGGGAGAACAGGACCACATCAAACTGCATTGTCGATACACTTTCAGTAATATGTTGGAAAACAAAACTACTGCTGGCATTGCAATAGGTTCATGGTGGATGTTTTCAGAGGTGTAGTCTGCGTAATACGCTCGATTCGCAGTATACCCACTAAGACATCTCCAGGATTTCCATATACCCACTTAAAAATGTGCAACAACATAGTTTTGTGACAGAAACTTCACTTCAGATATTTGTATTCAAAAATACGAGGTCGAGTAATGTAGCGACCGGGCCCAAATGCTCCGCCTGCACTAACGCCAGTATCCACCCTCCCATCCCCCACACATTAAAGACTAATATAAGTAACCTAGTTTCTGTTGCCCTTGTTGCTTTGGGGTCAACTTTTGGGATCCAGGCTTAGGTCCCTGATGTAAAAGCCCTCTTACTGCTTTATATTCCTTATAATTTTGAATGTCATCTGTGTTTTCCTTCTCATAGGATAAATAAAAGGTATTCCAATCATTAACTGTGTATAAAAGAATCAGAATGCGTGTTTGACGCTCAAAATAACAATGGGGGAGAACACCCAGACCGCACACTTTGATATGCCCTCCCCCAAAGACCCATTCTGAGCCATGAAAAAAAATACAAATATGCATACACATACACATATATATACACACATATATATACACATACACATATATAAATACTCATACATATATACATACACATATATACATATACACATACACATATATACATATACACATACACAGACATATACATACATATATACACACACATATACATATATATACACATACATACACACACAATGTATTTGTGGTACAGTAGGAGGGTCTGGCTAGTCCACACAATATTCCTGGATGGGAGTAAAACATGCTCTTGTTTATTGGCATTTCTTTAAACCAATCACAATCATCTTGGGTGTTGCTAAGCGACAGATGGATCCACGGTGCCTCTGCTAAATAGTCTCAGGAAGGAACTTGTTTTGGTGGAACATGTGTACGTTCAAAAGTTGTTTTAGTCGTGCAACAGAAAACTCTGATTGGACAGATAGTCTAGCTAGCTGTCTGGATTTACCCTGCAGAGATCTGAGGACCAGGTAACCATAGTCCTCAGATTGGACAGATAGTCTAGCTAGCTGTCTGGATTTACCCTGCAGAGACCTGAGGACCAGGTAACCATAGTCCTCAGATTGGACAGATAGTCTAGCTAGCTGTCTGGATTTACCCTGCAGAGACCTGAGGACCAGGTAACCATAGTCCTCAGATTGGACAGATAGTCTAGCTAGCTGTCTGGATTTACCCTGCAGAGACCTGAGGACCAGGTAACCATAGTCCTCAGAAATCCACCAGAGTTCAGTACGCCCACACAAAGGAAGCGGTAAGGGACATCCGGACGAAAACCTGCATTTTTTCCCGCCTTTACACCCATTTCAGTTATTGAAAATTATTAATTTTCACATACATTCAGTTGCAAAAGCAGTAACATGAATGACCACTTGTCAGGAAATACCGAGGCTTGGACCCAAATGTAGAGTTGAGAATTTATTTAACAAACACAAAAAGTGTCCAAGTTATCAAATAAAAATAAAAAGGCATGCAGGCCAGGAAGCAAGATCACAAGAGCAAGACACGGAACCCAAGACGAATAAATCCACCATGAAGACAGGAACAGACCAGCAACGACCCGACAAGAGAGACTAAATACACAGGGTAACGAGGTAGAAACAAGGGACAGGTGGCACACAGCGGCTAAGGAACAGGTGAAACAAATCAGGGCGGGGCGGACAATCGGACAAGAGGGAAAACACAAGGCAGGAAGTGAAGCAGGACATGACACGGGAGAATACAGAGACTACAAAATAAAACAGGAAACACTACAACAGAAACTCACAAATCGGGACACCGCTGCTTACGAGACTGGATAACTTGGCTGTGAAGTCATTGCTCATTCCCTTAATGACATTTTACATCTTCAACATTAAAATCAGAATCTTTTAGGCTGCATTTACATCGCTATGTTTTGGTTTTTAAGTAGAGTTTTAAGCTCCGGTAGAAGAACTAACCTCAGTTTAACCCTCATGTTGTCCTCTGTTCTTTTTAACTACCCAATTGTAATTACCCAAAACACCATGAAGTACACATCTCTACTTTCATTCATTTTGGGGCGTCTTATTCAATTTTAAGTGTTTTTGAAATAGTATTGAGAGTAAAACTTGACATATTCCAGTCTGTGATTATCATCAACATCCATTCCTTTAATTTTAGTCTCAATAATTCCTAATTTCTGCTTTTCTAACTCAAACATTAGGTATAATTTCCTATAATGAGGTTTACTGACCATAAATTCCAAAAATAAATTGCAAAACTAAAGTTAGTGTTACGTAGTGGTAAAAATAAAGTGACGTTGGAAAAGAAAAAGTATCAAGTGTTGAAAAAAGGGACAAAAACATAAGAAAAAGTTAAATAAAATTGATTAAAAGCAGCAACAAAGGTGTTGATTTTCAACATTGACGGGAACACAACACGAGGGTTGAACCAACACGGCCAAACCAAAATATCTCATCATCATTCTCGTTTACCGCCAGTTGCCATGGTAACATTAGTAGCTTAGTCCGAGAGAATGAGACGCCATGACCCAATCGGGCTCAACGTCTCAATCGGTTTTAAAACCAAAACATAGCAATGGAAATGTAGCCTTGGAATCTCGGCCTTCGTTGTTAGCATCAGAGCGGACAGCCCCGTTTCTAGCCCCCCGGTCAATGATCGGGCTCCTGCAGGATCTCAAAGGTCAGCTGCGTGATGTGCCTCCAGGCCTGCTGGATGTGTCTTGAGTCGGTCGTGCGTGCGCAGATGGCAAAGCGCAGGACAAAGCGGCCGGAGAGCTGGCAGGGCACCAGGTGGATCTCTCTGCTCTCCGTGATCCTTTTAAGCAGGAGCTCAGTCAGCTGATTGGAGCCCTGAGAGGAGGGGCAAAGACCAAATGAAGCTCATGTTGCAGGATTTATGTCTTGCCTACTCGACACCATATGCTATAGGTTACACACACTGAACTACAATTATAAACCATAACCCTGACACCAGATGCTGACTGGTTTTCGGACCCCGACCATTTTACATTTGACTGAACTCACATAGATGTGTGTGTGTGTAGCGGCAATCTGTCCACAAATAATGCCACTGGATGAACTCTGAAGCCCTTTCCAACTCTTGCTGGTGCAAATAATGAGGTCCGCCGTCGTCGTACGGTTAATCTTTTATGTTTTTTATTTAATTTTAGGTAAAAGCACGTACAAAAAGACTGACTTGAATGATTAAAAGCCGAGAACGACGAGATCTAAAAACATTACTCTCACACAGCTGAGGTTGGAAAAACAGTGTGGCTTCCCGGATCCAGATTCCCCTTCCCGCCTCTCACCTGTGATTCCCTTTCTAATCTCCAATTAGCACCCACACACAGGTGCACAGGTGACGAAACAAACAAAACACACACGCACACGCACGCACAACAACCGTATGTGTCCAAATTGGCCATTACAGCGTGAATAATCATGAATAAAGCTACTAGGGCAGCACTCCAATTTGATAGTTTATCACCACACAACAGACAGTTTCGGGCATTGCCTTTCCTCAGCGTGTGCACAGGTAAATGCAAACGATACTCCACACACAGATGGGGTTGGTTATAGACCCAATACTGCACAGGTGGAGTCAATCAGCCCCAATTAGCACATCGATCCCAACGGAGGGAGTCACAACCAATCAGGGTTAGGAAGGCTCTGTGTCTACGATTACTTCCTATCAGACACAAAAGCAGTGCAGAGATGAAAGATTGAAGGTTGGATAGATAGCTGGAGAACTGGAGAAATAGCGAGGGTGTTTGAGGTTTAACCTCTGCACTGCTGTTGTGTCTGACAGGAAGAAATGTTAAATCTGTTCTCCTTCTGTAACAAACTAATCAAATGATTTGGGTCCATGTTGACATTATTATTTTTTTTGATTTTGTTTCATGTTGATTTCATTTTCTGGTGGGTTTCCTTGGCCTAATTATATTTATATATATATATATATATATATATATATATATATATATATATATATATATATATATATATATATTATAGTTTTTTTTTGTTTTATTCAGTTTTAGATACTTAAATCAGTTTTCACTGCTTATTTTTATTATTAATTAATTTAATGTATTAATTTATTTGACAGGGACAGTGTTCATTAATTAACCCTCGTGTTGTCTTCACCTTCCGGGACCTTCTCGTGTCCCTCGGGTCAAACTGACCCGAGGGACTTATTTGGGGTTTTAGAAACAATTCTGAAATAAAATTTTACTTCATAATCTATTAACAAATCTTGTCTTTATCTCAATTTTAAACCATTGAGATAACATCTATGTTCAGGGAATGAATCAGTCTCTACTAGCACACTATTAAAGATGGAAGTGGGGTTCGTTTTTAGTCATCAGGTTATAATTCATGTTAAAAATCACTATGGAAACAATAAAAAGTGTCATATCCAGAATAATGTTCTGAATTGAGTCAGGAATACATGTTTATCTCAGGAAATAAGGTAAGGTGCTGATTTCAGGTAGAAAAAAATTTAACTTGGACCATTTTTCTTCTTGTAAAAATTTGAAATGGGTTTATTTGACCCAAATACCATTTGAGGGTTAACATTGCTGTAAATGCACCAGAATGAGCCAAAAGGCTATTTTTCATCCGTTGTCCCTGGACAGATCTTAAAATTATCTACCTAAAAAACAATATGAAGAAGATTACAGTGAACAATACAAATATAAAAAGCAGTATATAACTCTTCAAATCCCGTTGATAAATACAGTGTCCAAGTTTGCTATAATACAGACATTAGGGTAAATATATATATATATATATATATATATATATATATATATATATATATATATATATATACATACTACACATTGACACAACAGGGACACAAGTGGCAGCACGGTTGGGTTGAGGGAAAATACATATTCTTATTAATACTGACATGTCTGATGTGTTATGAACCAGTTTTTTTAGATGTTTTATGAAGTGTAAAAGTACTTTTTAGAGATTTTTTGAGGCCTTTATTTCTGACAGGGCAGGTTAGACTTGAAATGGGAGAGAGAGGGGAAGGACATGCAGCAAAGGGCCGCAGGCTGGACTCGACCCCGTGTTAGGAAAGTCCTGTTACTTTTTCTCTGATCAGTGCTAAAACGGTTGCAACTGCTGTGACGTCTGGTGTCTGGGAACCGCTGCCTTGTCCTTGTCTGGAGCACAGTGGACCCCCTCACGAAACCTCCGCTCCTCCATCTCTACGTACTGCCTGCACCAACCAAGCACTAAACTCTCTACTATGGGGGACAGGGCCTTCCAGGTAGGTGCCCCACAGATCTGGAATTCACTCCCAGAGACCCTAAGGGCCCCACAAACTGTGGAGATTTTTAAAAAGGCCTAAAGACATTCCTATTTCAAAAGGCCTTTTAATAGTCATAGTTTTATCCATCCATCCATCCATCTTCATCCGCTTATCCGGTATCGGGTCTTGGGGGCAGCAGCTCCAGTAGGGGACCCCAAACTTCCCTTTCCCGAGCCACATCAACCAGCTCCGACTGGGGGATCCCGAGGCGTTCCCAGGCCAGGTTGGAGATATAATCTCTCCACCTAGTCCTGGTCTTCCCGAGGCCTCCTCCCAGCTGGACGTCCCTCCACCTAGTCCTGGGTCTTCCCCGAGGCCTCCTCCCAGCTGGACGTGCCTGGAACACCTCCCTAGGGAGGCGCCCTGGAGGCATCCTTACCAGATGCCCGAACCACCTCAACGTCATAGTTTTAATTTTTTTTAATTTTAGTTTTATGGTGTTTTATTGTTATTTGTTGATTTTGTTGTGTTTCTGGGAGCTATTTTTAACTCCTGGCTACTGTAGCACTTTGAGATTTCACTTGAAATGTAAAGGGCATTATAAATAAAATGTATTATTATTGTTATTATAGTGTGATGCTGGGAAAAGAGCAGGCGCTCGCCTTAGCCTGTATGAAATTGTAGTGTGGAAGGTTGGGGAGCAGTCATTTTTCTGTACTGATGCTCTGAGTACTGTAAAAAGTGACTTCCTTGCAAGAAAACCGAACTTTATTATAACTTCAGTGGTTCCTGTCTATTCTTGATAATGAAATTATTCTAACAACCTGCTAATTTTACTGGGTATTGACATTTCATTTCATTTATTGACAGTTTTACAAGGTTGGTTGACTGTCTACTGTATGCACAATTGCACATTTTCAATTCAAATTTTGCTGCTCTTATTTTCTTCATTGTATGTGCCTTCTTATTTTTGCTTTTTATATTGTTTACTTAATTGTTGTGGACTGAATTGGGATGGAGGGAAACGTAATTTCGAACTCTTTGGATGTCTTGACATGTGAAGAAATTGACAATAAAGCTGACTTTGACTTTGACTTTGATTACCTTGAGCCTGAAGCAGACCAGTCCCATGATGACCTCGGCACAGATCTCAAACCTCTTGTCTGCTCGTACCAGACTCTCAAACTCTTTGGCCAGGGCCACTTGCTGTAAAGAGAAGATCAAAACAAGACGTTTTAGTTTAAATGTGTTTTTTTTTTTTGGCTAGGAAATAGGAAAGTCACAATCACTACATCACATTTGTGCATTTCCATTTGTACATACTGTCTGACAAGGACCAAAAACACTGTTCCAGCTGTTTTAACCCTCATGTTGTCTTTGGGTCAAATTGACCCATTTTTGAGTTGTCACAAAAATGGGTCGTTGAAATAAGCGCTGAAAATGGCAACATTAAAAATATGAAAAAACTTTGGTAAAAACAACAAAAACATTGAAAAAAACCACCCAGAACATTGAAAAAGTGACAAAAATGTGGGGAAAAGCGATCTTTTCTTTTTCATGGTTGACGGTAAGACAACACAAGGGTTAATTAAAAATGCAGCGTGAACACAAAACAGGCTCAGGGGGAAGGGGGGGGGAAGCATGGAGAAAGAAAAGATGGCCATGAGATAAAATGTAGGAAAATGTTATAAAGCTATAAAAAGAAGATGCAAACCAGACATATGATGAAAAGGAAATGTTAATAGAGGCAAAGATGAGGGCAGTGACGGGGTCTGTGATAGGGAGGATAAGTTGGGGTGAGGCATGGGAGGGAGAAAGGGGAGGGTATTAGTCAATAAGTCATAAAGTAAATCCTTTAGGCATTTATTAATGGCTTATAAATCCTTTAGGCATTTATTAATAGCTTATAAATCCTTTAGGCATTTATTAATAGCTTATAAATCCTTTAGGCATTTATTAATGGCTTATAAATCCTTTAGCCATTTATTAATGGCTTATAAATCCTTTAGGCATTTATTAATAGCTTATAAATCCTTTAGGCATTTATTAATGGCTTATAAATCCTTTAGCCATTTATTAATGGCTTATAAATCCTTTAGGCATTTATTAATGGCTTATAAATCCTTTAGGCATTTATTAATAGCTTATAAATCCTTTAACCATTTATTAATGGCTTATAACTCCTTTAGGCATTTATTAATAGCTTATAAATCCTTTAGGCATTTATTAATGGCTTATAAATCCTTTAGGCATTTATTAATGGCTTATAAATCCTTTAGGCATTTATTAATGGCTTATAAATCCTTTAGGCATTTATTAATGGCTTATAAATCCTTTAGGCATTTATTAATGGCTTATAAATCCTTTAGGCATTTATTAATGGCTTATAAATCCTTTAGGGATTTATTAATAGCTTATAAATCCTTTAGGCATTTATTAATGGCTTATAAATCCTTTAGGCATTTATTAATGGCTTATAAATCCTTTAGGCATTTATTAATGGCTTATAAATCCTTTAGGCATTTATTAATGGCTTATAAATCCTTTAGGGATTTATTAATAGCTTATAAATCCTTTAGGCATTTATTAATGGCTTATAAATCCTTTAGCCATTTATTAATGGCTTATAAATCCTTTAGGCATTTATTAATGGCTTATAAATCCTTTAGGCATTTATTAATAGCTTATAAATCCTTTAACCATTTATTAATGGCTTATAACTCCTTTAGGCATTTATTAATAGCTTATAAATCCTTTAGGCATTTATTAATGGCTTATAAATCCTTTAGGCATTTATTAATGGCTTATAAATCCTTTAGGCATTTATTAATGGCTTATAAATCCTTTAGGCATTTATTAATGGCTTATAAATCCTTTAGGCATTTATTAATGGCTTATAAATCCTTTAGGCATTTATTAATGGCTTATAAATCCTTTAGGGATTTATTAATAGCTTATAAATCCTTTAGGCATTTATTAATGGCTTATAAATCCTTTAGGCATTTATTAATGGCTTATAAATCCTTTAGGCATTTATTAATGGCTTATAACTCATTTAGGCATTTATTAATTGCTTATAACTCCTTTAGGCATTTATTAATAACTTATAAATCCTTTAGCCATTTATTAATGTCTTATAACTCCTTTAGGCATTTATTAGTAGCTTATAAATCCTTTAGGCATTTATTAATAGCTTATAAATCCTTTAGGCATTTATTAATGGCTTATAAATCCTTTAGGCATTTATTAATGGCTTATAAATCCTTTAGCCATTTATTAATAGCTTATAAATCCTTTAGGCATTTATTAATAGCTTATAAATCCTTTAGCCATTTATTAATGGCTTATAAATCCTTTAGGCATTTATTAATGGCTTATAAATCCTTTAGGCATTTATTAATGGCTTATAAATCCTTTAGCCATTTATTAATGGCTTATAAATCCTCTAGGCATTTATTAATAGCTTATAAATCCTTTAGCCATTTATTAATGGCTTATAAATCCTTTAGGCATTTATTAATGGCTTATAAATCCTTTAGCCATTTATTAATAGCTTATAACTCCTTTAGCCATTTATTAATAGCTTATAAATCCTTTAGCCATGAAGTAAATCCTTTAGCCGTTTATAACAAAGTCAGGAATTGAAATCAAATTAATAATACATTTAAAATAAATTAATAATAAATTAATAAATTATTAATTAATAAATTAATAACAACAGGATTACCACACTGATGTTGCTAATAGCAATTTTTTTTTTTTTTTAGATTTCTTATTGCCTAATTTGATAAGACACATTAAGACAGGAAAGTGGGAGAGAGAGGGGGGATGACACGCAGCAAAGGGTCATGGTTTGGAATTGAACCTGCTGCTACGTTAAGGACTGAGCCTTCAGCTACCAGAGCGCCCCGCAAATGGGTGTTTTTTTTTCTAAGGCTAACACACATTTTGTGGAATAATTCTCCATTTTTTCCCGAAACTGTGAACCAACATGTCTTCTCAGGACAAACAATCAGACTTTAAGCACCAAATGAAACATTATTCTGATAAATAACTTTGGTTTTGTCTTGTAATGTGTCTTTAAAACCAATGCAGGCCCACAAACACCACTCAACAACATTAAGCACTGGTTAGAGAAATCAATAAATACTATAATAAAAAGTCATGCATCATCAATACCTATGAACTGGCTTTAAATGAACTCTATCAGAGAGCTGTGATTTGAATACTAATCAGGAATTTAAGGGAAAAATACATAATGGATCATGCAGTTGGTCTCCTACCTGCCATCAGACTTAATGAAAGAGACGGGGGATACCATCTAAGCGGACAATGTGTTGTGTGGATAATGTAACCTCTTGTGCAAACTGCGATTTTACGAGCATGTGTGTTTCAGTTTGTGGGGCGACCTTATGGAATAAGAGAGAGGAGCATTCAATATTCAGTTCAAAAATAGATTAAAGAAATCAATACGTGACCAATACAGAAGAATCGAGCAAAACATTGTGATGTGAAGGTATTGTTGTATATTGTTGTATATATATTGCTGTATTTGCATATCTATTTGTTTTGTAATATCATATTGGTTCCGCCTGCTTCTTCTCGAACATATCCTTTTTAATTCTTTTTTGGTATTTGGAAAATTCTGATTGTTTGTGTTTTGATTTTGTGGTTTTAATGGATTTTTTTACTTTTGCTTTTTCGTGATGGATACTAAAAATAGCACCAATAAAACACTAAACTGTCATATAACTTAACCTTCATGTTGTCCTCGGGTCAAATTGACACATTTTCCTATATCAATTAATTCCCCAAAATAACATGATTGATTCCACACAACGCTCTTTGCCAAGTACAAATCTCTACTTTCATTAATTTTGGGGCGTCTTATTCAATTTTATAGCATTTGAAACCAAATTGAAGTGTTTTTGAAATAGTATTGAGAGTAAAAGTTGACATATTCCAGTCTGTGATTATCATCAACATCCATTCCTTTAATTTTAGTCTCAATAATTCCTAATTTCTGCTTTTCTAACTCAAACATTAGGTATAATTTCCTATAAATGAGGTTTATTGACCATAAATTCCAAAAATAACTGTAAAACTACAGTTATTAAGTTAGTGTTACGTAGTGTTGAAAGTGTCAAAAAAGGACAAAGACGGTAGTTAAAGTTAAAAACATCGATATAAAGCATCAACAAAAGTGTTGATTTTTTAATTTTGACGGGAAGACAACGCGAGGGTTGATCTCCTACCTTGCGTATATGAGCCTGCAGGCCTTGGACTCCATACATACGGAAGACAAACCACAGCTTAAGTGAGCGAAATCTTCTCCCGTGTGGAATCTGCCAATTCTGCAGAAGAGAAGAGTGGTTATAGCTTTAGCCTCGTGGAGTTTGATGCTAGCTAAAAATTAAAATGAATAATGTCTCGTCTTACCCTATAATCAGTGACCAGTCCTGTTGAAAGAAAAAAAACTCTTCAGAAATCAGTTAAAGATGTCACATCACACGCTAATATTGCTAATTCTGCTTTTCCAAACTATTTTTGGGGTCAGTGTGCCTTCTCGTCATTCAAAAACAAAAGCGATGTCTCCGATAGGGTTGAATTAAGGGATCTCTCACATGATGAATATCATAAGCTTCAGAAAATGACCTATTGTAAAGCTGATGTATTTGGGATTGCCTTCCACTTAGGGCTGCAAATAGAGATTATTGCCATTGTTGATTAATCTATGGATTATTTTCTTAGTTGTTGGCGCTATAAAATGTCAGAAAATGGCGAAATATGGATCAGTGTTTCCCAAAGCCCATAATAACGTCCTCAAATGTCTTGTTTTGTCCACAACTCAAAGATATGAAACTAACCCTAACGCTCGTTGACAGAATGCATTCCCGAAAACTCTAAAAAATCAAGTCAAAAATAACTCGGGATGCACCGATTTGACTTTTTCAGTCCCAATACCGATTGTGTGTATTTCTTCATTTTTATTTATCAATTTATTTGTCAGGGACAATGCAGCGCACATTATTACATACGTACATAATTATTACAGTCAAGGCCGCAACAATATGTGTAGATGTGTTGCAGAACAGGTTTCTAGCCAATAGGCTAATTTGCAACACCAGTCCCTGGTCAGGCCTTTCTAAAAAGATAATCCAAATATAATGTTTTAAAAGAACTACATAGTGCGAGTTACACAGTGATGCAGCAAATACATTGTATACTAATACATTACATCAACATTTCACAAAGTTGAGACCATATTACACAAAGCAACACATCACGTAACAGCACAAACCCGAGCACCCAGCTGCTCGCACCTGCTCACATATACCCCCGATAGTGAGGGGCCTTGGCCGCCAATGGTTCATCTCCCATACCCAAACATCTTGGCAGCCATGCGTAAACAGCCAGGTATCTAGCACAGACAATACATTACAACAACACAACTGATTCAGTGGTTACATGTTTGGTTTTCTTTCAGCCGGTGTTTCACCTTCTATCGATACCGTTGTTGAATTAATAATAAACCACCTCATACCTTCCTTTCACCATGTGGAAGAGAATAAACGCACCAGACTTTCCTAGCTAAGACAAAATGACACAGATGTAATGTATTGAATTCACGTTGTTCTTTTGGATGTGCTTGATTAAATTGGTAGTATTGTACTTTGCAGTACTACCACCACAACCTCGAAACATTTACTTTGCAGACATTGCAAACAGCCGACGAACTAGTCGCCGTGGCAAGCGTGAAATCTCTCCACGCAGCCGACTTTGGCTCGCTCCACGTCGCTTAACGGTTAACTTAACTCTTCCAGCATGCGACACACCTGCTGCTGATGAATGACGTGGGATGTGCTGCGACATCGAAAAACACACAGCTGTCTGGTTGTCACACAGTCATCGTCTTGCCTGTAATCATCTTGTTTAGGCTACACTATAATTACTGCACTTTAATTACCATAATTTCCCATTTTTTGGGATCAATATCTATCTATCTATCTATCTATCTATCTATCTATCTATCTATCTATCTATCTATCTATCTATCTATCTATCTATCTATCTATCTATCTATCTATCTATCTATCTATCTATACATACATACATACATACTACGGTACATTTTAAGACGTTGATGCAAGGCTTTATCAGTTGAATGGGAAATGTGTGGATATTGGCACACTAACCACCTTCCTCACAATGTGAACAGTAATCGAGACCACAACAGTTTAACATTGTCGTCGTGGTAACAGCAGACCTGATTCATGATCACTGATTCAAAAACTTTAGGTGAATTTCCTCTTTACCTGACTCCTGGCTTTCGTGTTTCAGGTAGAAGGGTTGATCGCTGTGCTTGAAGACTCCAATGATGTCGTCTCTCTTCTTCACCCTGTTGACAGGCGTTGACAAGCGTTAAATGCTAAAGAATCCTTTAGATTCACATGTTGAACTCTGACATTTCTCTTAATACCTTTCCAGTTGAACTTTATGAACACAAGACACAATAAGAGTTTACTTGCAAAATATAATGTGCAAAATAATCTTGATTGGATTGTTTTTTTGTGATAAAAATTAACAAAATTGTACTGTAAAGGTCACATGGCATAAAAATTTCACTTATGAGTTTTTTTTAACTATAATATGAGTTCTCCCCCAGCCTGCCTTTGGCCCCCCATTGGCTAGAAATGGCGATAGGTGTAAACCGAGCCCTGGGTATCCTGCTCTGCTTTTGAGAAAATTAAAGCTCAGATGGGCCGATTTGGAATCTTGCCCCTTATGATGTCATAAAGGGCAAGTTTACCTCCCATTTCTCTGCTTTACCCGCAAAGAGAATTTGGCCCACCCATGAGAAAGAGACACATCATGGCTTTCCAACGAGCAGACTCAGAAATGGCACAAACTAAGGAAAGCTCATTGTGGGACTGACTCTAGTGGCTGTAATTCTGCACCAAGGCTGAATTTTGGGAAAGAGACCTCAGATACAGTATTAGGGGACCACTAAGGTCTATATAAAAGAGTCTTCAGATCCAGTATTAGGGGGCCACTAAGGTCTATATAAAAGAGTCTTCAGATACAGTGTTAGGGGACCACTAAGGTCTATATAAAAGAGACTTCAGATACAGTATTAGGGGACCACTAAGGTCTATATAAAAGAGACTTCAGATACAGTATTAGGGGACCACTAAGGTCTATATAAAAGAGTCTTCAGATACAGTATTAGGGGACCACTAAGGTCTATATAAAAGAGTCTTCAGATACAGTGTTAGGGGACCACTAAGGTCTATATAAAAGAGACTTCAGATACAGTATTAGGGGGCCACTAAGGTCTATATAAAAGAGTCTTCAGATCCAGTATTAGGGGGCCACTAAGGTCTATATAAAAGAGTCTTCAGATACAGTGTTAGGGGACCACTAAGGCCTATATAAAAGAGACTTCAGATACAGTATTAGGGGACCACTAAGGTCTATATAAAAGAGACTTCAGATACAGTATTAGGGGACCACTAAGGTCTATATAAAAGAGACTTCAGATACAGTATTAGGGGACCACTAAGGTCTATATAAAAGAGACTTCAGATACAGTATTAGGGACCACTAAGGTCTATATAAAAGAGACTTCAGATACAGTATTAGGGGACCACTAAGGTCTATATAAAAGAGACTTCAGATACAGTATTAGGGGACCACTAAGGTCTATATAAAAGAGACTTCAGATACAGTATTAGGGACCACTAAGGTCTATATAAAAGAGACTTCAGATACAGTATTAGGGGACCACTAAGGTCTATATAAAAGAGACTTCAGATACAGTATTAGGGACCACTAAGGTCTATATAAAAGAGACTTCAGATACAGTATTAGGGGACCACTAAGGTCTATATAAAAGAGACTTCAGATACAGTATTAGGGGACCACTAAGGTCTATATAAAAGAGACTTCAGATACAGTATTAGGGGACCACTAAGGTCTATATAAAAGAGACTTCAGATACAGTATTAGGGGACCACTAAGGTCTATATAAAAGAGACTTCAGATACAGTATTAGGGGACCATATCTCAATGGCAACAGGCAGCCTGTCAGCAGTGACTCTGGTTTCATGGATGTACATTGCCGGGATAAAGCCCAGGACGATTGTGATTGGTTAAAATATACAAACAAGCCAGAGCACCCCTCCCCCCTCCCCCCATCCCCCCATCCCAGAATAGATAAGCAGTGTAGCCAGAGCTATACCTACCGAGATAGGTCTGGCAAAGCAAGACTAGTGCTGAGTGACAGACTGAGCCAGAGGTGATGGAAAAAGGTTTTAAGAACACATGTCAGGGTTTGAAATATCTGTTTCCATCTTATGCAGAGCACGTCTCGGTTAGGTTGCTGCTGACAGAAGGGGCAGATGGGAGGCGTAGTTCTATTTATACTATGCAAATGATTGACGTGTAGATGGATATCAGCTTTAAATGGATGACTCATTGTTACATGATGTGACCCTGACTCCCTTGGAGGTAAATGGTTAATATTCTGACATTACAAAACACAGAAGATGCTAGACAAACACTGATAGCCCGGCTCTCCTTCTGTCAAACAGGTCTTAGTGTCACACAGCATATTTCCATGCATAACGTACCACATTGTGGAGCAGTCAAAGTTGGTTAAAAGCCATTTGTGTGGGTTGAAGTTGAAAGAGTCTGCAAACTTTAAAAGAAACAAGAAAAAAAAAAACAGTTATCAAGACGCATTGTTTTTCTTTCTGGATCAAAAGGTATGAAATAAGAAAAACATGACAATTCATGATTTTATTAAATGTCAGTGGCTTTCAGAAAGGTCTGTGTATATTATACTGCTGGATATTTTTGGGAAGATATAAGCCCGGAGTGAACTGAAATTAAAAAAAAAGGAGTTAATTTTTCATGTAATAATAAGCACGAAAATGACGACCAAAACACTCATAATAATACAAATGTATTTACCATTACTGATGCTGAAACAACCTTTTCACCAACAAAATGAGAAATAGAAATAGAAAAGAGGAACATCTTGCAGAGTTAAAGGAAAATAACCGTTTCCTGGCAGGATTTATTCAAAGAGAAACAAACCTTTCCTAATTTGTTCTCATCTGATTGTGGGCTCTCTTTTGTAATATACTTTTCTGTCCCAGACAAAATGTAATTTTTATGTGGAAGACGCAAGATAATTTAATAATTGTAATAAATGGCCGCTTGTAGGAACCTAACTCACATCTAAACAACTATCGCTTTGTGTTGTTGGCCAGATAAAATGACAAGGAAAAGAAAAACAGACATAAGATTATTTTTGGGAGATCTATGATATTAGCCTAATATCCGTTCACACATAAATCGCTGTGCGGGTGACTTACTATCCGACAAGTAATTAAACAATCTAGGCCGTGATTATAATTGCTAACATAGCAGACTCTGGAAAAAATACATTGGTTATCATCATTTTTTTTGTCTTAATTAATATATTAATGACTCAGCATCATCTGTATTAAAGGAAAATAATAACTTCTCTGATGTTTGAAGGGAATAAAGTAGCCTACACATATTAGGCCGGTACACATATTCTAAACAACAATTTTTGGCTGTATTATTTTGTGTCCCCCCCAAAAGAAAATGCTCTTGAGAAATGTGTATTGTCCCCCATAACTGTTAGAGGATTAGATTAGATTAGATTAGATTAGATTAAACTTTATTGTCATTACGCATGTACAGGTACAAGGCAACGAAATGCAGTTAGGGTCTAACCAGAAGTGCAATAGCAGTAAGTGCAGATATACACTGGTTTCATAGTGCAGGATGGAAATGTATTGAATAAATATAGAATTTTACAGCTAGATTATCCTATGAATATGATATATAGATAACAAGTATTGTGAACAGGATTTACAGGTGGATATGTACTGAATATAATATGCAGGTGGATATGTACTGAATATAATATGCAGGTGAATACTACTATAAATAGAATTTTTACAGAAATGTACAATGATCATAATATACGGATGGTTTACAGAGTTTACAGGTGAATATTTACTATGAATATATATACAGATGGCTATTACTATAAACAGAATTTTTACAGATAGATATATATAATAAGCTAGGCTAAAATGAGCAGTATAACAAGGATTTAAAGGTAGTACAAATAAAGTTTGGGCAGAAACTATCCAAATTAAAGTGCAGTGGACTTTATATATATATATATGCCCATGGGATGTCTTGTCATTCACCAGCAACATGCACACTTCAGCGATCAAGGTTGAAATCCTACCATGTTGTAGTGAACGTGCATATTTGTACACACCTCAACGCCATTCAACAAAGGCCTAAATTCTGGACAGATGAACGCACTCCCTGCATACGCCGCGTCAATGTGCATCCACATATTTTCCTTATTACCTAGAACGGACAAAAAACATAGAGGTTAACATCTGTAAAAATAATGACTTTTGTCAATCAAGATTTAAAACTATGAAGCATGAATATCAAATACGTATATTAACACATTAAGTTATTTTTTGCTGGGTATTATAATTGAGGAATCGTTAATGTTGAATACTAAAGGAAGTTAATACGGGATATTTGGAAAACTGACTGAATGCATAATTTTTAGTTCGTTGTTTCTCACACACACACACACACACACACACACACACACACACACACACACACACACACACACACACACACACACACACACACACACACACACACACACACACACACTCTCTCTCTCTCAAGTAGAATACTTGGTTGCAGGACGTTGCAGTTTCTTTCACACTCCCTGACTCCCTCTAGATTTGGATTTCCCTTCTTAGCATCATGGGCCTTCATAAATAATAGTAATATAACAGCTTTTACAGACAAGGTCACAAAGCCTGATCTTTCAAGGCTCCATATGTCCCAATGAGAACCTTAAAATGAATCAGCTGTAGATGCTCCAGGGATGATACGCTGAAGCAGGTGAAAAGAAAACCGTAGTCTAGCCGAGATGACATAAAATTGATCATCTCTTGCTCAGATTGTGATACGACAGACCTAAATATTATCGGCATTGAGTTGTAAAAAGTTATTTGCCATACAGTCCTTAATACCCGTCGGATAATTGTGCCAAACAGTCAGTTTCTCGGTCTCATCAGGCTTAAAATCGACATACAACAGCATAGCGTCAGCATAACATTAATATGAGAACAAAGTGTGTTTAATAAAGCCAATAGGGCCTTGAAATCCCTTTCCTGTTGTAAAACAAAATATATATAAATATCTAGTGTGTGGTGATGCAACAGAAGACTCACATATGGGCCCCAGCTCAGTGATGCGATCAAAACCACATGAGGGCGTCGTGCCAAGAGTCGCACACAACTGAAAGACAGACAAATTAGTAACACTTTGAAGTGCTTTGTAACCCATGCCATTTTCTATTTTCACTGGCACAACAAAGACAGTTTTAAATTCAACCACTGTGACATAATGCTCGTGTACAAGCAGACACAGATGTCATTTCGACCTGGATATCACTTTCGATACACAGACTATTCAGAAGTGCTGGACAATTGCAGCCTCCTGATTATTGTTCACTGATAGTGATCTGTGGGTCCAGCTGAGACAGCGATCATTGTCCCTAACCAGATAGACATGCATTAGGTTCAGCACTAACAATGTTATCCTTCAGCAGAAGCCTCGGGGTGGGCACAGCGGCATCACATGCGTATCATTGTAGCCATTAACTCAGTGAGCTGTTGTGTGGGTGGTTGTATAAAATTTACATACATAGCAATTAATGACAAATGCGTGTGGCTCAATGGAAAAAATGTACAATATCTAATGTTGGACATGTATGTAAATACATTTTCTTTTATTTAAAGGCGCCTTTCTCGTCACTAAAGGACGCCGTACTGGGTATACATACATTAAAAACAGCAAAAAAACACTATACAACAAAAACAACGGAAAAGGAAGAGCAATGGAAGTGGAATAGGCAGTTTTAAACAGATGTGTTTTGAGTTGTGACTTGAAATGTGTCTGTTTATGTGTGTTACCACTGTGACGGTTTGATGGATGGATGCTATATTTTCTTACATAGAAAGGGATGAGTCCAGCCGCTTTGTCCTCCTCCAGCATCTTCTTAAACATGCCCCCTCCGACAGCATAGTTGTCGTCTGTGGGAACCTTCTTCATCAGGACTCCTCCAATCAGGGAAGCCCGCTCCACTGAGCAATGAGCCTTGGGAGGAAATATATGCAATATTTCTTGAGAAACGCTATTTAACCCTTGTGTTGTCTTCCCGTCAACCATGTACAAAATGTTGTTTTTTTTATGTTTTTACCAAAGTTATTTGATATTTCTAATGTTGACATTTCCAGCTTATTTTCAAGGCCCATTTTTTATGATTAAAAAACTAAAAACGGGTCACATTTGACTGGAAATCGTTGGATTGCAGGATTAAATGGCCTCCCGCTTTCGATAAGAAGATCAATCTTAATGGCTAATTTCATATTCATGGATACTGAATGATTTCACATGGTGACATTATTTGGTAGAATTTGTTAGTTAGGATGGGTGGTGTTCATGTCAATCCTTATCGAACCTTAAACCATAAAATGTAAGTCAAACAAAATTTAAATTACCTATGACCTTTTTGTCAAAATTTTAGCAAATGTACTCATATATATGTATAAAAAAAACTACTGCTGGAAAATAAGAGCCTGCTTCGACCTCCGAGATTCAATGATCAATGATATATTTCTGATAATCTACAATAGATTACTATGAAAACCAAAATGCATATTTACTTCAGACATGTACACCCTGGATATATTAGAAGGGTGTTCTTAAATAGAAACCAAATACACTGCTCTCCCTGTAAAGGTCTGCGTGGCCCTCAGGCGACTCCATAACCCAATCACAGAGTCAGCTTGGTATTAAACATGATCACATCTAATGCCATATGTCCCACTAAATTACTGGAAATCTATTTCACTGTTCCTGATGTTACCTTTAGTGATCTGAGTTCACATGGCCAAGACCGTCTACACAAGGGCACATATTTGCAGATATAAACCTTGCCTAGGTGGGATCAGCCCTATGTTCCCACATTTTTAAGATTTTGGGAATTTAGGCCCCATGTTCCTACAGCACTATATTCCCACATTTCTAAGATTGTTCTTAAAATTAGGGTTAAGGTTAACCCCTAACCCCAAATTGGGAGATAAAATCTGATGAAAAAGGAAATGTGGGAACATAGGACCTAATTTTGTAAAAAATCTTAGAAATGTGGGAACGTAGGACCTAATTTTGGAAAGAAAATCTTAGAAATGTGGGAACATAGGAACTAATTTTGTAAAAAATCTTAGAAATGTGGGAACATAGGACCTAATTTTGTAAAAAAATCTTAGAAATGTGGGAACGTAGGACCTAATTTTGTAAAAAATCTTAGAAATGTGGGAACATAGGACCTAATTTTGGAAAAAATCTTAGAAATGTGGGAACATAGGACCTAATTTTGGAAAAAATCTTAGAAATGTGGGAACATAGGACCTAATTTTGTAAAAAATCTTAGAAATGTGGGAACATAGGACCTCATTTTGTAAAAAATCTTAGAAATGTGGGAACGTAAGACCTAATTTTGTAAAAAAATCTTAGAAATGTGGGAACGTAGGACCTCATTTTGTAAAAAATCTTAGAAATATGGGAACATAGGCACACTAAATAATAAAACTGTCTGAGTGAATTCAGAAGTTGTGCAATAAATAGGACATACATACAATTGGAAATATTTATATATTTGTTCTAACTTGCTCTGAGGTGTAGGCCACCAGTCTGGGGAGGATTTCCGCCTCTGATCGCCCGGGGTTGGACGCCTGGACTTGTTGGATGGCTTTACCGCGGGCAGCGAGCACTGACATCAGGGTCGCCTCACTGGCCGTGCTCTGTTGGAGAATAAAAGGGAACTTGTAAAGGCAAGGCAAGGCAAGGCAGCTTTATTTATAGAGCACATTTAAGCAACAGGGCAATTCAAAGTGCTTTACACAAAATCAGTTAAAAACAATAAAAACAGTTAAAAGAAAATAAAACCCATAAAAAAACAGAAGAAACATTTCAAAAATAAAAACAGATAAAACACAGGAATAAAAGTTACAGTGCAGTATATAAAAGAATAAACAGTAAACATAATTTAAAGGAAGGCAACATCAAAAAGAAAGGTCTTCAGCATTGATTTAAAAGAACTGAGAGTAGCAGCAGACCTGCAGGTTTCTGGGAGTTTATTCCAGATATGAGGAGCATAGAAACTGAAAGCTGCTTCCCCCTGTTTAGTTCTGACTCTAGGAACAGACAGTAGACCTGTCCCAGATGACCTTAGAGGTCTGGGGGGGTCATAGTGTACTAGCAGATCAGAAATGTATTTTGGCCCTAAACCGTTTAGTGATTTATAAACTAGCAAAAGAACTTTGAAATCAATTCTTTGGGG
Source organism: Percina caprodes (assembly GCA_013375575.1). Taxonomy (NCBI): domain Eukaryota; kingdom Metazoa; phylum Chordata; class Actinopteri; order Perciformes; family Percidae; genus Percina; species Percina caprodes. The sequence continues at coordinate 132,125 of JABXJD010000618.1, read as the reverse complement.
CACAGGAAGCCAGTGTAAGGACTTCAGAACTGGAGTGATGTGATCCAGTCTCTTGGTCTTAGTGAGAACTGGAGTGATGTGATCCAGTCTCTTGGTCTTAGTGAGAACTGGAGTGATGTGATCCAGTCTCTTGGTCTTAGTGAGAACTGGAGTGATGTGATCCAGTCTCTTGGTCTTAGTGAGAACTGGAGTGATGTGATCCAGTCTCTTGGTCTTAGTGAGGACTGGAGTGATGTGATCCAGTCTCTTGGTCTTAGTGAGGACTGGAGTGATGTGATCCAGTCTCTTGGTCTTAGTGAGGACTGGAGTGATATGATCCAGTCTCTTGGTCTTAGTGAGGACTGGAGTGATGTGATCCAGTCTCTTGGTCTTAGTGAAGACTGGAGTGATGTGATCCAGTCTCTTGGTCTTAGTGAGGACTGGAGTGATGTGATCCAGTCTCTTGGTCTTAGTGAGGACTGGAGTGATGTGATCCAGTCTCTTGGTCTTAGTGAGGACTGGAGTGATATGATCCAGTCTCTTGGTCTTAGTGAAGACTGGAGTGATATGATCCAGTCTCTTGGTCTTAGTGAGGACTGGAGTGATATGATCCAGTCTCTTGGTCTTAGTGAGGACTGGAGTGATGTGATCCAGTCTCTTGGTCTTAGTGAGGACTGGAGTGATGTGATCCAGTCTCTTGGTCTTAGTGAGGACTGGAGTGATGTGATCCAGTCTCTTGGTCTTAGTGAGGACTGGAGTGATATGATCCAGTCACTTGGTCTTAGTGAGGACTGGAGTGATGTGATCCAGTCTCTTGGTCTTAGTGAGGACTGGAGTGATATGATCCAGTCTCTTGGTCTTAGTGAAGACTGGAGTGATATGATCCAGTCTCTTGGTCTTAGTGAGGACTGGAGTGATATGATCCAGTCTCTTGGTCTTAGTGAGGACTGGAGTGATGTGATCCAGTCTCTTGGTCTTAGTGAGGACTGGAGTGATGTGATCCAGTCTCTTGGTCTTAGTGAGGACTGGAGTGATGTGATCCAGTCTCTTGGTCTTAGTGAGGACTCGAGCAGCAGCGTTCTGAATCAGCTGCAGCTGTCTGATTGATTTTTTAGGGAGACCTGTAAAGACCCCGTTACAGTAGTCAAGTCTACTGAAAAGTAGACTTGGTGCCTGTGAGGTTTGACCCATCCACCCACCCCCAACCAACCTCCTTACATGGATGTATCAATACTACTCGCTACCGTATTCGTGCTGTTACCACAAAATGGTGCTTCCTATTGAAATAAATTAGTTTAAAATTCGTGCTCACCACCACGAACAAAACGAGAAAATCGTGTCCCTGTACACGAATCAGATTAAATAACGTCACCATGTCACCATGACACTGTTGACTCTGTGCCATATATCACATGTGCCATTATTAATACATCTGTGCATTATTTTTCATTTGGGCAATTTTCATAGTGCATTTTACTAATTCATGTGTACTTTATTGTATAATACAGTTTGCTATATCTTGTACACTTATATCTCTGTACACTTATCTATCTATGCTGTTGCAAACAGCAATTTCCCCACTGTGGGACATATAAAGGTTTTATTTTATCTTAACTAATTACAAATACTTTGTTAATGTAGGCTACTTAAATGAAAATGTTCAGTTTTTCTTTGTTCTTTGTTATTTTTATTTCTAAAAACGTACTTTCACTCCACTACAGTTCCCCTAAGCATCTTCATTACTTAAGGACGCCACAATAATGTTCATAATGAAAGGTTTTTACTTTTACTTCTAACAATTAAGTTAATATAATACCAGAAAATTACTTTTCATACAGTAAATACCAGATATTTCAAGACTTTTACTATCCTGACAAGCAACTTTATACAAGACTTGACCTATATTTCCAAAAGCAATAAAATCAAATACATGGAGTATTTCAGGAAGCAGAGCTGATTTGTTACAGTATGTTGGTCTGCATTGCCAGGTAGAATATTATCATATAATATATATTATATATTATATTATTATATATTATTCTTAGCTGATAAAGCTGCTTTTGAACTCCATGCTCTATTGTTGTGAATGGCTGATTTACAGCAGTACAGAACAAATGTACTGCGCTGCAGTATTGTTTAATAGTTCTATTGTTTGTAGGCTATATATTGTTTTATATAGCGCAGTAGTGATTTTGTTAATAACTGGACAGCACTTAAGTGTGTATTCTTAACAAGTTCATGAGTGATTCTTGTGCATTTCCTGTATTTCATCTTTATGAGGCAAAACTATTGGCTGGTAAAAAGCTTGTGTGGGTGGGTAGTGGATTTTAAAATCCACCTGCCACAGTGGCAGGAAGCCAAAAAAGGTTAACTTTAGTCCCTGCATACAGTTACACACACACACACACACACACACACACACACACACACACACACACACACACAAACCTTTGCGCACACACACACACACACACACACACACACACACACACACACACACACACAGAAACCTTTTGCACACACACACACACACACACACACACATAAACCTTTTGCATGCACACACACACACACACACACACACACAAAAACCTTACACACACACACACACACACACAAACCTTTTGCACGCACATACACACACACACACACATAAACCTTTTGCATGCACACACACACACACACACACACACACACACACACACACACACACACATAAACCTTTTGCACGCACACACAGACACAAACCTTTTGCGCACACACACACACACACACACACAGAAACCTTTTGCACACACACATACACACACACACACAAACCTTTTGCAAACACACACACACACACACACACAGAAACCTTTGCACACACATACACACACACACACACACACACACACACACACACACACACACACACACACACACACACACACCCGAGTGTAACCTTTGATCTCACTGGTAGGAATGAGTTGATCACTTATCATTAACCAGCTTTACATGTACAATGTGTTGCCAACTGATATCTCTGATCTTTGACACCCCCACATATAAAAAAATAAAATAAAAGTCAACCTGCTGTCATTGGGCCTGCGGACAAAGCAAGTGCAGTCTATCTGCTCTTAAGATTTTCATATTATTAGCCAAATAGTCTATAGTAACTTTTTTCGACATACTTAACTATGACTTTTTTTCAACATACTATACTAAAGCTTTTTTCAACATGCTTACTATGATTTTTTTATCACTTTTTCAGCCTACTGCGATTAGGAGCACTCCCTTTAAGAGTGTGCGCCTAATCTCAGCTCGTTACCCGTCTAAAAGACACCTGAGAGCCAGAAATCTCTTGAAAAACACTTTGAGATGGGGTCAAATACATATTTCCCTCACTAAAATGCAAATCAATTTATAACAATCTTGACATGCGTTTTTATGGATTTTTGTTGTTATTCTGTCTCTCATTGTGCAAATAAATCTACCATTAAAATGATAGACTGATCATTTCCTCTAGTGAGGACCTGCATGTTTATTAATGTATTACCAACACAAAAAAGACTTCACCATGTATGAACTGATGTTGGAAATAAAGACACGGTTACTTCTTATATCAGCAGCTGATGAATATGGTTTTGGGGCACTCGGTTGCGAGTCCTAGTTCATATAAAATCATCACAAAATCATGGTAGCAGCTGTAGACATGGTCCCGCTACACGTTCTGCAATGCCGTGTTCATCCTGCTACGCTCTGCTGTGCCCTGCTACGTCCTGCTACGTCCTGCTACGTCCTGCTACGTCCTGCTACGTCCTGATACGTCCTGCTACGTCCTGCTGTGCCTTGTAATGCCGCACAGTGCCCTGCTATGCCATGAACTACTACAAAGAACTACTACAAACTACTATTTTTTGTGACTGTTATTGCCGCTCTTCATTCTAACCCCAACCGGTCGTCAGACACCGCCTACCAAGAGCCTGGGTCTGGGTCTGGGTCTGGGTCTGGGTCTGTCCGAGGTTTCTGCCTAAAAGGAAGTTTTTCCTCACCACTGTCGCACTGTTGCTTGCTCTGGAGGGAACTACTAGAACTGTTGGGTCCTTGTAAATTCTGGAGTGTGGTCTAGACCTACTCTATCTGGTCTAGACCTACTCTATCTGGTCTAGACCTACTCTATCTGGTCTAGACCTACTCTATCTGTAAAGTGTCTCGAGATAACGTTTGTTATGAATTGATACTATAAATAAAATTGAATTGAATATAAGTCTACAAAATTGGCTTTACAAATGTTCCAAACCACGGAAGAGTATAAATGTCAGCAGAAGTGGGTTTGACTCCATGGACTGCCTGCGGGGAGGCATAAAGACACAAAGACACCCACCTGGATTACACCTCCTCCTTGGCCATGAGTCCCGGCTATAAAATGCTCCGGCAGCTTCAGCATCTTCCCCAGCCAATCTAACATCACCATCTCCAGCTCTGTACAGACTGGGCTAGAAGCCTGGAAACACATACCCAAAAACACAAATCTCAAAAGTTCTGGTAGTTATTTCCTTTGTTAGTTACTGACAACATGCACCTCACATCCTCCATTGCATCCATACACCCTCATTCACCACTGATACTGATAATCACACCTCATCTTTCTATGATATCTACGATTTTATTGTTAGGTTCCTTTGCATCTCCCTCTTTTGTTGTTTCCTGTGAGCCGGTCGTAACAGTCTATCTATCTATCTATCTATCTATCTATCTATCTATCTATCTATCTATCTATCTATCTATCTATCTATCTATCTATCTATCTATCTATCTATCTATCTATCTATCTATCTCTATATCTATATCTATATCTATATCTATATCCATCCATCCATCCAGATACAGAGACACAGTGTTTGTTACCCAGGTGAATCCCATACTGCCGATGGCTCCACACAGCATGTCGGCCAACATGGCGGGGTATGAGCTAGCAGTTGGAAAGTAGGCATAAAAGTATGGGCTGTGCCAGTGGGTGACCTGGAAAAACAGAAATCATGCGATACTTTAAAACAACAACAACCTTATTTCGTCAATCGGGAAACAAGGGGTTGGCAACATTACTTTTTTACTGTATTACAGTTTTGGTAATACTGAAAAATTCTCCTCACTCTCCACAGCCGGTGTTTTCACTGCCTGGCACTTCTTTAGCAACAACAGAATTGGTACGTGAAATACACACATTTTTATTGTACTATTTAAGCAGTTGCACATTTTTGTATTCCCATCTTGTATATATATATTCAAATATTTGTTCTTATATTTTATTCCTATTATTATTTCATGTATATTGTATGTATGTATTTTGTATCTTAGTATTTCATTTACATTTATATTCTGTGCTTTGTGACTGATTTTGCTGCTGGGCTTGCATGATTTCATAATCCCCGCATTTTTGTTTCAAAAAAGTCACAAAGTGACATAATTACAAAGACAGACAGTCTCTTTTTCATCAAACCGCAGTTTTTGCAAATTCACGCACTGTTTTGAATATTATCCCATACATTCTGTCACATTTTTTTAAAAAACGTGCCACATAATCAATGATTTTTGCCCACAACAATCACAAAAAAACTGCATTTTTCTGGAAGGACTGTAAATACAAAGTCATGGCCTTATTTCACCGAGCTGAGCTAATTTTCTCGACACTTATCTGAATGAGTTACACTTTCAGAAGAGCACAAGAGAAATTGTGCATCTACAACGTCATTGTTTGCATCAAAAAACCCACAAAAGTAGAAGCTCACCCCTGGCATTATGACCCTCTCCACATCTTTAATAACATCTTCATAATTCTCAGGCTCCAGTGGGGCTTCGGTGGGGATCAGGGAACGAAGATAGCCTGGCTTCACATCGGAGTAGACCGGCCGCTGTTCGATGTTCGCCAGGTAGTCGGCCACATAGTCTACCATCTCCTTCCCTCTGCATCGAAACTCTGCTGCATCCATGGTACCGCTGGAATACACCAAACCTCAACCGTTTTAATGATTTCTTACATAAAATGTGCGTAACCTTTGATCTCGCTGGTAGGAAAGAGTTCAACCCGGTCTCACGGCAGTTGGTGAAATGGTCACGTTATTTTGATCTATTGATTCGGCAACAGGGACACGATTTTCTCGTTTATTTCGTGGTGTTCACCAACAAATGAACAACGATCCGCGGTCTCTGGGGGACGCAACAACAGGAACCACACGTGGGATGCGCTACAACGGGACAGTTGTGGTTAGGAAAGTCTGCCGCCTGGACACGATCCGCGGCCTCTGGGGGACGCAACAACGGGGAAATGAAACGCCACCTGCCGGCGGACGGACCACCACACGTGGGACGCGCTACAACAACGGGACAGTTGTGGTTAGGAAAGTCTGCTGCCTGGACATGATCCGCGGCCTCTTGGGGACGTGAAACGCCACACGCCGCCGACAACTGCCATTGCACTGGGCTGTTCTGGAGAACGCAACGAAACGCCACACGTGGTAGACGGTGACAACAACGGGCGTTGGGACACGATCCGCGGTCTCTAAGGGACGCAACAACGGGGAAATTAAACTATAACAACAGGGTGGTTGTGGTTAGGAAGAGAACCGTCACACGTGGGACGCGATCCCCGGTCTCCGGGGTGAGAGTCCTGTGAGGTTTGACCCATCCACCCCCCCCCCAACCAACCTCCTTACATGATAATAATTACAAATAAAATGATGCCAAGTGATGACCTGTGTGTTTGATAGTTATCACCTCACCGTGGATGAACTAGTCTGACTCAACAGAAGAACATTTAGCCAGTTTTATTATAGGTTAGTTTCTTTTCACTTCATGGCCTGGCAGCATAAGAAAAGCTTGATAGCAAAAACCTCTAAAACGAACTTAGAGTCTACTTGAATAGACCGTTATGAAGTCATTTGATCACAATGCAACGTGCAAAAGGACAGTTTCGTAAAACCTCGTCAACATCAAGGTACAAGCTAATGATTAAAGGAAAAGATTCAGCAACATTTATGAGCCTATTTGTTAAGTGCAAAACAGGAACAAGACATACGTACATTGTAGAAGAAAGCACTGCAACAATAAATGAATTAGAGTGTAGCAAGACATTATTGCCATACAAATTACTGGCGTATTGCATATTCAAATGGAACAACATAGTGTATGAGCATTGCTCCTGGTTCTACACTAACTCCATGTCATTCAACAAGTGTTTACCCAGCATGTCTCTTTCCCTGGTTGAGAAGCAGAGCCCTTAGCCTTATCTTAAAGAGGATTAGACGTGTGTGTGCACACTTACATTTTCAAATGAGAGGGTCAGATGGTGGACCTTCTCCTCGTCTTTAGTGTCCACAAACGAACAGGCAGAGAGAGGCAGGCAGGCCCGTGGTGAGTGTGATTGTGTGTGTAAGCAGGGCGAGAGACATTTGCTCCTTTTATCTGGTCACTAACCACCCCCACTACACCATCAGCCGCTGGGCCAGCCAATGGGAACGGGGCTCACGGCCAATACAAGAAATGATTTCTTTATTACTTTTTCGTTTCCATCTCTCTCTTACCCTCTCTCTCTCTTACTCTCTTTCGCTCTCTCTCTCTCTCTCCCTGACTGCAGTTCATCATCATAACCGACCTGAGTGGGCAAATGCTCTCATTTGATGGCGTCTGACACTTTGGAGAGGTGTTCTCTTCACAGATGAACGCTAACCCTACCCCCTAACCATAACACCAGATATGACCCCCAATGCACTAAAACTGCACATTTTAGGGTGGCCTTTTATTGTGGCCAGCCTAAGGCACATTTGTGCATTAATCATGCTGTCTAATCAACATCTTGATATGTCACACCTGGGAGGTGGATGGATCATCTCGGCAAAGGGGAAAGGCTCACTAACACAGATTTAGACAGATTTGTGAACAATATTTAAGAGAAAAAGGCCTTTTGTGTACATAGAAAAAGTCTTATGAGTTCAGCTCATTAAAAATGGGGGCAAAAACAAAAGTGTTGCGTGTATAATTTTGGTCAGTATACATAGACATATTCCAAGTACATGCAAAACTAACTTTTGTCTCTTTTGTCAAGAGTCACAGGTTTGGTAAATCATTTCTTTTTCCTGAGAGGATTTCATGAGACGTCACATAAATAATTGATTGAAAATAAGAAACCCTGCCACCATCTCTCTGCAGCGGAGCCATGGTGGAGTTGGTTACACGAAGTGAATTATGTATCGTTTCATGCCAAGCATTAGCTCATCAAGCAACAAGACAAGAAAACATGCTGCCAGTGTTGGGAATTCACTGGAGGAAAGATTCAAATACTCTGGCCTTTGTTGTTCATGACGGATGAAATTGCGTGTGTGCTTCGCAACCTTTGCCACCACACACACACACACACACCAGGATGAAAGAATGGGATGCCGCGATGCTTCCTTTCATTTGTTTTTAATGTCACTTGTCGGTCAAAGCGCCGGGGCGGCCCGGAGGAGGGCCAGATTGAGAAACAAATAGAAATCAGAAGCCAGTTGTGTGGGGAGCCCCTCAGGGTGTTATTCATTTCCTTTTAACTTTTCCATTTTTTTTGCTCTCTCTCACTCTCCCCGTCTTTTCCTTGGTGCCAGTGTGTTAGCTCCCAAATGAAATCTTCGGCACAAAGAGCACAGAGCAGGCTGCTTGCTGGCCGCCACTGGATGCTTTGCCCTTGTGAAACAAATCCAGACACAAACCACTTTGTTAGCTCTTTGGACAGCCTTCAACAAAGCCACACGCCTCTTTTTTCCCCCAGAAGAAAGAAAGAAAAAGCTCACAGTCTTTATCTGTCTGACAGGGATCAGGTATTTCTTTATTTTTTATAGAAAAGTAAGAAAGTTACAGAAACAAAAGCACTTAAGCGCTTGTCTGTTCTTGTTACAGTTCAATATTTTAGTTGATTTTGTTTTTTTTGGAATCAACAAAACTGAGAGGCTTTTTAAATAATTAGTTGCCTCATCACATGTTTCATTACAATATTCCACCTAAACACATTTAATATTTTAGATCAAACAGGCTTGAAAGACTGTAAAAGGTTTCTGTCTTGTTAAAGGTCCTATGACATGCTGCATTTTGGATACTTTACTGATACTGCATCTGAAGTCTCTTTTATATAGACCTTAGTGGTCCCCTAATACCATATCTGAAGTCTCTTTTATATAGACCTTAGTGGTCCCCTAATACTGTATCTGAAGTCTCTTTTATATAGACCTTAGTGGTCCCCTAATACTGTATCTGAAGTCTCTTTATATAGACCTTAGTGGTCCCTAATACTGTATCTGAAGTCTCTATTATATAGACCTTAGTGGTCCCCTAATACTGTATCTGAGGTCTCTTTTATATAGACCTTAGTGGTCCCCTAATACTGTATCTGAAGTCTCTTTTATATAGACCTTAGTGGTTCCCTAATACTGTATCTGAAGTCTCTTTTATATAGACCTTAGTGGTCCCCTAATACTGTATCTGAAGTCTCTTTTATATAGACCTTAGTGGTCCCCTAATACTGTATCTGAGGTCTCTTTTATATAGACCTTAGTGGTCCCCTAATACTGTATCTGAAGTCTCTTTTATATAGACCTTAGTGGTTCCCTAATACTGTATCTGAAGTCTCTTTTATATAGACCTTAGTGGTCCCTAATACTGTATCTGAAGTCTCTTTTATATAGACCTTAGTGGTCCCCTAATACTGTATCTGAAGTCTCTTTATATAGACCTTAGTGGTCCCCTAATACTGTTTCTGAAGTCTCTTTTATATAGACCTTAGTGGTCCCCTAATACTGTATCTGAGGTCTCTTTTATATAGACCTTAGTGGTCCCTAATACTGTATCTGAAGTCTCTTTTATATAGACCTTAGTGGTCCCCTAATACTGTATCTGAAGTCTCTTTATATAGACCTTAGTGGTCCCCTAATACTGTTTCTGAAGTCTCTTTTATATAGACCTTAGTGGTCCCCTAATACTGTATCTGAGGTCTCTTTTATATAGACCTTAGTGGTCCCCTAATACTGTATCTGAGGTCTCTTTTATATAGACCTTAGTGGTCCCTAATACTGTATCTGAAGTCTCCTCCACACTGTCACGTGATGACAACCACACATAAGCATTTTTAGGCATTAAATAAATTATTTTTAATATTTAATCCTTATCTCCTATATAGGTGCATTGCATTTTTTTAATGACAGTATTGAAATTGATACTGTTGCTATTTTTAAAACCCTGTGGTATACCGTATTACAGCCCAACCTCGCTGGACTACAATAGAGCTTTTGGCGCAGTTGGTGAACAGTGTTTTCTATTGGAGATGGTAAGTGCCTTTGGGGGGGGGGCTTTGGGCTTTTTCCCTTTGTAAACCTATAACATGCACAAAAAAGAAATATAAAGTAAAAATAAAGTAAAGGGAAAAAGCCAAAAAAGCATAATATGAGCACTTTAAAGGATTTTGTCCCTCTCTGTGGCCTCTTTACTGCTTCAATGCCCGTGTAGTTTAGTCGAGTCGAGCTGTGGTTTTCACTATCCTTCTACCTTTTTATGTTCTGCCACTTACCTGAGTCTAGGTCAGCAAACGGTTTCAGAAGGCTTCAAACAAATTCAGGTTTGTACCTGTTCTTAATAAAAACCCTCAAAGACGAGGCAAAAAGCCTGCTGTCACAGAAAAGAGTGGAATGTAACGAATCACACAAATTGCACTAACCACACACACTTATGGACAGTCTCTCCATAAAGGCCTTCATGGTGTTGTACACACACCAAAAGTGAAAAGGCAACCTTGAGAAAGACATTCAATCAATGCTTCCCTTCACAGCTCAGCACACCGGGCGAATGGCTGCAGTTTTCGTAAAGTTGCAACAATTGTCGGACACAGCCCCCCCCCGATGTCACTGTTGAAATCAGTGTTTCAGATGCTGTTACTGTCTACTGATGGCTTTAAAAGACATCTTCGTCCTCGGCCACAGCCTCCATCTCCTCCTGGGAACAGTTCATCTGGGCTTTCTGTATGATAAGAGACAGAAATGGCCAGGGAACACTTTGGGACTCTAACAGCCGAATACAATCTCTTCCCTTTGTTCTGGGTCTTACCCCGGGTCTCCTGCTGGTTGGATTTGTCCAGAATACCTCCTCAGTGTAGTTGAACCACCTAAACCATTCTACTTTGAGCTTCAATCTTCTCATAACAACTGGAGAAAGACAATCTAGAATCCTCTTTCCTTGGTATTAGAGCTGGATAGGCCCCGTATTTAGCAGAATAGCAGACCTGCGTTTAAAGGTCCTATGGCATGGAAATGTTATTTTATGAGGTTTTTTTAACATTAATATGTGTTCCGGCTGCCTGTCTATGGTCCCCCAGTGGCTAGAAATGGTGATAGGTGTAAACCGAGCCCTGGGTATCATGCTCTGCCTTAGAGAAAATTAAAGCTCAGATGGGCCGATCTGGAATCAACTTATGACCTCATAAAGGGCCAGGCTGAATTTTGGGAAAGAGACTGCATTTATGGTACTAGGGGATGACTAAGGTCTATATAAAAGAGACTTCAGATACAGTATTAGGGGACCACTAAAGCCTATCTATAAGAGACTTCAGATACAGTATTAGGGGACCACTAAGGTCTATATAAAAGAGACTTCAGATACAGTATTAGGGGACCACTAAGGTCTATATAAAAGAGACTTCAGATACAGTATCAGGGGACCACTAAAGCCTATCTATAAGAGACTTCAGATACAGTATTAGGGACCACTAAGGTCTATATAAAAGAGACTTCAGATACAGTATTAGGGGACCACAGTATTAGGGGACCACTAAGGTCTATATAAAAGAGACTTTAGATACAGTATTAGGGGACCACTAAGGCCTATCTATAAGAGACTTCAGATACAGTTTTAGGGGACCACTAAGGTCTATATAAAAGAGACCAGATACAGTATTAGGGACCACAAAGGTCTATATAAAAGAGACTTCAGATACAGTATTAGGGGACAACTAAGGTCTATATAAAAGAGACCAGATACAGTATTAGGGGACCACTAAGGTCTATATAAAAGAGACCAGATACAGTATTAGGGGACCACTAAGGTCTATATAAAAGAGACTTCAGATACAGTATTAGGGGACCACTAAGGTCTATATAAAAGAGACCAGATACAGTATTAGGGGACCACTAAGGTCTATATAAAAGAGACTTCAGATACAGTATTAGGGGACCACTAAGGTCTATATAAAAGAGACCAGATACAGTATTAGGGGACCACTAAAGTCTATATAAAAGAGACCAGATACAGTATTAGGGGACCACTAAGGTCTATATAAAAGAGACTTCAGATACAGTATTAGGGGACCACTAAGGTCTATATAAAAGAGACTTCAGATCCAGTATTAGGGGACCACTAAGGTCTATATAAAAGCATCCAAAGAGCTCCATGTTATGGAACCTTTAAACCTTGTACCTTCCTTCTCTGCTTTGCTTAATGCTTTGTTCAAGAACACAAATCATGGGTGCTATTCTGCAGCTCCCATGGGTGCTGAGCAGCACGTACTGTCTCTGCACAAGCTGGAAACATTTAAACTTCAAACGTAGAATAAAAACCTACTAATTCAGTCTTATAATTCTATAATTTTAGTGTTTATGCTTATTTTTAGTGTCTTAAGAAAACCTTTTCTATTTATACAGTTGTATTTTTTTATAATGATGAATATTGTTTTAAACATTTAACTTTTTTTAAATTTCTTTTTATCCATCAATCCATATTTGATCCACCATAAGAGCAATAGAAAGCAACTACAAATTTAAGGATCAATAATTAGATAAATAAATTAGGACAACCAGGGTGGGAAATAGAATTATGTAAAGCCATTCTGAGTAGAAGTTTGCAGGTCTAAAATGTCCAAAAGGCACAACAAGTGAGGACTGATGAAGAAGAAACGATGAAGCTTAAATAAACACTGTTGGCAGGTAATAAGATTCAGCAAGTATGGAGCCAGGTGGTAAATGTCACTTGGATGGAACATCTTTGATCATGGGGAGACGGAGGGGATACAAGTGTGATCCAGCGGGGTACAAACAATCACTAACACACAATATCCAGATCAGAAAACATTGAGATTACTGATCATTTACATGTTGTCAGTAACTAACCACAGAGTATGAATGAATGAATGAATTTTGTATTATTGTGTGTCTGGCCACTTACACATTATAGGATTATTAAGACACATTTTGAATAAGAACTTTCCCAGTTCTGACACAAAACAAAATATATACATAAAGCGTACAAGTATAAAATGTACAATTTGGCAAAAAACACCCTTAAATACAGTGGTGGGTATTAAAATTTCAACATGAAACCCTTTCAGACCACAAGTCAGGGCTGCACAATGTATCATTATCGTCAATCTCAACTGGCGCAAAAACACATAGTAGAAAATATCAGCACAAAACTGCACTTTAAGATGTAATTCAAATTTTTTTTTCTTTTAGTGGTGCCTTTTATATTCATTGCATGATTAAATGCATGTTGATATGTACCCCTGCCCTGCATTTTATCTGCACTGGGTGTCACTGTTGCATCACATCTGAATCCTCCTGCTCCACACTCTACGTCAGTGGCTTCAGCAGCAGCTCAAAGAGCGTCGCATTTTACAGGACGCAGAGGACGCTTTCCCTTAACATGTCTGCAGACACGTCCAACGGATCACATCCCACATAAAACCACAGTTACAGAAACCAATCTGGTACAATCCTGCCGGGTATGTGGCGCCGCATGTCTTTCAATTCATCAAGACAAATTTCAATATTTCAATCTGTCACACACGCTGCAGCGAGCTGAGCTGAGCAGGGACAGTGTGCAGCAGGCTGAGAAATAAAGTGCTATTAAAGATTGTTGCAGTAGAAGTGACTTTCTGTAATTCTGATTGTGTGTGTGTGTGTGTGTGCGCATTCCAATATTTCATTACAGATGTACAATAGTTAATCAAATGTCCAGGCACACGGCCCTGAACGACAAGCACCACTGCATTTGCACTGATGCCAAAATCCCACAGTGATTCCCTCTCCACACTTCAAACCCATCCAAAGCTGAATCAAAGTGATGTGAATCTCGCAGAGTGATATCAGCATAAAGTTAAAAAAAAAAAAATAAATCAAAATAAAAGTTTGAAGCAGTTGTTCCACCTCAACTCCACCAGGATTCCTTCTGGAAACGTTAACGTGGAGTTTTGCATCAACACACAACAGAGGACGCTAAAGAGAGGTGTCCCTCCCCTTCCAGTGGACCCCAATTTGACCTCATTTCAAATGTGTACGGTAGCGAGTGGGGAGAAACATATTCATTTTTGATTTTAGCTAAGAATTACTCATTCTGTATGATGTTCTTTAATTTAAAAGATCCTATCGCAAGTCAAGACAGTCTCAGTTTGCCGTACAACTTCAAGACGGTAAGCGACACTCGCCAGGCGACCAATGTGTTTACCATGAGCATTATGTGCACTACTGTATCAGCTGAGGGATATTAGAGGGATATTAGAGGAATATTAGAGGGATATTAGAGGGATATTAGAGGGATATTAGAGGAATATTAGAACTGTGTTATCGTATATCCCTAATTCCAGGTCTGTTTATAACAAAAAATGGCGATCCTAGTCTATGCTAACTTCAGCTTTCATTAACATGCTTAGGAAAGTCGTAATTCTATAGCCTGGTTTATGTTCAAACGTGGCTTTACCTGATAAATCGAGTCTTTTGCCGTCTGATAAGCACAAGCATTACTGTGTATGTCCTGTTAAGAAAACAGTTTTATGTTTTGAGGAACTCACAAACGGCAAAAAATCTGTCTCTTGTTCATTGATTTGCACTGGGCGTCGCACGCGTGGGGAAAAGTTCACACAACATTTACTACAACTTTAACTCTCTTTGTCAGATTGCCCACGCCTCCCTGGCTGCCCGCTTTTCTTGAAAATGAATTCCTAAGCGCCAGGGAAGAAACATCCCCCACTATGACCACGCCAAGACCCCGCCCTTCAATAGCTACTATTGGCCAGGCGGCCATGCTAATGCAAGGTAACGTAACCTGATGTTTTTCAAGTCCTATCCCCTGACCAATCAGCTATGCTAACCTTAATGGGGCACGGGGTGGCACTGCCCCCCCCCCTCCCCCTCCCCCTCCTTAAATATGATTGGTCCCCCACTGGTGCCCCCCTCTACCCCTCAATCCATTGGACTAGCGTGCCCAGTGACAATTGGATTGGCTGCCTGTTCTGCTAATTTTCCCAGCCTTTAATCACATGATCAATTAATATTTCAAAATCCCGTTACCATGGAACCAGCACTGGATTTATTTATTTTTAAGTGGCAGACTGAGCCTTTAGAAAATGTTTATTGTTTTCAGATATATATATATTTGTTTAAATGAATAGAAGTGAGATTAATAATGAATGGGTTGTGTTTTATTTAGCAGAAAAACATAGTGTTGTTCTATCCTATCCAATATCTCCTGTATTTCTAAGCAGATTTTCTATGCTGATAAAATATTAATAATATATTTTCAGTGTTGTCGGAGTGGCAGCTGCACCTTCGCTGTCAGTTGAATTAGGTCCAAAGTCAGAGGAGCTCATGTTTGTTTCTCGCTGCTTAGCCGCGGGGAAAGTCACCTGACGCCCGACAACGCTGGAGATCAAAAACTCTATGGTCATAAAACGGCCCATAAACACAGAAACAATCAAGGGAGGACGAGGTGTGTGTGTGTGTGTTTCTGCAGAGAATACACTGAATGTTTGTAAGGTGTGTGTCTATGTGTGTGTGTGTGTGTGTGTGAAGGCACATAACATAATTGCCCACTCCCTGCCTTAAATTCAGTAAAGCTAAACTGTGCTGAGCCAAACCTTCTTTATTAACAAGGAACATTGCACCTCTATCCAGTTAATGAAATATTGATTTGGAAATTGTATTGTAAGACGACGGAAGGCTTTTAAAGTGCTTAGTGCCTTTGCTTGGAGCCAACTTCATCAATTATTATTTTTTAATGGTATTATTTGAAAACGCCAGAGAGCCGCTTTCCCCGGGCTTGGCGTGCACTGTGTCCGTGATTAGCTTCATATTTCCATACCAAGGGAAGTCGGGGCCCCCGAATGGCTGCATGTTTTTTTAATGAAACATATTGGCATCAAACTGAGTTTCATAATGACGACAACAGTGGGACATTGCTGATTTAATGATGTGTTTGTTCCTATTCTAGTCGAGCTGTAAAAAGAGAAATAAAAACATTCAAAAAGAACTAGAATTAGTCATATTTCCAAATGTAGTTCACAATCGTCGACTCTGTATAATTGGATTGTGTGTCTCTGGTGTCCGAGCTGGGCCAATTTTTGAGAACCTCATGAATCAAAAATTACAAAACAAAATTGAATGCATCTGCAGTGTTGTATCCATCTGTACAGTACAGATAAGAAACTAATCCAAAACCAAAATGGAAACCGCTTGGCGCCTGAATTTGGTTATTTTGGTATCTGTGTTGAGCAGGAGACTTTGGTGGACCCCATAACTCAAACTGGGAGATAAAACCAACCATTGGAGTGGATAAAAAGTCAAACATGTTTACAACACAACAAAGACACAGTTCTATTTACTTCTAAGTGGCTCCGATAAGATCTCTATCAGAAAAATAACATCTCACAATTTCGTTTGTTGCCTACAAACTATATACATGAAGTACTTAGAAACATAGGTCACTTTCTAATTTGGGTTAAATTCTTCAAAAGTGCTACTTACCTGTAACCCTGGAAATCCAGATTAATGTATGTAACAACAACAGTGTACATTGGGTAGCTAAGTGTACGGGGTTCTGGATACGTCACCGCGTGTGAAGTTGTGATTGGTCGTAGTGTTATCCAATTGCGTGCGGTGAGATTTTCAAATACACGCTTGAGATGGGCGACTTCATTACTCAAGTCCAGACCCTTAATCTTTTGCATTTGGGTCTGGATTTCCATGATAATTTACCAATTGTTTGAACAAATACTTTGCTTAACCCTGTGATATCTAAAGGCATTTTCACATATCTTCTTAATATTTACCTTTATAAAAGGTATATGCATATAACTGATCCCCATGTCTTTCATATCAAAATGTTCAGAACAAACTCAGCTTTCCGTATAGTGATGCCCACATTTTTTCTAGAGCAACGTGTAAAAAGATAATAAGCTGAAACGATGATGTTTGCTTTTTAAAAGTCCTCAAATTTCTCCCAGGACATTTTGCTATGTCCATGGTCCCTTCAGAATGGACTGCAACTAAAAATCTGTTGATTTTGATGAATCAATTACTCAAATGTCAGAAAAATAGAGAAAATATGTTAGTCGACATCTTCAAATTGTTTGTTTTGTCCGACGAGTCCACTCAACTTAAACATGCTCAGTTTAAAAGGACGTACAGAGACCTACAGCATATCCTCACATTGGAGAAACTGAAACCAGCGAATGTTGGGAATTTTCTTTGTTGAGAACTGACTTCAATGATTAACTGATTTTTTTTTTCAAATTGTCATTCACATTTCTGTTGGCATATTCAATTAATGGACTTATTGTTTTGGCACGAATGAGGAACGTAGGCCGCAAAACAATAACGTTTCACACAGTTATCATACACCAATTGTGTGTTTTTATATAATGCGTGCTTTCTATTGCAACAAAACTCCATATCAAACCAAAGACACGTTGACGGGATAAACTGGAGATTTGAACCTGTTACAAAAAGGGCTAACGACTTTTTTCATTATTGATTAATCTGATGTAAATTTTCCTTAAATTAGTTGTAGTAATAAAAATTATACTGTATTAGAAGGTAGTGAAAAAGGCCCAATACAATTCATTAAATCCCATTAAGATGCCATCCAATGGCTTTCAAATTGTCCATCCAGTAGTCCAAAACCAAGACCTTGACTTATAATGTGTTGTACGAATTGAAACGACTTTACCAAAGTTTTAGGTTAAACATGAATAAAAATAGTAAATAAATGCCTGAAATGAAATGTTGTAGTATGGCTTTTTGAGTAAGAGTTTTGTCAGACATCAATTGGACGTGCCGGTGCATCTTTAGTCCTCAGAAAGTTAAATTCAACTGCAGTATTTTAGAATAGAAGAATAGAAAGCCTTTATTGTCACTATACACAAGTGCAGTACCTGTGCAACGAGATTGAAGCGACTATGACTCTTTTACTATGAAAAAGTCATCAGATTTGTGAGCAGATGATGTTATATCACCCAAACACCCAAAAATGGCACTGAACAGGCACACATCCGCCTTGATGAGTACCTGCCAGCATGGATTAAGTATTTATGCAAGACATTTTGGTGAAGTAAAACAGCTTTGTGGCCCGTGTTGATGAGCGCTCTGCAGATGAAGCCTCCCCCTCCCTTCCCCCTCCCCCTTCCCCTCCCCCCTTACCTGATGTGCTGCTGCGATGATGCCTGCTCTTCCTACAGCTACTCTGAACAATCAAATCAGGCTTTACTAAATGTGTGAAAGCGTGTAATATGTAGCCTTTCAAAATAAAAGCTCCATTGTCCACTGTGGTGTGGAATATTGCGACATTAACCCTTGCGTTGACTTGTCGACCATGCACATGTTGTCCTCCTGGGTCAAACTTTTAACACACTTGACGTTTTCGTGGCTTTTGCCACTTTTGTTTTGTACACCAGCACCGTTAGTTTTACACTCATCCTTGGAATTCACTGTCAATGAAGCTCATTTTTTATGAAATAATGTTTAGTATCTGAGTTAAAGGGTTGTACATTATTTTGACTAATTGTTAAGATCAGAGGAAGATATGTTGATGGATAATCACAGATGAAAATATCAAAAGAAACTGGAGCCAAAACTCAAAAATCTAGTCCAAAACCCTACTTGTACCACATGAAACAAAGCATGCGTTTGTGGCTGCACGGCTTCTCTTCTATAGCCGGGCTCCGCCCTCCTACGTACATCCGCTCATTTATCCTTTTCCTTCAGTACTCCGTCTGGGTTTGTGGTATATTTTTGGGTTTTCTCCAGTCTAATCTTTACCGGTCCAATCAGCGAACTAGTGCTAACAGCGAATGCGCTAGTTTGAGTTGTAGTTCCGTAATGGCGGCGGAGAAACATGCGAGCGAAGCCATTCGGTCTGTTGTGGCAACGCTGCTGAATATCCAGAAGTTAAAGCCCAAGTAAGAACAATCTTTGCTGAGTTTTGTTAGTGCCCAGGATTTCAATGTCACTTTTTGGACGTTTTCAACACTACGTAACACTAACTTATTAACTTTAGTTTTACAGTTATTTTTGGAATTTATGGTCAATAAACCTCTTTTACAGCAACGTATACCTAATGGCTGAGTTGTGGAGGAATTATTTAGACTAAAATGAAATGAATGAGTCAACTTTTACTTAATACTATTTCAAAACCACTTCAATTTTTTTTTTTTCCAAAAGCTGTAAAATTGAAAAAGTAAGTAAGTTGAAAGTAGACATTTGTACTTGACAAAGAGTGCTGTGTGGAAAAACAGGTCAATCTGACCCGAGGACAACATGAGGGTTAAGCAGCAAAAGTCCTTTTAGTTTTGTCTTTTGTGTGAAATGAATATCATACAGTAACTACAGCAATTTGTAATATAAATATGGTCAAATGTAGATAAGCACCAAGGTACAAGTGGTGAGTGAATCACACACTTTGTCACAGTCGGCCTAGTAAAGTGTATTTTAGTAACCTATATTTTTTTGCAGAATTTAGCAGTTTTCACGACCAAATCAGGTACAGAGTGGCGGCTGGGCCACTTTCCAGTCACTGACTGGGCTTTAGTGACTCTGGGCCACAGTGTGTGGATTAGCAGGAGCTCATCATGGTTTATTTCGTATCCACGACGTTCCACTTCTGGGATTGGGCCGGTGCCGCCGGAAATTCTGCCGGATGCCCTGTCATTCATTTCGGCCGGGTGTCCGTCCTCTTCCTAACTCCAAAAAGGACTATGGTTACCTGGTCCTCAGGTCTCTGCAGGGTAAATCCAGACAGCTAGCTAGACTATCTGTCCAATCTGAGGACTATGGTTACCTGGTCCTCAGATCTCTGCAGGGTAAATCCAGACAGCTAACTAGACTATCTGTCCAATCTGAGGACTATGGTTACCTGGTCCTCAGGTCTCTGCAGGGTAAATCCAGACAGCTAGCTAGACTATCTGTCCAATCTGAGGACTATGGTTACCTGGTCCTCAGATCTCTGCAGGGTAAATCCAGACAGCTAGCTAGACTATCTGTCCAATCTGAGGACTATGGTTACCTGGTCCTCAGGTCTCTGCAGGGTAAATCCAGACAGCTAGCTAGACTATCTATCCAATCTGAGGACTATGGTTACCTGGTCCTCAGATCTCTGCAGGGTGAATCCAGACAGCTAGCTAGACTATCTGTCCAATCTGAGGACTATGGTTACCTGGTCCTCAGATCTCTGCAGGGTAAATCCAGACAGCTAGCTAGACTATCTGTCCAATCTGAGGACTATGGTTACCTGGTCCTCAGATCCCTGCAGGGTAAATCCAGACAACTAGCTAGACTATCTGTCCAATCTGAGGTTTCTGTTGCACGACTACGTACACATGTTCCACCTAAATAAGTTCCTTCCTGAGGCTATTTTGCAGCGGCACCGTGGCTCTGTCTGGCACTTAGTGCCGCCCATGATGCTTGTGATTGGTTTAAAGAAATGCCAATAAATCACAACATGTTTTCTCCCATCCCGGAATAGTATGTGGACTAGCCTCCTCCGCAGCGCCGTGGGGGAAGGTCTGGCAAAAGCAAGACTACAAATGCCCAAAGCAGGTACAGAGTGGCGGCTGGGCCACTTTCCAGTCATTGGCTGGGCTTTAGTGACTCTAGGAGCCACGGTGTGTGGATTAGCAGGAGGTCATCATGGTTTATTACACACAGTCCATCAGAGCCGTTTGCATTCAGCCGCCCTGTAACACACGTCCAGACTAATCAACACCACGGGCCGCAGCTCACACTTCACTCAGCTCCAACACCGCTTCACTCAATTGAAATGCACAACCCTATCCACACTCCAGTACACTTAGCCCAGCCTTTGTTTTCACTTCACGCCCTAGCAGCCTTGCACCACTTATTTACCATTGCAGTAAATGCGTCAATCAAATTTTCTCCACACAGAACAATTGGTTTCTTTGCAGTGACACACGAAATGCTAAAGACACAACAAAACATTTTGGTATTGAAAAAACGTTGATCTGACAGTCTGTACCAATTTCGGAAACCTTTTTAATTACAGCATCGAAAGAAGCTGTGACATTATCTGTGTTGTTGTTGTTGTTGTTGGTAAAAATCTGGACGCAGATCTTTTTCTTACATCAGATAAAACTGAAATGTGTGTACATTTTTATATATATTTTTCTGTACTCTCGGATCTTGTTGAACTTTCCACAAGGTTTATTTTCTACTTGCCGTCTTTTTTTAAGCTGCCAGCGTCTGGTTTTACATTGAAATCTTATGGAGTAATCAGCGCAGATGGGTTTTTTTTTTTCCTGCAGCTCAAAGTGTCTTTTTGAAGTTGAAAAAAGTTCAACTTTTCTGAAAAAAACAACCGCTTTGCTGCATTTCATTCACCCTCTCTCTCCCCTTTCATGTCTTCAGCCGTCCTATAAAAATAAAAGCCTAAAATTTGTTTTTTAAAGTCGACCAATGACAAGCAGATTAGCCAGACCTGTCGTTTCCAAGAAAAAAAATGGCATTTGGAGACGGAGCGCAGCGAGTTATATGATATGACCGGGTGCTTCCTCTACAGGGAACTCACTTTGTTTTATTGTATCTAACGGTAGCACCGCTCTCTCTCTCTCTCTCTCTCTCTGTTCGTTCTCTATCTTGCCCCACCACTTTGTTTTATCTAACGTTAGCACCGCTCCATAGCGATCTGGGATACTGTAGCAGTGGCTGTTGTTATAGCAACAAAAGAGGCTCTCAGCTGCTCTCAGCATTTTTTATTAAAACAAAAGCTCCCTAGTCAACTTTTTCTTGTCAAAAAAGACACCAAGTGTGAACATAGCCTTAGTTGACATTTGGGGCACCAGGTATAGCATGTATTGTGGTGTGTCTGTGTTTTTTGTGTCTTTACTGTCTCTTTTATATTTATTCATTTACCTGTGTTGCATCTTTCAGGTGATATTTCAGTAATATAGACAGGTTCAGTGCAGGATTTAGTGTAACAAATTTAAATTGTAAAATTTACAGTAACTTACTGGCAACAATTGGCAGCAAGTTACTGTGAATTCTTTTTACAGTAAAGGTACCGTACTTCCTTTTACAGTATTTTATGTATTCATTGTAAAATACAAAATAATTAAAACACAACATAAGATAAAAAAAGTAAAAATACAGTAGTTTACTGTATTATTTACAGTACTATAGTGGCTATATTGTGATTTTTTTTTAACAGTAATGCTTTGATTTCAACTGTAATACTTAGACTACTGTGATGTTGTCATGTCGACAAGGTTGTTATGTAAATTTACATCATTCTACTGTAAAAATCCTATACAGTAGTGTTACTGTGAAATCTAAAAGAAATGACGGGAGACATCACAGACATTATTTACAGTGTGGTTTTCAGTGTTCTGTGTTGTATTTGCACAGGTTTCCTCATCAGAGAACACAGCAGTGTCTCTCTGATATCCAGAATGTAAGTAAAGATAATGTAAGTACTGTACATTTTACCACTTCTGCCATTATTGGTGGTGAGGGAATTAGAGAGACAGCAACAAATGTTCCTCTGATTCCAACAACTTTCTCCAACTCTGCAGGCTGTGTGCATTCGCACCTACAGGACCACCATTGAATCTCCTGGATGTACACAAGAGCCCGATGCAGAACGAGATGTTGGGTTGCTGCTGCAGAGTCACTCACATTTGCATTCATCATTATCCCAACATCCTCACCTCCACTCCTCTTAGACAATCCAACATATGGGCTGCCTTGTCTGCCACTGTGCCCGCAACAAATGCGGCGCCCATCCCGCAGTTCATCTAGGTCCCAAATGATGAAACAGCCCGAGCCGCTGATCTCCCTCTAATTTAATGATAACTATCACCTGTTCTCCTCGCGCGGCGCCCCACTCTAGATGAGGTGTGAGTAATAGGCCTGTGCCTTTTGCTTGATTAATGTGATTGCTAAATTTTTCACTGTCCCCTCTCCTGTGATTGCTCTGGCATTACAGGTGCTGAGTTTCATTAATTACATCCTTAATTGGTTTGGAAATGTTGCAGGCAAGTTTGTTTTGCGGAAAGGTGGTGGTTTGTTTCGAGTGGCAAAACATCTCAGCGTGCTTCTCCCACTTAAAAAGATAAATGAACCTCATCGTTTTTAGCAGATTGTGGCGAAGATTTAAGGAGGAGGAGCATCGAAACTCAAGGACAATAAGCTGCTGAGACTGCTGGGTGTAAAATGGAGAAGTCTGGAAACTAATATACATTCTTGTCCACTCTTGTACTCCGTGATGTGTTTGATGTGTTATCTAATGGCTGCAATATGACTCCAAATAATAGAAAGCTGACATGGAAAGACCACAGGAGTTCACCTGCCGACTGAGGATTCATTTGGTGTTGATCGATTGGGACTGATTGCAACTCCAGGATGTTTTCCAGAGGCAACAGCTGAAAGAAATACACAGCTGTGTGTTTAGCATCAAACATAAATTGTATCTCTGTACAAATGCCTCTTTGTTTGGGATGTTTTTTGGGTGTTGGGCCAGCAGGGGTCAGTGGGAAACAAGGTGTGATACCCCTTAGGGACGGCAACAATGTACAAAAGTAGTTTATTTAAGAGGAGAAGCTAGCTAGCCCCTGTGCTAGCTCAGCTATGTGTGATGCTTTTCTTGTGCATCTTATGCTGACCTTACACCAAATGACTTTTCAAACGATTCCACTGTCGCGGACTAATTTCCAATATCGGAATGAAATCCTAAGAGTCTTGCTAGAGTCAGAGGGGCTCCATCGTTTGGTGCGACGTGGTCATAAAACTCAGTACCAGTTAGTCTTTTTCCCGTGTTGACGTTCCGACAAAGTCAAACGTGTTTGATATTATCGTAAGGTTTAGGTCTTGATCAGTGTTTCCCAAAAGTCCCAGGGTGACGTCTGCAAATGTCTTGTTTTGTCCACAACTCAAAGATATTCAGTTTACTGTCACAGAGGAGAGAAGACACTAGAAAACATTTATAATTAAAGAAGCTGGAGTCTGAGAATGTTTACATTTCATAGAAAATGACTCAAACCCATTAATCGATTATCAAAATAATTGGAGATTAATATAATAGTTGACAACTAATCGGTTAATCTTTGCAGCTCTAGTTACATGGCAATGCTGGTGTTTTTTGCCTTGCCGTGTTATGGATTTTTGGTAGCCCATTGGGAAATAATGGGGGTCAGGGTCAAACCCTTGCAGTTGGTTGTAAAATGCACCAATGAGCGAGTGCGAAGACAGATGACTTTGGGAGGCGCAGATTGAGATCGATTTTTCTGACAATCTGGTGGTGATCAACATGTAAGACATACAGCACCAACAGGGCCATAAACAGAGCTTTGGTTATATAGGGGGATGTTTACTCTGAGGGGCTTTTTTAATGCCAAAAGCTTGAGAGTGATAAAGGTTTATATGTGGTTTGATTGCCAGGCAGTATTTTTCTGTCATTATTCGAGCAGGCATGTGGAGCATCTCAACAAGGGAGTCGAGCTCAACCAAATCTCTTCAGAGGATCTGCCTCTCCTTTTCCCTCACGCTGTCCTTGAGATTCTCTCCCCTCTCTGAGATTACCTAAATCTCTTCCTCTTTCAGTCCCCCTCTTCCCATCTCATGTCTTTAAAAAGGTTGGTCAGGGTGGACTCATTTTGATTAATTTGCAGAAATACAAACTGCCTCTTATAAATGAAGCTTTACACTGGATAACAGCTAGAATTGTTTAGCAGCATTTTTTTCCCATGACATGGTGCTCTTTGGATGCTTTTATATAAACCTTAGTGGTCCCCTAATACTGTATCTGAAGTCTCTTTATATAGACCTTAGTGGTCCCCTAATACTGTATCTGAAGTCTCTTTATATAGACCTTAGTGGTCCCCTAATACTGTATCTGAAGTCTCTTTTATATAGACCTTAGTGGTCCCCTAATACTGTATCTGAAGTCTCTTTTATATAGACCTTAGTGGTCCCCTAATACTGTATCTGAAGTCTCTTTTATATAGACCTTAGTGGTCCCCTAATACTGTATCTGAAGTCTCTTTTATATAGACCTTAGTGGTCCCCTAATACTGTATCTGAAGTCTCTTTTATATAGACCTTAGTGGTCCCCTAATACTGTATCTGAAGTCTCTTTTATATAGACCTTAGTGGACCCCTAATACTGTATCTGAAGTCTCTTTTATATAGACCTTAGTGGTCCCCTAATACTGTATCTGAAGCCTTGGTGCAGAATTACAGCCACTAGAGTCAGTTCCACAATGAGCTTTCCTTAGTATGTGCCATTTCTGAGTCTGTAGCTTTTGAGAAGGAGGGTGGGAGGCAAACTCACTTTTCTCGTTTGAAAGCCATGATGTCTCTCTCTCATTTGTGGGACAAATTGTCTGGGCGGGCAAAGCAGAGAAAGGGGAGGTAACCTTCCAGATCGGCCCATCTGAGCTTTCATTTTCTCAAAGGCAGAGCAGGATACCCAGGGCTCGGTTTACACCTATCACCATTTCTAGCCACTGGGGGAATATGGCAGGCTGGGGGAACTCATATTAATGTTAAAAAAAACTCATAAAGTGACATTTTCATGCCATGAGACATTTCAGTATCAAACTAATCCATTGATATTCATTGAGATGGGATTGGGATGGGTACTGTTGATGGTAGCACAAATGTCAGTGGTGGATATCTTCGAACAGCAGCAGATAAAACCAAACTATCTGCACGGCTAGATAACATTGCTGGCTTCACTTTACCTTCTTCACACAGGACCGTATGCTCCCTTACAGTTGCAGTGCGTTCAGATTGAATCTGAATTTTTCTCATTTCATTAGGATGGATTTGACCGTGCGATTGTTTGTGCAGTGTGGGTTTTTTCTCCACAAACAGCCAAGGTAGTTAGAAGTTCAACCGGGTATCATGCCAATGCGGTTGATTTGTGTGTATGCTGTGTGTTTTTGTGTGTCAAACTGATTGCACAACTTACAAGAAACTAAACTAACTTCTTTCTTTTATTTCCCTCTTCATACAATACACCCATACAGCATTGGAAAAAGGGTGAATATTTCACTGAACTTGAAATATTGAATTACACTTGCATTGATGCATCTTTGCATCCATCTGTCCCACAGAGAACCATTCTGGGTCTATTGTGTCCACTTGTGTCTTCCTATTGACTTCAGTGCATCGATCAATCTCTACAATTCCCTTTGCGTTTAGTCTGAGCACAATACTTACAGAGGATCAGATGTTAAACACTTACATTCTTCTTCTTCAGAGAGATATTACTCATTGTTGAGCATCACTTTTGTAGGGAATTATGTCTAAAATAAGGCCTTAAGGCCTGTCAAATCTGACTCCAATTTATTAATTATTAACTTCTTTCATCGGCCTTCAGTTTCCTAGAACACAAGGATCAATCTGAGACAAAGAGCTTAGTTAAGCAAGTTTACTTTAAAGTCCAACATCTAAGTTTTACAAAACACAATTGTGGGTTCACAAGAATGCCACTAGATTTCCCTGGCTGCAGACAAAGAGTACAGGTTCAAGTCAGCAAAGTCTGTGTCAGATTATGAACCACATCTATTCAAATACTCCACTTGCTTGAAGGCGCCTCCCTCCTCTCTCTCCCTCCTGTCTCTCGGGCAGATCCTCCAGCTTCTCACACACACACACACACACACACACACACACACACACACACACACACACACACACACACACACAATCAAGATCCAACCTCCCCATTCCACATCATTGTGTGGTACAGTAATGCATACACTAACATTTCCTGGATTTATACGGTACTCAAATCTTAAGGGTCCCATGGCAAGGAGCTCTTTGGATACTTCTATATAGACCTTAGTGGTCTCTTAATACTGTATCTGAAGTCTCTTTTATATAGACCTTAGTGGTCCCCTAATACTGTATCTGAAGTCTCTTTTATATAGACCTTAGTGGTCCCCTAATACTGTATCTGAAGTCTCTTTATATAGACCTTAGTGGTCCCCTAATACTGTATCTGAAGTCTCTTTATATAGACCTTAGTGGTGCCCTAATACTGTATCTGAAGTCTCTTTTATATAGACCTTAGTGGTCCCCTAATACTGTATCTGAAGTCTCTTTTATATAGACCTTAGTGGTCCCCTAATACTGTATCTGAAGTCTCTTTATATTGACCTTAGTGGTCCCCTAATACTGTATCTGAAGTCTCTTTTATATAGACCTTAGTGGTCCCCTAATACTGTATCTGAAGTCTCTTTATATAGACCTTAGTGGTCCCCTAATACTGTATCTGAAGTCTCTTTTATATAGACCTTAGTGGTCCCCTAATACTGTATCTGAAGTCTCTTTTATATAGACCTTAGTGGTCCCCTAATACTGTATCTGAAGTCTCTTTATATAGACCTTAGTGGTCCCCTAATACTGTATCTGAAGTCTCTTTTATATAGACCTTAGTGGTCCCCTAATACTGTATCTGAAGTCTCTTTATATAGACCTTAGTGGTCCCCTAATACTGTATCTGAAGTCTCTTTATATAGACCTTAGTGGTCCCCTAATACTGTATCTGAAGTCTCTTTTATATAGACCTTAGTGGTCCCCTAATACTGTATCTGAAGTCTCTTTTATATAGACCTTAGTGGTCCCCTAATACTGTATCTGAAGTCTCTTTATATAGACCTTAGTGGTCCCCTAATACTGTATCTGAAGTCTCTTTTATATAGACCTTAGTGGTCCCCTAATACTGTATCTGAAGTCTCTTTATATAGGCCTTAGTGATCCCCTAAATAGTCCCACAATAAGCTTTCCTTAGTGCCATTTCTGAGTCTGTAGGTTTTGAGAAGGAGAGGGGGCAAGGTGGAGGCTGGGGGTGTGGCCTTGACCAACTGCCACTTTGCTCCTTTGAAAGCCATGTAGTCTCTCTCTCATGGGTGGGCCAAATTCTCTGGGCGGGCATAGCAGAGAAAGGGGAGGTAACCTTGCTCCTTATGACCTCATAAGGGCCCAGATTCCAGATCGGCCCATCTCAGCAGGATACCCAGGGCTCGGTTTCCACCTATCGCTATTTCTAGCCACTGGAGGACCATAGGCTGGCTGGGGGAACGCATATTAATTACAAAAAAAAAACCTCCGTGAAATTTTCATGCTATGGGACCTTGGGAATTTCTGTGTCCTGAGTCTGATACACACTCACATTCTTGGACTTATTTGGTAGTCAAAACGTGAGCTAACTAACTGAGTGTATCCCTGGACATTGTTATCACATCTCATGAATACATTCAACTCACAGCAATGAGCAACACAACATATTTATAGACTTTAATACTAAGAATCACACATCTGGAATATAGAAATTTTTCTATACATTACATTCATCTGTGGCCAAAACAATGAAAAGGAAGAAGAACAGTGTGTGTTACAGGATGAAAAAGATCACATATCACACAAAAATGCATCTTCTCAGTAAAAGCTTTGTGTCAAAATCCTGTGAAAAGTTACTGGTAGCTCCGGGGCGGGGCTTAAGTGTGTGTGTGCGCGTGTGTGTGTGTGTGTGTGTGTGTGTGTGTGCGTTGGAAACAACAATGGCAAACATGAAAGACAGAGTGTTCATCCAATCACCATCCAGCTATTTTTACGGTAAATGTCTGCCCTTTTACCAAACAGTTTCCAATAATGGCTTCTCAGATGCTTCTGTGTAACAACACCTGGCTCGTCAGGCTGAGTCGCAGTGTGAGTGGGCGAGTACCACCATGTGTGGAAAACCCCAATCCTGGATCGATGCACCCTTTTCCCCACAGTCTAAATTGGTTGGCCGGGATTGATTCATCTGGGAGCTTAACGAGAGCTCTGCGCTGCTGAAGAAACCTGTACGCCTCATCTGTACCCCCACACACACACACACACACAGACACACACAAAACCTGTGCAGCATCTTAACTCTCTTTAATCATGTAATGTGCTCTGTGTCTAGACACCTGGATCCTCTACGGGCTGATCTCGGTAATGGATCTGCAGCATTTAAACACTTGACCCTGAGCGTAAGCCTGTGTGTATGTGCAAATGGTCATTTGTCTGGCCTGGCCTGCACCGTCACCCAGCACATTCTCGGGTGGAGGGAGCGCAAGCAACTCACTCTCTCACACAAGACACTATTGTTGCGATAGGTCTTAGGAAGTGTAGTTTGCAGACTGCCTGTCGCGGGGACTGAAAATGGCTAATTGCGCTTCTCTGTGTCATGCAAATGCCTTCATGGGAGAGTTCAAGGAGAAAGTGGGAGTTTCCCATAAAGAGATGGGGGGGGGAAGTTCAAATAACAGAGAGATTGGCATGGGGAACTTTCCATAAGATCATCTCTCAATGCAAATCAAACCAGCTATTAAGCTAACTGAAATAACACCATGCCACTCTCTAGGTATGGTGAAGGGTATGTGATGATGAAGAGAATTTTATCAGGATGCATAGTATCCTGATCTATGAAATAACTGCTTTTAATAATAAAAATGTTCCTCTATGGGAATTTAACATAGGGGGGTGTATACTTATGCCCCTGTATTTTAACATAGGGGGGTGTATACTTATGCCCCCTGTATTTTAACATAGGTGTATACTTATGCCCCTGTATTTTAACATAGGGGTGTATACTATGCCCCTGTATTTTAACATAGGGGGTGTATACTTATGCCCCTGTATTTTAACATAGGGGGGTGTATACTTATGCCCCCTGTATTTTAACATAGGGGGTGTATACTTATGCCCCTGTATTTTAACATAGGGGGGTGTATACTTATGCCCCCTGTATTTTAACATAGGGGGTGTATACTTATGCCCCTGTATTTTAACATAGGGGTGTATACTTATGCCCCTGTATTTTAACATAGGGGGTGTATACTTATGCCCCTGTATTTTAACATAGGGGTGTATACTTATGCCCCTGTATTTTAACATAGGGGGTGTATACTTATGCCCCCTGTATTTTAACATAGGGGGGTGTATACTTATGCCCCCTGTATTTTAACATAGGGGGTGTATACTTATGCCCCTGTATTTTAAGGAAGAACATTTATTTATTTATTTATTTATTTACATGATTCATTCACAAAGAGAACTTGTGTCCTTAAAGGTTGGATTTTCCTAAATTTTTTGAATTAAGGCATTAAGATCAATTTACAAGTGTTTTTTTTATTCCTCTTTTTAATCAACTTCAGCATGGGTGTGTAAACTTTCTCAAGCCACTGTATGACATTGGCTGATGTTACACTGCTCAGTGTTACCTGTAGAGGATAACACGATTATACTTACATGTAGTTGTGAGAGTGTTTTGCAGCTGGAATAATTATCAAGCTAGCTGGTATTGTTAATGGTAAATATATCAAATGTACATCAAATATCATCATGTATATGTAAACATATCAAATGTATGCAAACCAGCCAAAGCCAAGGTTTACCTCTGCAGTGCTTTTAATACTGTATATGCAGTTAACACTTCCAGTTTGTAACTTTGCATTTTTGGCTGATACACGTGTACAGACACATTTAAAAGCTCAACTGTATCCAACAATATTTGCAAGCATGAATTAATGTTACAATCACGACTTGTCCTGGTGGCTCAGGTTTAATGTGCCAAAGAGAAAAATACATGACCAGGCTCCATTTATCTGGCTCCAGTGCAAAGTATTTAGGTTTCTTTGATGTGGTGGAAAACAAGTAAAATGATACATGCTTTCTTTTGAATATCAATATAAGCAATTACTGAAAGAAATGTCAAAAGTAAAGGCCGGTAATCTCTTCTTGTTACTGGCTCCGAATAATGCTTTCTCCCTGATTCTGGTATACTTTGCCTTTGGATATCTTTAGCAGCCATTACCTTGTTTTCAGTTGAGAGAGACTTGTGTGTTGAGCAAAGTCATCCTTGTTCTGAGTTTATTGTTGCATGTATCAAGGCGGCTATTTGTGGGTCTGCCATTCAAAGGCCCAGGTAGTCTTCTGAGGTTGAAAAGGTCGTTCTGGGGAGCTGGTTTTCACATTTACCTGCTCTTCTCTCTCTCAAATCCAGCTAACAACAATCAGATCAGCTTTCAGACTTCTGCTAACCAGCACGCATCACAACAGCAGCAACCAACCAACCAGAACTGCTGCTGAGCATCCATTGATTTCTGTGCGTTTTGTCCGTCCTTCTGTAAAACGGCCTGTCACACACAGTCTAAGCAGCGATGACACCTCCTGTCTCCAGCAGGAGCCTCCGTGGAGCCCGCCGGACTCCAGCCTGTCACAAGCTGTTTAGGGGGCGGCGGAGGATGCCAGCCTTTAATCAGCTTTAGGGTCTCCATCGCGCGGCTCACGCCCACCAACAAGCTGATACAGACAATCCAGTCACCCACAATGCCCATCAAGAGACGAGGATCTGGTTCCGCTGCTCACTTCTCTGGTTGTTCTCTTTCTCCACGCTCCTGGGAATAAAGCCGTGGAGCCAATCACAAAGTCAGTAGAAATTAAAAGTAAAGGGAACCGATTGGTAGTTACAGGGGGCTTCTATCTAGCCGAAATACCCATTTTCAAAACAACAACAATTTCCCCATACATTTTGTGTCTCTTTGTGGGATTTTGTCTCTTTGTAGTCGTGTTGTGTCTCTTTTTGGTCATTTCTGTTTTCTTTGGGGCTGTTTTTGTTCTCTGTGGTCATTTGTAGTCGCTTTGCCTCCCTCTTTTTACAATAAAAGCATATTACACGATTACAAAACATTCAACAGTATAAGTTGACGGTGATAGTGGCATCTATTTAACATATTAGCAGTAGGAAATCTTGTGGTTTTGAGAATAAGCTTCCAACATAGGGAATTGTAGTATAGTATAGCCATTTTGGATGCAGTTATGAGGTTATTGTGAAGCTTGCTGTTGGATTGTGATGGGACTTCTTATCTTTCTATTCAGATGTGTTCATGAAAAGACAAAACTAAAAGGTTGAGCTCATTTTGCAGTGGCGTTTTCTTTGTCCTGCTGTCTTAGCCCGGTGTCACAACGCAGCCATGGAGTTCGTGCAATTAGCCCACCTTTGTTTCAAGAAAGGTGGATTATGAGGACTTTTTAGCTTGTAACTGGCAGTGGCTGACACATACAATGAGACTCTGTTTTCACTCTGTAGTGACAGGCTGCTCTGCACTGGAGGTTTCAGGTTTCTTTTCTGGCTTTTGCATGTTGAACAGCCACCGGCTTTCGAATCTGTGATACAGGATACGTTTGAATCTCAGATCTTAGGGTGCACTGACATCTCCGCCTTCAGAAGAGGAATGTGAAAACACCTATCTAGTGACAACGTCAGTGAACTCAAGATCAAGACATTTTAGGGCACATAGACATAATAAAAACTCTTTTTTTAAAGTTTTTTAAAGTTTTTTTTTAGTGGAGGGGGACTTTGCCGCAATACAATGTGACTTCATTATGCGTTGAGCAATGTGCGCCGATCCTGGTAGGCTACCTAATGTCATGAATGGCATTTATACAGGTTACATGGGAGTCAATTATCGCTGAGACAACTTTTCATAGCTACAAAATCTTGTGTCATAGTATTATAATGTGCTGTGCAGTGTTTTTGGTGTCTGAGAAGCCCAGCAGACGTAGATATTTGATTGCAAACCAGACTATCTGGATGGTGATTCATTGTTTTATCTTATCATATCATATTATATCAACTATTGAATAAAGGCATGGTTGCCGTGGTTAAACAGTGAGCTACAGCGTATTCCGATCTAATTTAACTTAAGATGGACCAAGGCTGCAAAGTCAAATTTCTTTGCACCTCTGTTTCATATTAATTAGTGACGTTTCGCGAAATTGTCAAGTTATTTTTAATCTATTGATTTGTGTTTTTAATTTGCGTTGCTGAGATCGTAATGTACTCATGCTGGTCACTATGTAATGGGAAGCAGGAATTTCTTAACCCTCGTGTTGTCTTCCCGTCGACCTGCAACTTTGTGTTTTTCTGGGTTGAAATTTCAACATTTTTCTCAACTTTTCTCAATGTTTTCGTCATTTTTATTTTCAAAATTTTTTCACGTTTTTTATTATGTTTTAGTAATTTTTTAAACATTTTATTGTCGCTTTTCCCAATGTTTTTTATGTTTTTTTGTCACTTTTTCAGATTTTTTTGGTCACTTTTTCAGCATTTAAAAAAAGATTGTTTTTGTTGATTTTTTTTCCTGCATTTAATTTTAGTCTCAATAATTCCTAATTTCTGCTTTTCTAACTCAAACATTAGGTATAATTTCCTATAAATGAGGTTTATTGACCATGAATTCCTAACTAAAACTAAAAAACTAAAGTTAATAAGTTAGTGTTACATAGTGTTAAATGTCAAAAAAGTGACAAACATTGAAAAAAAAGGGACAAAAAATGTATGAAAAAGTTGAAAACATTGATAAACACTGATTGATTTTCAGTTAATTTTATTTATTTTTGGCACAAAAATGGGCCGTCGAAATAAGCGCAGAAAATGTCAACAATAAAAACATCAAAAAAAAGCACCCACAACATTGAAAAAGTGACAAAAATGTCGGAAAACGATAATAATGTTGAAAAAAAAACTGACCAAAACGTTTTTTTATACATAGTTGACAGGAAGACAACACAAGGGTTAATAATACTCGCTACCATCGTCGTGCTGTGACCACAAAACATGCTTCCTATTTAAATACATTAATTAAAAAATCGTCCTTACCAAGACAAAAAAAATGAGAAAATTCATTGTACACGACTCCATAGATTAAATAACGTGACCATTGAGTTATTACACAAAGAAAGAAACGCGACATAGTGGAAAACAGTGAGCTACTGATGCATTCAGCAGCCGCAGCGGCCTGTGCTTCACGTTATGGGACTTTCATTGTTATTTTGAGTGTTTTATGTAAGCTTTATTATTATTGTGTGAGTGAATGAAACCAAAAACAAACCAAGTGTAAGAATCTAAAACGTGATGTCCAAAACCTTAGAAAACAACACACAAATAAAGCTAGATTATGATAAAAAAAACTGTAATTACTAATTGCGTGATACACTCTAAGAAATATCTGTAATTTAACAGTTGTATAACTGTAAATTTTAACAGAAATTGTTCCTTGTTCGTGATTCACAGGATTATTTCTGTTAATTAACAATATAACAGCAAGTGTTTTTTTTTTTTTTTACCATTGACACAGTTATTTAACTGAAAAATTCTGTTTTTTAATTCGGGTAGAAAATCCAGGTAATGAGCTGCTGGTACTCTTTCTGTTATTTTACGGATTTATTTTTTAAAGTGTACTATTCCAAAGTAATTGTCTCAATGACGTTTCTTTCCTTTTGGGAGTCCACAGAGATCAGGTTTTAGTCAGCACCTCTTGGTCTCAAGGTTATGCTGGCGTTCAGCCCTGTTTCATAAATCAGGGGATAATGTCATTGGCTGAGATCGAGTCAGGGAGGCAATTAATTCTCCCCACTCGCCCATCAGCACTTAAGGAGGCATTACTAACACTGGAAATGTATTATTTCAATCAGAGGACTCTCTCCTCTAATGGAGTGAAATAATGGAAGGATGCGAGACCGAGCTATTTTGTGTCGTGCTCTTCTTTTCTTCATTATTTCTTTTTCTGGATTCTTCTGGGTCTCTGATGAAAGTCTCTCTTGCCTCATGCTCGCCCAGTCTGCTTACTCTCTCTTTATATCTCCTTATCTGTCATGCACTCAGCAAATGGTTTGACCTGCCCCGCTGTGCCACAACGTATTCAATTTGAATGTCTGATTATACATTATGCTACATACGTGTAAGATAAATGAGCCCCGCTCCCCCCAGAATGGCACCTTTGGAAATTACATCTTTGCAGTAAAGGGTTTTTTATCCACACACGCTTGATAAGTTTTTGAGATAATATCTGTAATTCCTTTCAGACATTTTTCACTGCAGAGCATGCTTTATAATAGAGGATTGCATTGGGATTGGAATAATGCAAATGTAAGTAAAATGTGTGTTGAGATTGAACTCAACAAGTATATTTTCGAGGCAGTATGGTTGCAAGGACAATGAAAGGAGGCAATTGAAAGTGAAGAAACGGTGCAAATATCATGGTTGTTGTTTTTTCTTGTTTTATTTTGTCAATTCATTCCCCGTGAGGTACTGTTTCCCTGTAATTTGTTCATGGTTATGTGTTACCCGTGTTCTTCCTGTGTTCCCTGTTTTGTTTTCCTACTTCCATCCTTGCTTCAGCTTCCTGTTTTATTTTGTAGTCTCTGTGTCATGTCATGTTTGACTTCCTGCTTTGTGTGTTTTCCCAGCTTTGTGATTTTTCTGCCCCGCTCTGATTTTTTCCAGCTGTTCATCAACCCTCATGTCACCTGTCCCTCGTTACCTTGTATATTTAGTCTCTCAGCTTTCTTTGTCTGTTTTCTGGATATTTTCTTTTCTATTTTAATTTACGTAGAACTTTTTCCTCTCTATCAATAAAAATGTGAACTTAACAGGGTAATGTTGTTGCATACTTTGATACACCTAAAAGTTGTTTTGTAGTCCGCCCTTAATGGGCAGAGACTCAGCAGAGTAACCGGTCCGTCGGGGTCCGTCGGGGTCCGTCGTGGTCCGTCGTGGTCCGTTGGGGTCTGTCCCACTCTTCACAAGATGTCGGCCGTGATGCAGTTTGGTTCGTTGCCAACTAAAAATGGGGCATGGGAGGAAGAGATTAGGCTTTTTTTTTATTGTTCAGTTGTTTAACAGTTGAAAGACTGTTGCACTTTCAGGCATCGCCCTGACTTATCAGGTATATTCACTGGCACGTTGGCTCATAATAAAATCAACACAATATTGAGGTTTAATTAATTGCCCAGCCTGATGAAAACATACTGTAGTTAGAGGTGTTTGGGATAAAATCCTCACGATCCCTCTCTACTCCCCTTATCTTTCCTTCTTTCTCTTATTTGCCCTCTCTCTCTCTCTCGCTTGGCAAATTGTGGTTCCCCATGGCTCTCCATTTGAATTAAGCAATTCAACTGATTGCAATTACACACTGTCAAGGGCTCTTATATCACTTTGATTGAATAACTATTTTAATTCAATACCACGCTTAACACATTTTCTTCCATTTCATACAATATGTTGGGAGTCAGTTGCAATTTTCCTTTACCAACTGCCATGTTAGTGATTTTTCCTCCTTACTGCTTTCTTGTCTTCCCTGCATGAAAGTCGAGTCCGCAGGAAGAGTGCGTCGTTCCAGTTTAGCCACGGCTGATCATAATAAAGCTTACCATGATCCATCATGAAAGGGCAGTGTTTCCCCGCAGGATACACTATTATCTGAGTGACATTTGCGCCCTCATGCTCCCAGTTTGCTTCCACTGTCCAGCTCTCACCTACAATTATCTTTACGGTCATCTATTTAGAGCAATCTCCACGGAAAGGAAATTAAATTTCACCCCCGCTGTATGCTTTCTGCTGCTCATTGGGAACCAAATCATCTTGACAATCTAAAACCCCTTTCAGACATTTCATTACGCAACTTTATTTTATATGTTGTCTCATGTTTGATAAGCTAACAAGACACTTTTCCTTAAATAGTCACAAAGGCAATCCTATTTAGGAATTCCTGGGAGATGACTTTGAAATGTGACCTGACTATCAATAATGTTACCTCACTATTGTCACAATGAAAGATTAGAATAATTACAGTACTGATGACTTTCAATGTTTTAACAACTAAAAGACAGCCATAAATCGTTGATCCACGTCATTCACAACTGGAGCAAATTATGTTTTTTGGGTTGGCATTTTTAGGCCTTTATTTTGACAGGACAGAAAAGGTGAGGGGGATGACATGCAGCAAAGGGCCGGAGGTCAGAGTTGAACCCGGGCTCGCTGAGTCGAGGAGCTTCTATATATATAGACGCCTGCTCTACCAACTGAGCTATCTGAGCGCCCAAATAAGAGATTTTATAATAGAGACTACTTACTTTAATTGTAGAAGTACAAATGACCAAAAGAACAAAAACTACGAGTCAGGCAAGTCACTTCTAGGACGCTCCTGGTGTGGTATGGTATGGCTCATTGCAGACGACGGAACAAAAGCACAGAGCATCTCAGCTTAGTGGAATCCCGGCTTTATGCTCAACTTTTACCCTTGTGTTGTCCTTTGGGTCCCAGAGACCTTCCGGTATTCAATCGTATTTTTCTGCTACCGTCGCCTCGGCCTCTGGGGTCCCAAGACCCATCCTGCACTCTAACGTGTATCCCACTAGCCTCATCTCGTCCTCCGGGGTCCCAGAGACCCGTCCTGCAGTCAAATGCATTTCCCACTACCCTCCTCTCGTCCTCCGGGGTTCCTGGGACCTGATGGATGAGGCGGGATTGACATACGTATAATCGCATAAAAATAAACAAGGGTCTTTAAGACCCGAAGGGCGAGGCCACGGTGGCAGTTGACATGATATGAAAAAGGGACCCCGAAGCACAGGCTTATACAAAATGTAAATAAAATAAATAAGTCCCTGTAACACAACACAAGGGTTAAAAGGCATCTTACAAGCCTTCAAACTCAAGGAGCTGTTACTTTAACTGGCCTTCCTGGATCATATTTCACGCGTCACAGGTGCCTGATGCAACTCACCCTCACCGACACAAACCCTTGCTCATGTGCATGATGATGAGGAACTTAGAAGTCTGGGGGGGGGGGGCTTTGGAGCTAGATGCATAAAATCTCCTCTCTTCTGTCACTGACAAAAGGTCTAAGAGCAAAATGTGTCCAGTCCAGGTTTGATGACACTGACCTTTTCCCTGGACATGTCCTGAACTCAAACCTGAATTTCAGATGAGCTCATGTATATTCAGTCTCATCGCCCTCCTGGTGCTCTGGAGACCATTGACTCATCTAGAGTACCCTCCCTCCCTCCCTCCTACTCCCCATCAACAACAGACCGACCACTGAAATAACAAGACTGAAGTCCCTGCTTGTGGCTCTTACAGACGGCACACTACTACAGTGTTGGACGGACCGAACCATTCATAATCTTGCTGTTCTTGGCGCTGTTAATTTCTGGTTCTGATAAAGCATGTGATCAACTTGAAGTCTTGGCCTGATGGTGGTGCAAGAGGAAAATGTCAGGGGTGTTCACCTAAACCATTATCTTCTGCGGTCCCTGAATGTCTACAACAAATCAGATCATTAATTTAGTCTTTCCTATACGTTGGGGCATTTCCCTGTTCTGCCTACAGTATGTGATAGTCTAGTCTTACCAGGGGTTCATCAAAATTGTTCTAGGGACAATGAATATCTAATGAGGAGCTAATAGTGACTTTGCAAATAGACAGGGGCCCACAGAGCAGACAGCTTGACTAACCACGCTAAGGATGTCACAATTCTCTAAATCCATGATTCAATTTAATTAGTCATATTTTTCCAGCACTGATGGCTATGATACAAAAAGAGCCACCAGACAGAAGGGTTTACAGTTCACCAACAGTTTGAGTTTCTCAGAGTTTACAAGGTGCACCTGAATGCACCATGAAGTCCCATGCCACACACATGCTTTCCGTTTTCCGAAAGCAAAATGTTGCACCACGCAGGAGGATTTTCCAGTCCTGTTGTTTCTCAGTCATCTCCGACTCCGGCAGTGACCATGCAGGTTGGAAAAGTGCAGCTGCAGGCTACCAGTAAGCTAACTATACCCTGTGTCTTTAGCTGCATTGTTGCACCGGGAAGCTACACTGTATCGTCTTTGTGTGTTGTTGTTTTTCTTCAGACGCTCGTAAGTAGGGTGGAAAGAAAAAGATATAGGTCTGAATTGACGATCCTGCTTTTGATTTGGGAGAATCAGATTTGAAAGCTCATTTCGATCGATTTTCAATTTAGAATTTCTATCTTGACACCTCTACTCACCTTCACTGCTAGTGGTCCTAAAAAAGTTAACTTCTTGTGTTTCCCCATTGAGATCAACACAATAATGCATAGTAAAGATTCTTTGGCAAAATGGGTCAGCATGAATCGATTATGTCTGTGGTGAAACTGTGTTACACCAATTTATATACTTACAATCCAATGAAGATCAACAAGCTGTTCGTTTGAAGGGGAGAAGAGATGGTAGGTTCTCAGCGGATGATGTCAGCAAGAGGAGGTGTGACCTCTGGGCCTCGGAGAGTCCACTCTCTCTTCATTAACAGTCAGGTAAATATGTTATCATGGCCCAAGGCAGCTGCTCACTTCCACCTCAGCAAGGAGCCTGGGATGCCTGGGGCAATAATGAGCCCAGCATGTGAAATGGGTTCCAGTCCATGAAAATATTTTTGTAGTATTTTGTGTTTGTTTTTCACCCTGTGCAGTCATGAAGATTTTGATTATCTTACTATTCCAAAGTTAGGCCCTCTCAGTATTCCTTTCCAACTTTTCCTCCTTCGCTCTTTATGCCTGTTGCCCCTCTGCCCTGTCTCTATTGCGCTGTATGTATGTTTCTTACTCTCTTTTCAATCCCCTTGTTGTGCTTTTCATTTTTTTTTTGCCTTGGTCGGTCCACCAGGATTGGGCTTTTGTTATGGAAAACCTTGTCTGAAAAGTGAAATGGAAATAGATTTACAGTCTTTTCGTACTTGAACAGAGAAACTTTCTCCATACGAAACAACTACGACTGCAACGGTTATTTTCATCGCTGGTTAATCTGTTGATTGTGTTCTCTATTGTTGTTTCTTGTTTGGTCTAGAAAATGTCATAAAGTGGTGAAAAATGTCGATCAGTGTTTCCAAAAGCCCAACATGACGTCCTCAAATGTCTGGTTTTGTCCACAAATTAAAGCTCGTCAGTTTCATGTCACAGGGCAGAGAAGAAACCAGAACGTGTTCACATTTAATGAGCTGGAATCAAAGAACTTTTGCTTTTTTTCATAAAAAAATTAAACAGATTGATTATCAAAATAGATGCAATTAATTTAATACTTGCCATTTTAATACTTTTTTTTAAAGAGTTTTTGGGGCATTTTCAACCTTTATTTTGACAGGACAGCCGAAGCCATGAAAGGGGAGAGAGAAGGGGAAGGACATGCAGCAAAGGGCCGCAGGTCGGAGTCAAAGAGTAAACCTCTACATATGGGCGCCCGCTCTACCAACTGAGCTATCTGGGCGCCCCAGGTTGTGGTTTGTGAAGAAAGCGGGTTTTTTGATCATGCACAACAAATCCCCTTTTCAACACAAAGAAAGCGGAAGGTGACGGACATCCGGCCAAAAACGGGAACATCCAATTTCTGGAAATAAAACGTTGTTGATAAAGACTACGCAGTGGCCAGCAGATCAGACTGTGGTTGTACTGGGTAGCTTCCAGGTATGAATGTGTCCTGAATGTGTGTTCCTCTCCGTGAACCCTCACTGAATACAACAATTGGTATCTTAAATTGTTAAATTGTTTTCCTTTCTGAAGATATATCTGCGTGAACCTGTAGCTGGAACCAATCTTTTGGAATTTCCTCTGGAGCCTCTTTCTTATCTATCTACTCTCATATCATCGATGTGAAGGGAGCGATTGTGTATCCTTGTGTGTCTCATTGAACCTTTAGAACATTGTGAACCGAACCCTGCTTCGTTTCGCTTTGTTCTCCGAGCTCAAAACTGCTTTCAGAATCCACTCACTGCGGTCGAGCCAGTAGATGATAGGATCCGAACCACAAAACAAATGTGACTGGTTTCACGCCAGCGTTCCTACACATAGAGCCTTTAGTTGTGAAAAGACAACGCGGTATTACAGCAGTTTGTGAAACTGTCACGTTATTTTTAATGGACATGATTTTCTTTTCTATTTTCGTGTTGCTGAGATTGTAATGTATTCATGCTGGTCACTACGTAATGGGAAGCATCTATTTCGTAAAAGAACAACGGGGAACGACACGCCACATGCCGGGACAAAAGCCGCGGTCTCTGGGGGACGCACGGGTGAAACGGGTGAAAGTCCTGTGTAGTTTGACCCATCCACCACCCCAACCACCCTCTCTACGCGGAGTCTCTGCATTTAATAATACTCGCTACCATCGTCGTGCTGTGACCACGAAACATGCTTTTCATTTAAATACATTACTTTAAAAATCGCCCTCACCAATACGAAAAAACAACAAGTAAAACGTGTTATTGTAACATTATTTGTGGAACATCGGACAGAGCCGTCAACGTCAAAGCCACAGTGGCAGGCAACGTGAACCTCACATAATTGGCTCGTCCTTCCTGACCGTACCACGACGATCAATGACCTTAATGGTGCCTGATGACACACTAATCTGGATCACGGCGTGAAGCGGCTGTATAGACATCATCTGCTCGCTGTAAAAGCCACCGGACATTTTCCATTTTCCAGCATGAAGACATAGTCGTGAAATTGATTCAGTTTTGACCTCTGCTCTCCTGGCTGTGAGTCTCACACACACACACACACACACACACACGTGAGAGAGAGAGAGAGAGAGAGAGAGAGTGTATTCTGCAGTATCTGTTGTACTTGTAAAGGTGGTTCTGGGGCTTAATAGTGGACTGTCTGGCTCAGAAGTCAGTTCAATGACTGTAAATGAATTTCAGATTCAGCAGCCACTCTTTTTTTGCACAATTGGCATTTGTGTCTGCTGGTAATGAGGAGAGTGAAAGAATGTAGATGTAAAATAATCAATATAAGATGTAGTGTCTGTTTTTGTGTACAGTTTGTCATTACAAAAAAAAAATGGGAATCATTTCAAAAACGTTTTAGCCATCTATGATAGTTTGATTGCTAACGTTAGCTCAAAAAACACCATTCCAGTGACAGCCTTTGTTGTGTTTGATGCTAACTTGTAGCTAAGCTAGCAGTCATTTCAAAAACGTTTTAGCTATGGTTGTTTTTAAGTTAACGTCAGCTCAAAACGCCATTCGACTGACAGCCTTTGTTGTGTTTGATGCTAACTTGTAGCCAGCAGTGAACCAACTTGGTTAAGAAGGTCCATTTTTACTGTATTAACATTACAGAAGTCTGTCGTTAGCATCTTGGAGGCTACTTGTCGCAAAGTGATCGGGGAGTGACAAGGCCTTTACACATGCAAGCATTCAACTTTACTCGTTCAAACTTTTATTTTCAACATTCCTACATACCAAAAAAAAGCATTATTCAAATAGAGAGGCAAAGTCCAAGCCTGGTCCTACCAGACTCTCGTACAGGTGTACAGAGAGTCTGGCCACTCTCCATTGACAAGTGTTAACTTCCTTGAAGACGGGCACTCTGTTGGATCTGCCCAGCGCCACTCTGGATCCGCCATAACCAATCGCTAATGTTGTTGGGACGACCGCTTAGCCTCGCTAGCCTTAGCTAACCCCTTCACCACTAACAGAGCGAGCTGGAGCTTTTCCCTAACCCCGTGGGGGACAACATCACTGCCACTAACAAAACTCAGCAAAGATTGTTCTCGCTCAGACTTATATAGATATTGGATATTCAGACACGTTGCCACAACAAACTGAATGGCTTCGCTCGCATCTTTGTCCACCGCCATTATGGAACTACAACTCAAAGTAGCACACGACCTCAGCGTCATGGTTCTCAGCCGCTCCCTCTGTTCGCTGATTGGACCGGTAAAAACTAAAGATTATACCACAAACCCAGACGGAGTACTGAAGGAAAATGAAAATTGAGCGGAAGTACGTAGGAGGGCGGAGCAAGGCTAACGAAGTCCCTCCCCTTCTGGTGGACCCAATGGGACCACATATGTGGAAAAAAGCTAATGTTGTGAATGGGGAGATACAAATACATGTTTGACCCCGTTGGAATTGAGCCATGAATTACACATACAGTGTGTTTGTCAATTTAAAAGATAATGTTGCAAGTGAAGAAAGTCTCAGTTTGTTGTAGGCCACTTTGTGAATCACATATCTCGTCTC
Organism: Percina caprodes; assembly: GCA_013375575.1. Taxonomy (NCBI): domain Eukaryota; kingdom Metazoa; phylum Chordata; class Actinopteri; order Perciformes; family Percidae; genus Percina; species Percina caprodes. The sequence continues at coordinate 89,015 of JABXJD010000618.1, read as the reverse complement.
CCACAGTACAATACATTCAAAGTGTGACAACACACACGCACGCACACACACACACACACACACACACACACACACACACACACGCTATGTATGAAATAAATGTACTTAAATGCTTGAGGGGGCTTATGAAGATGCTATAGCATCCCCCCGCCCCCTCCCCAGGCCTCAGTGTTGCTCCATGCCTGAGACAGGTGTGTGTGTGTGTGTGTGTGTGTGTTCGTTCAGCTATTCTGGCTGTAAGCAGGTGCTCAGGTGTCCTTGGTTTGAACTTGACACTAGCCTCATGAATCAATCTCCACTCCGGGGTTATCTGCCAGTAGTGTAGGCAAGCGTGTGTGTGTGTGTGTGTGTGTGTGTGTGTGTGTGTGTGTGTGTGTGTGTGTGTGTGTGTGTGTGTGTGTACTAGGCAGGTTAAGACTGGCCAGGAAGGTATTAACTTCTGATTGATTCATTTGGCTCTAATCCACCTCCCAGTGAAAGGTGCAGCTTGCCCTAGCTCCTTTTCTAAACATTATTTACTTGATATTCTCACAAACCTCAGTGCTGGACATAAAGATGCTAAAAAAATCTAAAGTAAATCACGTTCCTGTTTTAGTTTTTATTCATTTTCGAGTCATGACAATCCCTCTGGCCCAGTGTATTTACTGTTCCTGCAACCTTTATTTCAAACATCAAACATAGACCCCTTTAGAAGGACCATTTAATTTTTAACCCATTTCATTTCATTTTTTAATTGTTGTCCTCGGGTCAAATTGACCCGTTTTCCTATATCAATGTTCTTTTTAATTCCCCAAAATAACATGATTGATTCCACACAACGCTCTTTGGCAAGTACACATCTCTAATTTCATTCATTTTGGGGTGTCTTATTCAATTTTATAGCATTTTATATAGCATAAAAGTTGACATATTCCAGTCTGTGATTATCATCAACATCCATTCCTTTAATTTTAGTCTCAATAATTCCTAATTTCTGCTTTTCTAACTCAAACATTAGGTATAATTTCCTATAAATGAGGTTTATTGACCATAAATTCCAAAAATAACTGTAAAACTGAAGTTAATAAGTTAGTGTTACGTAGTGTTAAACGTCAAAAAAAGTGACATTAAAAAAAACAAAAACATCAAAAGTGTTGAAAAAAGGGACAAAAAAGTAAGAAAAAGTTAAAAACATCAATAAAAAGCATCAACAAAAGTGTTGATTTTCAATTTTGACGGGAGAGTATTGTCACCCAAGGTTGTCACCCAAGGGATACAGGGGTTAGACACATGACAAATTCAATTTCTCCAAACCTACGACCCACAGGAGTCCTCATTTCTTAACCACAGAACGTCATTTTCACGGTTTTAAACACATCGTTAACGTTATGAAACAGCCGTTTGGTCATGTTTAGTCTCCAAAACTACATTTTCATTTGTTTCGATATTAATGAACATCCGTTACATTACATTCAAGCTACTGCCATTGAGTTGCTACAAAGCTAATTTATCCTCCGAGTCCTCCTTGGTTACTAGCAACCGCGCGCGCGTGTGTCTGTGTGTGTGTGTGTGGGGGGGGGGGGATGTCACTGCAGGCTTGTATCATGTGGACGCACTGACAGTGATGCTGTCATTACTTAGACAGTAACTATGCACTGTAGCTTTAAAAATCAGACGTTACTTCCATCCGCTCATATACGTGATGCTGAACGTGGATTCATTTGTTCCGTAGTTAAACTTAAAAATAAGACTAACCCCGGCCTCGGATATTTGTTGGATTACTGCTCTGTATAAACTATCATGTTTTGATAAAATCAAATTTAATTAGATAGATAGATAGATAGATAGATAGATAGATAGATAGATAGATAGATAGATAGATAGATAGATAGATACTTTATTCATCCCAAAGGAAATTTTAGGCATCCAGTAGCAAGACAACATAACACAACAAACACATATACACACATATATCACATATGTGTGTGTGTTATATGTGTTTGTTGTGTCATGGTTGTGTTATGGTTGTTAAATGTATAATTTATCTACACAATCTGTCTATACATCTCAAATGCAGCTATTCCCATCAAATACATCTTCATTTTCAAAGAGACCTGGGGTCTCATTTATAAGCGTGAGATTGGCCCGACTCCACGCAACACATGATAGCACCAAATACCCTACCAGAAGATAACGGCAGAACACTGCTGATAGTCTTAATTAGCTTGGTAGCAACTCATTTGACAACGGCTTCATTGTAACTGATGTTCTTTAATGTAAAATAGTTGCACACTATAGTTTTAAATGTAAGTGTTGATTCATCATTAACTGAATGATGTTACATTTTTTGACAGTTGACTAATTGATTTGAACCAAAGATGGATTGTACCAGTGTGTGTGTGTGTGTGTGTGTGTGTGTGTGTGTGCTCGCAGACAGGTTATTATAACTAAATCACATTTGAATGTGCAGCTTGGGTCAGCAGGAGAAAAAATGATGAAGAGGACAAGGCGATGATGGAGAAGAGGGTGGAGGTCTGAGAAGATGGGTAATGAAGAGTTCCCCACTGACAACTTCATCTCTGTGGGTTGAGAGGGTGGGGGGTGAGAGGGGGAAGGGGGTGAGAGGGGGAGAGAGGCTGTGATGCTAATGAACACAATGAGCAAGACAGTCTGACAGGGAGCATGACATGATTTGTTTGACTGACAGGTGTGAACTAGGGGTGTGTGTGTGTGTGTGTGTGTGTGTGTGTGTGTGTGTGTGTGTGTGTGTGTGTGTGGGGTCCAGAGGAAGGTTGCGTTGTGACACTGAAGCCTTCTAAGAGAATACTTGAATTCTTACCTACGTGAGAATAGGGAATCCACAACCAGAACGTGAAATCCTTTGAATTATGCTGCCAAAAATAATAAATTTTATTTTTTCCAGTACACAAACAACAAAACACTAAGTTAACTGTATGTGACTATATATATTCAGAAGCCATTTCATGTATTTATATGTACTGTCACGTCATAATCCAGCTGTCAGAGCGAAAAGCGGAGGCAAAGCAGACTTTTTTATTGAGTACATAAATTCTATAAGTTGAGGTTATATATTAAAATATTGCTAATAAAGCATGTTCCCACATCCTTATGTTTTTATGACTGGTCTGTTTTCTTTGCGGTTTTCTGAAGCTCTTTGTAACGTGGATTTTCAGAGGGCTCTCTACGTAAAGATTATATTATTGATTATATTATTACATCATCATCCACCTGTTAGTTTCCATTGGCTGCCGGGCTGGGGTGGGTGTGGTTTACCTGCCTCAGAGAGTGAAAAGAGGAGGGTTTTATTACGACTTATCGTGACGTTTCCCCGCAGGGTCTGCGTGGTTACACTTTACTTGAAGGCATCTACGTAAGAGTGACATGACGCTGTCATGAACGTGTCATTGACATTATTAATAAGTAATAAACATTTGTGACATAACACTTCTTTTATCAAGTGTCATTGGGTTTTGTCATGACGATTAGGGTTAGGGATCATGTGTACATGACAGTGTCATGGCCCTCTGTTGGGTTATTTCTGATAATTACCCACAGTTCGTTAACCAAAACTTTCTTTCCAGTACTCAACAGAAGACAGGAGACAAAATACAAGTGTACTTGCTGCAAGGGAAGCCTCTGTGTCACCTCTGATACCTCAGAGCAACTTCAGAGCAACTTCGAAAATCTTCCCCTGAGAGCAGTCTCTTTATTCAAAAAGTGAAGCAGGTTACATCGTCAGATGTACGACGTGGGAGTGCTGATTGGGTGTTTGTGCTGAGCAGAAATAGTACAATGTACCGAAGGTCACTTGTCTGCTTCTGCTCATGTGAGAGATACATACACATGTATAACACAAAAACTAAAGGTACACACAAAAATGTACACACAGAAACTAAGGCCTGAGTTCCTGTATATAGTTGGAGAAACGGTTAAGATACAAGGACAGAAGGTAATTAATCAAATGATAACATAATCAAACCATATATGAACTCTCATCACACAACTAGTATCTCTAAGCATAACAAGTTTTTCTAACTTATGTTTAAACAAACGTAACAAGCACTCTAACACCCTCTTATGTAGATAACTTCAAGTCTCACCATTTGTGTTCACCAAAATTGTTGAAGTGACAAAAACATCATTTAAAAAAACAAAACAAAAATTGACAAAAAAATTGGAATAAAATTGTCAAAAACATTTTTTTAAATGCTGAAAAAGCGTTTCAAAATTACCCAAAAAAAAACATTAAAAAAATTGGGAAAAGTGACAAAAACATAATTTAAACAAATGTCAAAAAGTGACAAAAAAAATTGGAATAAAATTGTCAAAAAAAAAATTTTAAACGCTGAAAAAGCGACAAAAAATTGTTAAAAAAGTGACAAAAACATCATTTAAAAAAAAATTGCCAAAAAATTTGGAATTAAGTTGACAAAAACGTTGAGAAAAGTGGAGAAAAAGAACAACAAAATGTTGAAATTTCAACCCAGAAAAACAAAACTTTGCAGGTCGGCGGGAAGACAACACAAGGGTTAAAGATTGTTTTTTGGACTCGAACCCTGGACCTCTGCGTTGAGGCATAAACCTCTATGGACATGTGCGCCGGCTCTACCCACTGAACCAACCCGGCCACAGCTTTCCACTTGCCTTGACAAATACTGACTGCTACCTTCATATTATTACATTTTCCCCTCATACAGATGCAAAACAGCGTTCATTCCCGTTTTTGATGTGTTTAGGCACATGTATAACACAAAAACTAAAGGTACACACAAAAATGTACACACAGAAACTAAGGCCTGAGTTCCTGTGCTAGGTACAAAGGTTTCAATCATATATAATTGGAGAAACGGTTAAGATACAAGGACAGAAGGTAATTAATCAAATGATAACATAATCAAACCATATATGAACTCACATCACACAACTAGTATCTCTAAGCATAACAAGTTTTTCTAACTTATGTTTAAACAAACGTAACAAGCTCTCTAACACCCTCTTATGTAGATAACTTCAAGTCTCACCATTTGTGTTATGTCCGCGTTTTGAATGTCAAACACGTGAACTGTCAACTGAGTGTCAGCGCTGTTTGACGCTGCCCCGGCGGCTAAGCAGTTAGCTTTCTAGTTTTCTTTTTTTTTTAACCCTCCTGTTGTCCTCGGGTTAAATTTGACCCGTTTACGAAAACTTTCTATATCAGAACAATGTCAAAAGAATGTTGAAAAAAACTAAAAAAAGGCAGAAAAAAAAAAAGTTTCAGAAAAGTGACAAAAACATAATTTAAACAAATGTCAAAAACTGACAAAAATGGAATAAAATTGACAAAAAAAATGTTTTAAATGCTGAAAAAGCGTTTCAAAATGACCAAAAAAAAACATTAAAAAAATTGGGAAAAGTGACAAAAACATAATTTAAACAAATGTCAAAAAGTGACAAAAAAATTGGAATAAAATTGTCAAAAACAAATTTTAAAACGCTGAAAAAGCGACAAAAAATTGTCGAAGTGACAAAAACATCATTTAAAAAACAAAACAAAAAAACTGACAAAAAAATTTGAATAAAATTGTCAAAAACATTTTTGTTTTTTAACACTGAAAAAGCGACAAAAAATTGTTAAAAAAGTGACAAAAACATAATTTAAAAAACAAAAAAACTGACAAAAAAATTTGAATAAAATTGTCAAAAACATTTTTGTTTTTTAACACTGAAAAAGCGACAAAAAATTGTTAAAAAAGTGACAAAAACATAATTTAAAAAAAACTTCAAAAATTGCCAAAAAAATTGGAATTAAGTTGACAAAAACGTTGAGAAAAGTGGAGAAAAAGAACAACAAAATGTTGAAATTTCAACCCAGAGAAACAAAACGTTGCAGGTCGACGGGAAGACAACACGAGGGTTAAAGATTGTTTTTTGGACTCGAACCCTGGACCTCTGCGTTGAGGCATAAACCTCTATGGACATGTGCGCCGGCTCTACCCACTGAACCAACCCGGCCACAGCTTTCCACTTGCCTTGACAAATACTGACTGCTACCTTCATATTATTACATTTTCCCCTCATACAGATAAAAAACAGCGTTCATTCCCGTTTTTGATGTGTTTAGGCACATTTTAACCATACTGATTCAAATTGGTGTGCAATAAAGATATAGAGGAAACGCGTGATTCGGTAGTATTTAGGAGTTTAATGAAGGATAATCACTATAATCCACATATCTGGAAGGCTTCAATCTGCTCTCCAAAATGCATTTTGTTTACATTTATAAATTGCCTGATTACCCATAACTCTAATTTCTTCTGGACAAAAGTTAGTAATTATTCATTAACTTTATCATTAACATTTTACCCCAGTTCTTTTTCAGCAGCCTGACTGGCAGTATTACATAAAACATACCCCACTCGCTGCTCTCCAGAATGTGAGGCAATTAAAGAACAGTATTTCTCTCTCTCTCATGAAGTAGGTCGCCTAATTGCATTTGACGATGAAGAGCGGGAACACACTGTGGCGGAAATTACATGCAAGGCTTGTCACAACAGCTGTATTAATGATCATAAAGACAATTTGCCTGTTGAGTTTGTCTTCGCTGTGTCTTTTGACAGCACTGACTGCATGTATTTAGCTCTTAACAAATTAAAAATACAGATAATGTATAACTTTTTGTATTGAGGGAAAGAAAGTCCAGTAAAGCTGATTTATTTAGGGACTAATGCTATATCCCCTTATTGGATTAACAACAACAAGGCTCAATCAGTCAATTTAATTTCCTCTTTAACTAAGTATGTTGCAGTATGGAGTGATTAAAAAGTTAATAATTATGCAGTGTGGTAACTCTTTAATTGAGCTATGAAAAATTCATTCTTTTATGAATGTCCGCTTGCTAAGCACACCTCAGCTCTGTCTTCTCATAACTGTTTCTTGTTTTTTCACCCTTAATGGACCCTGGATGCAAACGGGGGTTTTGCTCGCAGGCAATGAAAATATTAATAGCAATGTTATTATGATTAGATGTAATACACTTTATAATTAGGTTACACAAAATGGGTTTTTCTGAAGCTAAAGAGGAATTAGAGTGTCTTTGTTTCTAATTAAATCAGCTGATAAGACTGGCATTGACCCACCCACTGTTACCACTGGCTTCTTTTATTTTCCTACTATTTAACCAGGTGAAAGTTTCATGTTATGGAAGGAAGGAAGGAAGGAAGGAAGGAAGGAAGGAAGGAAGGAAGGAAGGAAGGAAGGAAGGAAGGAGGACCCAAAAGCAGAGGAGCAGCAGGCAGGAGGGGAGCTTCAGAAAAGGTTTTATTAACACGGTCCAACCAAAACAGGGAGCAAAACGCAAAATCCAAACATCCAAAATCCAAAAACAGGCACAAGGGAAGGCGGTACTAAAACAGGGTAAACTACACAGGGGGAAACTCACGAGGGATAAATCTGGAACGAGACAGGAACAACCTAGTGGACGAGACAAAAGGACCTGACAAGAGATAAGGGAACACGATCTGTCCCGCCTGCACGATCCGTTCTGCGCATGTGCAATATGTTACGCACATACGCAGATGATATCATGATGAACGCGGAATTACGACACTGCACGATCTGTTCCTGTAGACAGTTAAAGAAAGTCTGTTCGCCTCCACCGGAAAGCTAACGTTAGTTTAGCTAACAGCTAATTTGGCTAACCGCTAGCTGAGACAGCTTGTAAAAGACCCACAAAAGTTAAAATAACCGTTTAAATATATAACTGCTCAGTTTGTCAGTTCTACTTTACTTGTGCTCATTTAAAATACAATCACTCAATATTTGTCTTTATTATTACTGCAAAGTCGTGATTTAGCTGGAGCTGCTTTTCCCGCTGTTTAGTTTGAGTAACGTTATTTTAGGCTGAATCAAGCTGTCAGCTAGCGGTTATCTAGCGGTTAGCCAAATCAGCTGTTAGCTAAACTAACGTCGTTAGCTTTCCGGTGGAGGCTAACGACGGACCGCTACTGTGGAACAGATCGTGCAGCGCCGTAAATCATCGTATATCATGATTATCATCTGCACATGTGCAGAACGGATCGTGCCGGTAGGACGGATCGTGTACCGACACAGACATTAAATACACAAGGTAACGAGGTAACGAGAGGCAGGTAACGAGGTAACGAGAGGCAGGTAACGAGGTAACGAGAGGCAGGTAACGAGGTAACGAGAGGCAGGTAACGAGGTAACGAGAGGCAGGTAACGAGGTAACGAGAGGCAGGTAACAAGACGTCAGGGAATCAGGTGGAAAACATCAAGTAATCACAAGAGCGGGAAGACACAGGAAGTAAAGCTAGGGGCAAGACAAGACAAAACACAGACTTCAAAATAAAACAGGAAACAGAACAAGCAGACACTCAGGGGAACACAAGACAGGACCAACAACCCAAGACCGGGGAGAGAACTAACACAATCACAAGGAAGGCCAAAAGGGAAAAAACACCCAAAACCAAAACCCCAAACCACAACCGTTTCACGTGGGTTGTGTTTCATATCTTTTTAAAACTTCACTTTATTCTGTTTCAACAAAGTCTCACTTCCAAGAAACTTCCACGACAAAATGAAAATTAGATTTTTATCGAATGTTTAAAAGGTTTTCTCGGTGTTGTACAGTTACGTATTTTGTTGCTCTGTGTCAGGTTGATGTGGGGAGTGTGTCATCAGATATTTTTTTATTTTTTTTTAAGATAAATGGCTATTGTGCCACTCTGACGTCTGTCCTCTGACTGTTCTACTGTTTTTGTTCAACATAAGTGATGCCCATGGCGAGAAAGTGATGGCGAGCAGCAGGTGGCTACATGGCTCCATTATTTGATGGATTTAATGATTCGGTTTCCAGGCAGCGTTTCAACGGCTCTCATGGCGCAGGGCTTTTCAAAGAAGCAGAAAGTGAAAGAAAACAAAGACAGGCTGTAGAAAGAGGCAATGGCAAGAGCCACTTTCATTTGCTTGTTGACTTCTGATGACTCATTGCTCAGTTGGGTTTTAGCAGGGAGAGCGAACATAGTGGCACAGCCAGGGTTCATGGTAACTGTAAGCTTTAGGTTATGGTGTGTCATAAACTAGGTCATGACTAGTCTATATCGGGGATTTTATGTCCGGGATTGTTCAGTTGCTGCCAAAAATTCCACCGGATGGCCCTCATTTTGGCCGGATGTCCGTCACCTTCCACTTTTATCAATGTTTTTAACTTTTTCTTTTTGTCCCTTTTTTCAACACTTGACATTTTTTTTTTCAATGTGTATCAATTATTTTGACGTTGTCAACACTACGTAACGCTAACTTATCATTTATAGGAAATTATACCTAATGTTTGAGTAAGAAAAGCAGAAATTAGGAATTATTGAGACTAAAATTAAAGGAATGGATGTTGATGATAATCACAGACTACTATTTTCAATTTTTTTTTAAATGCTTTAAAATTTAATACGTCGCCCCAAAATTAATGAAAGTAGAGATTTGTACTTGCCAAAGAGCGTTGTGTGGAATCAATCATGTTATTTTGGGGAATTAAAAAGAACATTGATATAGGACAACGGGTCAATTTGACCTGAGGACAACATGAGGGTTAATGAGGACTATGGTTACCTGGTCCTCAGATCTCTGCAGGGTAAATCCAGACAGCTAGCTAGACTATCTGTCCAATCTGAGGACTATGGTTACCTGGTCCTCAGATCTCTGCAGGGTAAATCCAGACAGCTAGCTAGACTATCTGTCCAATCGGAGTTTCACTCTACACATGTTCCACCAAAACAAGTTCCTTCCCGAGGGCTATTTAGCAGAGTCACCGTTGCTCCGTCCAGCACTTAGCGCCACCCAAGACATTTGCAAATGGTTTAAAAGTGATCATATTATTCTTTTTGGCATTTCCCTTTCCTTTATTGTGTTATAAAGCTTTTTTGTGCACATTATAGGTTTACAAAGTGAAAAAGCCTAAAGTCCCCCCCCCCCCAAAAGGGACTTACCATCTCCAACAGAAAACACTGTTTACAAACTGCTCCAAACAGCTGTTGTAGTCCCGCCTTTACTTCCATCACTTTGTAACACACGTTATAATGCTCGCCTATCTGATAGCCTTCATACTCGGCTTCTGACTGGCTAGTCCTTACCAAGCTACTACGAATGTGCGACTCCCAAAAAAGATGGAATAGAAGTATAAGATGCCTCACTCTGTAGCGAAAAACCAAGAGCTCAACACATAGGGTGAAAAGAGGAGCTGCAGCAACGGGCAGTACAACAAAAAATATGGTGTTGTTTGAAAATTAAACCACATAAACCTATCCTGATATAACCTCTAAATACAAGTATGAACCTGAATTATATATAATATGAATTATGAAGCATTTTAAAGAAATGCCAATAAAGCATAGCATGTTTTGCACCAATCCCAGAATGCTGTGTGGTCTAGCCAGACTGCGGAGGAAGGTCTGGCAATGTGAGAATAGGTCATGACAAACTTGGAAGACACACAAGATGCCAATTGTTTAAAGTATTTCTTAGTAAAAAAATGCACGTATTAGGTTGAACTAAATACAAGTGTGAGCGTTGAACTATCAAACAGGGGGGGGGGAAATGAAGCATGAAAGACAAAGAGACCGATTTAATTGACCACAGCGGCAGGAAAAGATCAGAATGCAATGCAGCCATAAGACTGGCATGACTACTTGGTTTAAAGTTGAAAGAGTATCCATACAAACAATGTCGCCTTCTGGACTTAATTAAACATCAAAATGAAACAAGACAAATTGATAACAGCACTACATAGATAACACATCTTTAATTAGCTTAAAAACAGACTGCTAAGACACAGGCTGCCGTTCAAATTGTTTCCTTTGCTGCTTCATAGATGTGTTCAAAATGCAGCAAGCTAATGCATTTCACCACTGAATTATATGTTTAAGATGTGAAGCCCTGCTAGTGTCTCTTAGAGGCTGCATTGTTGACAACCCACAATATGAAAAGTGTGACGGATACAATTCCAGGTACGTGTGCTCAATCCTGTATACTTGTCTTTCTCGTGTGCCTTTGATCCAGACTGAAATATCTCGGCAACTATGGATTGCCATTAAGTTAATGTTCCCTGGAGGATGACTTGTATCTGGAGTGAAATCACTCAAGAATTGAATGGATTGGCATGAAATGCGTGCAGTCCCCTCGGTGTAAATTATTATCAGTTGGCAATCCCCTGTGATGTTGTTTTTTTGCACCATTTTCATGGGTTTTAAACTGTTGACCTGATGTTTTCTTTAGGTGCCCTGCTATATGATTATAATAGACATCTGCAAGATTCAAAGAAATATTTACCAGAGGCCATTTCTTTGTCAGTTGGTCGGTGGGGGTCTTCATTTCTTGCTCATGTGTGCCTAAAGCCATTCGGAGCTATGGAGGTTTTTGAGGATTTCCAGACTTCATCCTGAATGTCATGGGTACACACTCTTCTGTGCACTGTAAGAATCGGATGTCATTTGGGCTTATGAAACCTCTTCAGAACTCGTATGATTTTATGAAAAAAAAAAGACAACAAAGGAAAGAAAGTGAAAAAAGAGAAAAGAATGACGAAATGCCCCTGCACCTTGGGTGTGATCTGGGTAGTTTGCTGTGCAGTTCAGAGAGGCTAAAGCGCTCTGGGGTGAATGTCAAGAGTTAGGTTTTCAAAATGTTGGGTGGTTGGGTGCTCTCTCTCTCTCTCTCTCTCTCTCTCTCTCTCTCTCTCTCTCATTTTTTGTCACACTGCCTCAATCTCTCTTGTTAGTGAGTATTGAATATTTAAACCTTGTCTCTCAGAATCATCTTCATTACCTGCATAGCTACGTTGCAATTTATTTTGTGTGGCAGAATTGTATACTTCAATGCATCAGACAACAACGTAATGCAACAATACAATTATCAGTGTTGCTGAAAACATTAGCTATGAATAAAATGATTATGCATTCTGACTACCTCTTATGAAGTTTTACCATGTGGACCGTTCTCCATTGCTTCTTGTTCTTGTCCTGGGTTGAGGGCACAATTATTCAGCTAAGATGGACTGTTTGATTTAGACAACATTAATATGTATCTGCCAATGGTTTTCAGATTCTTCAGATCTTTTCTGCAACATTAACGCATGACAACAAAGTATCAATGAAGTAAGTTTGCGGTGTCAACACTGATGAGTTAGGACAAGACCCCAGTCCTAAAGGTATTATATTACCATAGCTTCTGCCTAAAAAAACGACTTGTTCCTGACCTATATTTACGTTTATAGCAGCGTCGCCCTCTAGTGGCTGTAGTAAACCAGGTACTAGGTGACAAAATACAATGGCACCAAATTATCACGTAAGGAGATTGGGGGGGGGGTGGGGGGGGGGGATGTGTCAAACAAACAGGAGAGCAGGGTTTGGGTCCCATTTAAAACATTTAGCATTACGGGCCTAACCTTCAGGAAGTGAAATTATGTCTGACCCCCTAACCCCTAACCCCTAACCCTATTACTTTTTCCAAACTTAACTATGTGGGTTTGGTGCCTAAACATTACCAAACAACACATTGTTAATATCGTGACCTTTATGTTCAAAACGATGAACGATGTTCTGTTGTTTAGATAGGTTGTATTTCCACTAATGCTAGGGGAGCCATTTTTTATTATGCTCCTGTGGGTTGTATTAGAGGGGAGGATCAAACTACCTATATTGTTGTATGGTTTAAAGGTTTTGAAGTACACAAACATTAGGAATTGAACCACAACAGAAAACACACTTTGAAAACCTAACATGCTTTAACAGACAACTTTTCCTTAAGTGTTATGAGTATCCAAAGCGATGGATGCCAATGTCTGTGTCCCTCCCCGATGTGAGGAGAGTGCAGATTTGAGTCGCGCATGCTCAGATTCAAACGGTTAACGGGGTAACGTGTCTTACTGAAATTTGTGAAATCCATGAAATAATAAACTTTTCTCATCACAAACAATAACAGAAGATGGGCTAAATATTTTAGCTATCTATGATAGTTTGATAACGTTACCTCAAAACGCCATTCAACTGACAGCCTTTGTGTTTGATTGCTAGCGTGTAGCTAAGCTAGCAGGAATTTCAAAAACATTTTAGCTATCTATGTTTGATTGCTAACGTTAGCTCAAAACGCCATTCAACTGACAACCTTTGTTGTGTTTGATGCTAGCTTGTAGCCAGCAAGGAATGAACTTGGCATCTTGTATGCTACTTGTTGCAAAGTGACTCATGTGTGACTCAAATCTGCACTCGACTCACATCGGGGAGTGTCAGCCTGTATTGCATTAAGTTTTTATTTTTTATTTTTTACCTTTACTTATTCAGGGAATGTTCACTGAGGCAGGAACACCCTGATCACATTTACACAGTTACACATTCATAGTTCAACCACAGAGCAGCTCCACTGGAGCCATTGGAGGTTAAGTGCCTTGCTCAAGGGCACCTCAGTGGTGGTAATGAGGGACCTTTAGGCCATCACTGCCCCAAGTTGTAAGTAAGGATGTGGAACTGCCCACACTGCCCACACAAAGATGACACAGAGCTGGATTTAAATTGGCAAAATATCTCCTGACGTATTTTGGATATTGTCAGCAGCTTTGATTAAAAAAAAAAAATATCAATAGTGGCATGTTGGATTAAAAATAGCAGGGAATCTACAATTTACAACGTGTCTACATCAATCCATATTGTTTGTTCATGATCGCAGCTGGCTCGATCTGCTCTGCATCAATGTACCAGTGAATGTGCCGACTAATTACCCATGAAATGCATCAATATGCTGCATCATTAATTGGAAGCAAACTGTGAGGCATTTAGTGGAGTACAGTATTTGTGTGCTGTGTGCTTGGCAATCTGCATATCAATCAATGTGTTTTAATAAAGACAAGGCCGAGCAGCATTGACTTTCAGGATGAATAATCAATCTGCTTCCTGTGAAGAAATAGCTATCCACCAGGAAATGATTCTGGATTTATTTAACTCCACCCATTGAGGTTCTACTCAGCCAATGAGATGTTGTTTTTGTTTTGCCACCAGCAGCTTTTCCTCTAAAAAAGATTTTGTCTCAATCCTAAAAAATGTATTAGTGTGACTAGTTGAGTAAGATAGCTAGTGTCTGCATGTGTTTGCACGTCTAGGTTCATCACCAGTTCCTTGTGGTGTGTTTATCCAGACAGAGTGCAGGATTCACAGCTTCTGAGTGTGTTGCTCTGATTGCTCCCTGTTGCTAGGTGTGATTGGTTTAAAAAAAATGCCAATAAACCAGAGCACATTTTTCTCCCATCCTGGAATGTACTACTAATGTAATACTACCCAGACCCTCCAGCGCTGGGGAGGAAGTTCTGGCAGTGCATGAATACAGAAATGTCAATGTTTTATTAACCTTTACTTTACCAGGAATAATCCCATTGAGATTCAGAATCCAGAGATATCCAGAGAATTCAGATAACAGAGTCTTGGCCAAGACAGCAGTACAATAGTTACACATTCAAAATATACAGTAAAAAAATAAATAAAAACAGACAACATGAAACAGAAAAAGACATTCGGTAGTTTAACATTTTAACATCATCCCAACATAATCACCAGCAGCACCCAAAAACAGCACATATGCATGTACTCAAATTGTCCTTTATCCTAACTTTAAATTGTGTCATTGTTGGTTAATGGACTCACGGCTGTGCACCCTGGACTGGATACATGGTGTTAACAAACAGGAAACAATGACGGCCAAACTCCACCAGGCGCGTCTTGTGCTGAGTTCAGGCGTACCGTGGATGCCACCAGCAATCACAAACATTCAAGATAATTCGACCCGCCTAGTGTTGCACAGGTTGGGCAGCAAGTATAAGACCGAAAGACAGATGTCTCCTCTACAACACCATGGGGCAATGAGAGATTCATCTTGGAGGTGGACAAACACAAGATATTAATGTTATGCGATGCCACAGGTCTGTTTTTATGAGGACGCCAATGACATGGAGTTTAATTGCATGCATGCTTGGAGTGGAAGGTAGGGGATTGTCGTTTCAAGTACTTGTAGAGAGCCTTTCAGTGTCAGTTGGGCAGGCGAAACGCTTCATTCTAACATGCTCCGCAAGATACTCCCGGTGTGGTATGGCGCTTGGCGGAAGACGGATGAAACCAGTCCCGTGCCTGGTGAAATTTCGGGGCGATGTATGAAACTGCCAATTAGATTCCATGCCTAACATTGAAAGGTTGCCGTTCGAGAGCGTTGAGGCCCACTTTAACCCCTGGGTGACCCTTACTTTACTCTAACTGCCACCCTGTAGAAAAATAGACACAATACAAAGAAACTTTTTGTTCCGACACCCTGCGGCCACATACACACAAATGCATTACGCATCATGCCTATATCAGCTCCTATTCCCAGGGTTCCTTGATCCCCACTCTCTTGCTGTCTGGAGTGCAGAGCAGATTATGGTGGATCAGGACAGCAGAGAGCAGAGCAGAGGCCAACACAGGGGGCTTCTCCAACACAGATCCCTTATTCGTCTTGACAAGCCTGGCAGTCTGAGCGGCAGCGCAAACAGCCTGTTCACAAGCCTAATATTCACAATAACACTGTACACAAACAAGCACGTACTGTATCACACAATGTCAAGGGTACACCACATGCACACTTTTCATTGCAACTTTTATTGAATGTCCTTTCAACAGCACCTGCTTCATACCCACACATGTTCAGACCAGGCTGGCAACAGCTTCACTTGAAGAGTTTAAATGTTAAATGCTATGCCCCAGAGCTCTTTAACAGTAGTGCAGGGCATTACTTATTCATGTTGCCCACAGGAATTCAAAACGCACTGTAAAGAGCCTCCTGATAGGCTGATTCATTACCTGGTATGGCAGCTGCACTAGCCTGGACCTCAAGGCGCCGGGAAGGGTGGTGCCACAGACTGTTAAAATATATATATACAGTCTACGGGTGGTGGACACGGCCCAGCACAGCATGGCACATCGCTGGGTGTGAGCTCCCAGCCTGCAGTAGCTATACATCCAGGGGTGCATCAGAAAGTCCTTGACGGCAGGTGCTTTGGCTAGAAGTATGATTGATTGATTGATAGATAGATTGATTGATTGATTGATTGATTGATTGATTGATTGATTGATTGATAGATAGATAGATAGATAGATAGATAGATATCCCAATAAAATGGGAAATTATAGTGTTCCAGCAGCAAAATCAGTCACACAGCACAGAATATAAATATAATGAAATACTAGGATACAAAATACATACAATATACATGAAATAATAATAGGAATAAAATATAAGAACAAATATTTGAATATATACAAGTTGGGAATACGAAAATGTGCAACTGCTGAAATAGTATGATAAATAATGTAAATAAACCAGTTGGGCAGGTTGCACTAGTGCAGTATTGTGGTGTGTCAGAGTCTTATACGATATGATTGGCCTTTAACTGTGCAGGACACCTGAAGATGTGAAAGGGAGAGAGAGGGGATGACCTGCAGCAAATGGCAGCAGGATGGAGTTAGATGGAGGGAAGAAAGGAATGAAGGAACACACATATAAATATAACAATGCATTTTGTGGCTAGAAACAGCATAACAACATGTCCACAGACAGGACTGTGCATGACATAATGACATACAAATAAGACACAAGTGCTAATAAACTGTATGCTACCACAGCTTCTACTACTGTTGATGCATGGAGCAGCCATGTTGGATTTTGACCTGAGGTGTTCTTGCATTGCCTTCCTCCGCAGCGCTGCGGAGGAAGGTCTGGCTAGTCCGCACAGCGACAGAAAAACGTGTTCTGGATCGTTGGCATTTTTTCAAACCAATCACAATCGACTTGGGGTGCCGTTAAGCGCCAGATGGAGCCATGTTGCTTCTGCAAAATAGCCTCGGGGAAGGAACTTGATTTGGTGGAACATGTGTACGTTCAAAAGTAGTTTTAGTCGTGCAAGAAAAACTGGACAGATAGTCTAGCTAGCTGTCTGGATTTACCCTGCAGAGATCTGAGGACCAGGTAACCATAGTCCTCAGATTGGACAGATAGTCTAGCTAGCTGTCTGGATTTACCCTGCAGAGATCTGAGGAGCAGGTAACCATAGTCCTCAGAAATCAGCTGCAGGTTAGAATTACAACACAACGAAAGAGGAAGGTGACGGTCATCCGGCTGAAAATTAGGGAATTTCACAGGGTGTTTTTCCGACTTTAACCTCAGACATTTCGACTTCTGAGTACAAATGGAAGGCACTATAATCTCTGGCCCACTTTCAACCTGAACAGAGATCTAATCAACCAGAATAACTGAAATGAAGGCTGTAATGTCAAAAATGAGCACCAAAATTACACTGCACAGCCTACTGTGGTGGATGTGAAATATGTGAAAGCTTCTGTCATTGGAAAAAAAAACAATGCCATCAACAGTTATGTTATAGTCAGAGTCTTGCATAAAGCCCCTTAAAAATGGGGTTTATTGTTCAATGTGGATCTAGCTGATGTGTAAAATGTCTGAAAGAGAATCGTTTCTCTGTCAGCTTTCATCACGGTGTTAAAAATAATTGTGGTCATGTGACTCCACATGGCACTTTGGATAACAAGTTTCACTGAAGGTCAGAACCGATAACAGCTACGACATTGCACATGTCCTGTACGTGACACATGTGGTGCACGTGCACATCTTCATGACTGTACGCCTGACTGCCAGATTGAAACCTTGTCCTTTCAAAGTACAGAACAGTCCATGGCCATATTACACATAACACAAATTTGAACAATGATTTTCTTTGCTCAAACAGGAACACACAGCTGGCAGTTGGGCCATGTTGGGAAAATGAAATTGTTGTGGTTTTATTTCATGAAAAGGGGGGATTGAGTGAGCCTTAAGACACATCTTTGGCACATGTGAAGTTTGAATCAAAAAGGGAACAAAGCAACTGTGATAAAAACTGTCAACTGCATGATGCAAGTGATTGCCTTAGTGGTCCCCTAATACTGTATCTGAAGTGTCTTTTATATAGACCTTAGTGGTCCCCTAATACTGTATCTGAAGTCTCTTTTATAGACCTTAGTGGTCCCCTAATACTGTATCTGAAGTCTCTTTTATATAGACCTTAGTGGTCCCCTAATACTGTATCTGAAGTCTCTTTTATATAGACCTTAGTGGTCCCCTAATACTGTATCTGAAGTCTCTTTTATATAGACCTTAGTGGTCCCCTAATACTTTATCTGAAGTCTCTTTTATATAGACCTTAGTGGTCCCCTAATACTGTATCTGAAGTCTCTTTTATATAGACCTTAGTGGTCCCCTAATACTGTATCTGAAGTCTCTTTTATATAGACCTTAGTGGTCCCCTAATACTGTATCTGAAGTCTCTTTTATATAGACCTTAGTGGTCCCCTAATACTGTATCTCAAGTCTCTTTTATATAGACCTTAGTGGTCCCCTAATACTGTATCTCAAGTCTCTTTTATATAGACCTTAGTGGTCCCCTAATACTGTATCTGGAGTCTCTTTTATATAGACCTTAGTGGTCCCCTAATACTGTATCTGAAGTCTCTTTTATATAGACCTTAGTGGTCCCCTAATACTGTATCTGAAGTCTCTTTTATATAGACCTTAGTGGTCCCCTAATACTGTATCTGAAGTCTCTTTTATATAGACCTTAGTGGTCCCCTAATACTGTATCTGGAGTCTCTTTTATATAGACCTCAGTGGTCCCCTAATACTTTATCTGGAGTCTCTTTTATATAGACCTTAGTGGTCCCCTAATACTGTATCTGAAGTCTCTTTTATATAGACCTTAGTGGTCCCCTAATACTGTATCTGGAGTCTCTTTTATATAGACCTTAGTGGTCCCCTAATACTGTATCTGAAGTCTCTTTCCCAAAATTCAGCCTTGGTGCAGAATTACAGCCACTAGAGTCAGTCCCACAATGAGCTTCCCTTAGTATGTGCCATTTCTTTGAAAGCCATGATGTATCTCTCTCATGGGTGGGCCAAATTCTCTGGGCGGGCTAAGCAGCTCCTTATGACCTCATAAGGTGAGATTCTAGATTGGCTCATCTGAGCTTTCATTTACTCAAAGGCAGCGCAGGATACCCGGGGCTCAGTTTATACATATCACCATTCCTAAACACTGGGGGGACCACAGGAAGGCTGGGGGAACGCATATTAATGTTAAAAAACCTCATAAAGTGAAATTTTCATGCCATGGGACCTTTAATAATTCAGAAAAAAGCAAGTGGTCTGAGTTTAGATTATTTTGTCAAAATATATAGGAATAATAACTATTTTGTTCCCACCCAGTGTGAAAAAAAATAAGTTTACTTTAAAATGGCAGCATATAGACTAAAAATGGTCATATAGAAATAAAAAACGAGTTTTGCAGAACACTTTTGCCGTACAACTTGTAGAATACAAGCATGCTGGCAGATCTGAGTATCTATGTCTTGGAGAGTCTTAAATACATGTGCACAAGCATTGAATAGCTCTATGTCCCCTTTACAGTAATGCTCTCTCAATAATAAACTACAGAGTTGCATCACATCATCAGCTGGACAGTATTCCAGCTTGACCACTACGTATTTAACTTTATCGGCTTCTGCTACACAGCGTAGCCGCCCATTTACCAGGACATAAAGCTACTGAAGTCATCACTTTAAATATGATGTTACTTCAGTGTTACAATGACAAGACCAGCATTTGATTTTTATGGTCCTCCACCTTGCCTAAGTAAATTATTTTGAACTATGAGGCTTGGAGATGTTTGACACCGCACCCTCTGCATATGTCTCCCATTTAAGGCCCGCAGTCAAACTGCCTACTCGACAGCCTCGCCAGTGAACTTTAAAGACACCTCAGTATTGCAAATACCGCGTAAAAAGAAAAAAAAATATATTTCAAAGTGGAGAGGGAGAGAAAGAAAGCCAGTGTAGGGAAGAGAGATAGAGACAGTGAAAGAGTCTCAGCGTGTCAGACCCCAAAACTATTACACATGTTATAATTCATTATTATTTCAATGACAGAGGTCTTGGGCTGAAGGTGACTTCATTACATTACAGGTTATTGCCTCGTATATCAAACTTGGGTGGCCCCAATTTTTAGGCAGCAGAAGTGTCTGGCTGACTGTGAAATTGACTGCTCTCCATCACAGAGTAATTAGATTAGCCTGCTGGTTATGTATAAAACAAGAGCAGACAGAGCTAGCTTCTCTCCTGAGGATGCTGCCAGGGATGAAAACGGCGCCATGGCGATGACGGCACACAGGTGTACTGCAGTATAATGTACAGCAGGGGTGTCAACCTCAGTTTCACTTAGGGCCACACTGGGAAAAGAGAATGGCATCCAGAGCCAGACATGTGGAGTTCATTAACATGGTTTTATTTGTTCAGAAAAGTCAAATATCTTTGACTGTACTATTGTTTGTCTCATATAGTCTTCTCACTTACAGTTTGGTCAACATAAAGTCCTGAAAAAAGTCAGGAAAAACTTCGGAAAATGTGACAAAAACGTCGGAAAAAGCAACAACATCTTCAGAAAAAGTGACAATATAGTTGGAAAATGTGACAAAAATGTTGAAAAAAGCAACAAAATCTTGGGAAAAAGTGACAGACACATCGGAAAAAGTGACAGAAATGTCAGAAAATGTGACAGAAACATCGAAAAACGCAACAAGAACTTCGGAAAAAGCGACAAAAACGTTGGAAAATTTGACAAAAACGTCGGAAGATGCAACAACATCTTTGGAAAAAGTGACAAAATAGTTGGAAAATGTGACAGATATGTCAGAAAAAGCGACAAAAAAGTGCCGGAAAAAGCAACAAAAATAAGGTGGGCCAAAATGTACTGTGAACCTAAATTGAGCTGGGAGGAGTGGACTAGGTGGAGGGACGTCCAGCTGGGAGGAGGCCTCGGGGAAGACCCAGGACTAGGTGGAGAGATTATATCTCCAACCTGGCCTGGGAACGCCTCGGGATCCCCCAGTCGGAGCTGGTTGATGTGGCTCGGGAAAGGGAAGTTTGGGGTTCCCTGCTGGAGCTGCTGCCCCCGAGACCCAATACCGGATAAGAGTATGAAGATGGATGGATGGATGGACCTAAATTGATCCGGATCAAACTCTGAGGGGCCAGATTTGGACCATGGGCCTTGAGATTGATACGTGTGCCGTACAGGAAGATATACACCCTGGCAGCTTATTACTATTAAAATATAGACCCGGGTTTTGACGAAACAGTCACAGCTTGGTTAGGCTTAGGCACAAAAACTACTTAACCCTCCTGTTGTCCTCGGGTCAAATTTGACCCCTTTAAAAAATATGAATTTCTTTTTAACCAAATATCACAGAAAATGGATTGGATTGCATACAACGCTCTTTGCAAATACAATTGATCACTTTCATTCCTCTGATCATAACTATTAGTCAAAATAATTCATTATTTCTGCTTTTTTTAAATCAAATATTATTAGGTATAATTCTATATAAATGAGGGTTATTGATCATGAATTCCAGTAGTAGTAAGATGGTGTTATAGTGAAAACTTAAACAAAAGTCAGAAAAAAGTGACAAAAATGTCAAATTTATGTCCGTTTTTGACCCAGGAGGACAACACAATGGTTAATGTTTAGAAAATAGATCATGATTTTGGGTAAAAATCTGTACATTTTTTAAGTTTCTTCACTTCTGGTTACACACGTGACACAAAACGTGACATCTCCTGGGTGGAGGTCTGGCGTTGGCGTTTATATACTATCTCACCTTACTTCTAGCTGATGTGTGGTGAGCGTCTGTAAGGCTTCCGTGCATCACCCAGGTGGGGTGGGTGCTACACATTGGTGGTGTTAGAGCAATGTTTCCCAAACTTAGGGTCGGGACCCAAAATGGGTCGCAGACCCGTTTTATTGGGTCGCCAATTGGCAGAGTAAAATAAGAATCTGGCTTTTCGACTCTAGCGTACCTGAAAAACTAATACAGAAACAGACTAAATGCTCAGAATGACCTCAGAATGACCTCAGAATGACCTCAGAATGACCTCAGAGGGGCACTTTCAACAACCCAACCTAGAGTAGATCAGCTGGTTGAGATCTTCAACCAGACACATACATCTCATTAAATTCAAGTCAGCATTATTGACGATGGGAGGGGACAGAGACACAGAGAGGACAATAGAGACCTTTTCTTTTTTTGATTACTTTTATAATGGAATAAATATACTTCATATACATTTAAATTCATGGTTTGTTCCGTCTTTTGTCCACAGTTTAAAAATGTAGATGTTACAATGATTCATGGTGTATTTTTGTAAATTTGGGTCCCGGGGAGACACCAAATTTCTCTTTTGGGTCTTGAGCTGAAAAAGATTGGGAACCACTGCTGTTAGAGAGTAGCCTAACACCACCCCATGCCTCCAACAGCTGATTCCATTTAGGAAGAGAGCATTGATTAAATTAGGTCTTCCTAAAAGAATTTACGCTGAGCTGTATTTAAATCAGGAGAGTCTAGTTGCAGACATACACAGCAAAAAAAGTACATTTATTAGGATAACAGCTGAATTGATTTAGGAGTGCACTGATTAATATTTAGGTCTTCCTGAAAGAATTTACGCTGAGATACACTTGTTTTTGGAGGGAGAACAGTCTCTTTAGACTTTAAACCTGCTATTTATGGACCTTGGGGAGGGGTAACTGTGGACAATTTGAGGACCGCAGTGTTTTTTAAGAGCAATCCCTTTCACAGAGAGCTAATTTAAAGTTTAAAGTCAGCTCCTTGCCAGGGGTAGGGGGGTTTTCTCACACCAAGTTCTATAAAGTGTAGGTACTATCAAAGTTCTCAGACTTCAAATAGACACCACTCAATGCTATTGTCAATACACAAGCATGCCAAGTGCAGCTTTAAGAACCTGGCCTATAACGGCTTGGTTTAGCTTTTGAAAAAGAAAAAGAAAGTTCACTTTAGTCATCCTATTAATTTTCAGTTATCTTTTCTTGCGTACACCCTTTCATGTCTTAATTAAGCCTACTTTGTACGCCTCACTTATCTGTGCTATTTTGCATTATTTGACATTGCATTTGCAGATACAATCATTTTATACACACTGTTTAAATTACTTTTGAACGTAGACTCAACTCCATATTTCCCCAGCGGAAAGCTACGCCGTAGGTGTGTTGAGCGCAAAATTTGTGTATCTGTGTTGTTGTTGTGTGTCTTTGAGCCTCCGTGTAAATGTATGTGTGTGTACTCACAGGATTCTATAACTAGCTGAGACTGCTGCATAATTTAGGCTTGCTGCCTTTGTTCAGTACCACCCATAAAACAACAAGATCGTTACGCGACTACGTTTCCGCTCTGTGCTGATAGACATCTTATTTGTAGTGTTTACATGATTTAGATGTTTGTGTTTGGTCATTAATTTTTCAGCAGAGTGTCTAAGCTCTCTGGTACAGCCTTGATACGCCACGCTGCATCGAGTTGCCTCGGCCGCCCTGAAATACTAAAAAAGCACACGGGTTAATGCATGCTTGTGTATGTTTGTGCAAATGGCTCCATATGTAAAACAGGCTGCATCAGTAATCCCTGCAGGTAACCTGAGTCATTGCTGAAGCCACAGAAAGAAAATCTTTAATTTATGGAGAATTTAACATTCACTCAGAGTGCCTTGCACCTCTAATATTAAAAGCACTTTTTTTCATTTTATGTACTCGCTGACAGGCAATCACACCAAAGATCTTATATTCATTTTGTATTTTTGTATGTATTTCTGTGGGAAATCACAATTTTAAACCAATCCAGTCCAACCACAAAGTTTAAAGTAACAGGATGGACGTTGTCTTTTGTTAAAGACCGAGATATTACTCTTTGGCCCCCGACACCATAACCACGTTTGCACCTACATCAGACCCCCTGGGTGTTAGTAGAACCTGGGTGTTATGTACAGTATGATGGAAACGTTTTGACAGGCAGGTCAATTCCAACGTTAGGTCGGTTAAGGAGGTCCTTTGTTCTCAGGGCCATCCAGCTCTTCAATACAACACAAGGGGGGAGGGGAGAAATGGACTTTTCAGCATGACCCTGTCTCTCTCAGCCGCCCCCATCTTATCACTTGTCTTATAGGCTATATTAGCTCTCCTACACAAACTGGACTGTGGTCTCTCAACATCTACATCTTACATTTTATAACTTATTCCCTGTTACATATTGTTCATATTCTTTATCAATCAGTCAGTTTATAGGTTATTATGTTTATATGTAATAGTCATAATATTGAATCATGATCTACTGCAATGTTCACTTTTGCACTATCACCATTGCACACAGTACCATAGGACCTTACCTTATCATGCTCATTGCATTTCTGTGAGTGATTTTTATTCTCATGTTTGTGTGATATATGTGTGTGTATATGTGTTTGTTGTGTTATTGTTATTATTGTTATTGTGCTACTGGATGCCTAAAATTTCTATCAGGATGAATACAGTATCTATCTATCTATGGAGTAGCCTGTCAGAGGCCGTTAAGAAAGCTTGATTCTGTAAATGTAAATGTGCTGTATTTATAAAGCGCTTTTCTAGTCTTAACGACTACTCAAAGCGCTTTTTACATCATACAGGATACATTCACCATCACACACATTCATACACAGTGGCCGAGGCTGCAGTACAAGGTACCACCTGCTCATCAGATAAACATGCACACACATTCACACTCCGCAGCATCGGGATTCAGTGTCTTGCCCAAGGACACTTAGACATGGGACTGCAGGGCCAGGGATTGAACCACCAACCTTCCAATTAGCAGGCAACCGCTCTACCGCTGAGCCACAGCCGCCCCAAAGTGTAAAGTGTAAGTGCTTTTAAGATGCACCATAAGACTTACTTTCATTGTCTGACTTTTAATTGTAACTTGTTTTTATGAGAATCCCTGGGTTTAAAATTGTCTTTAAACTTGTTTTCAACTTTTTTTTTTTATTTCCACAACAGATGAGTTTTTTTATGCTTGTATACATATAGCTGACTGTATGAAGCACTTTTGGTGCAAACCTTGCTTGCTTGCTGAACTAAAACTTCTTGAAGGGGGCATTTTGACTTTGTCACAGTAGCTCAGGTAAAGTACAGGTGTAACTAATAACATCAGGTCAGGTGTAACTAGTAGCAATAGTGATGGCACAGCTGTAACTAACATCAGTAATGGATTGTTTGTACCAGCAAGCCATGTAAGTGAGCCAGCATTCAGCGTACCAGCACCCTGGAACTGGCATACCTACATGAAATGAGGTCATTGTTACAGTTATTAGTTACACCTGTGCTTGTCTTGCTATTGGTGTCAAAATGGCTGCTGTTTAAAAGAGCCTGTACACTAACCTGGACGTTGTGAATTGTTTCTTTGAAAAATCCAGCACTGCGTCCATTCAATGCATGTGAACATTAAATGTGAGAAATCTAAAAATAAGACTCAGATTGTTAAAAAAGAAAAAATTCTCTTAAGAGAAATGTTGCATTTGCTTGAATACTTTTTGGGAAAATGTGTTGTCAATATTGTTGAGGACGTTTCTGTACAGCGAGAGAGGAATTGTTTGGAAGTGAAACAAAATGACAGACTGCACACTGAGTCAAAGATTGGACTTCAGTGAGATTTAATTATTCCCTGCAGAGAATAACCAAGTGACAAGAACAAGTTTTCACAACATATACATCAGCAACAGTGTGACTAACGTCTTGCAAAATGAAAACAGTAGCATCCCCGTCTTATGTCCTGCTTCCCCTAGAGAAGAAGAAGAAGAACACCCCATTTCAAAACACGTCCAATCCTATCCAAACAATTAATCTCACCAGACAAACATGTTGGAGCCTCTTACGTATTTCTGCATCTGTCTCTCATGCCTCGAAGTTTTCTACCACTCTTATCTTAGCTGAACAAAAACAAAACATATCTTTGGATGTTTGAGACAGGCTATGGTCCTGAACCTGGACTTGCTCTGGTAATATGTAACACTGAACCACTATCTCCTTCAGACCACATGTCATTCTCCTTGGAGAAAAAATGTAGAAACGAAGAGTCTCTCCTTCAGGGAGGACACACAGGGAAGTGATTTTTAAAAGTCATGCAACCTGAAAAGCATTGTGAATAATATATATGAATAATACATGTCTATTATAGAAGGATATATGAAATCATGCTTGAATGTAATTTTCCCATTCCAATATATAGGCAAAATAATGCCAAATCATTCTCATTGGTTTTCCAAGCAATATCTGCACTTAATAAATATAATAAGTATATATTTTTTTAAATAGTTAAAGGGTAACTACCATTTTTTTCAACCTGGACCCTATTTTCCTATGTCTTGGGGTCTGAGTGACTTGGTTTTCTGAAACAAAATGAGCATGATAACTCATAAAACATAATTTACAGATTTAAGTGTGAAAATATGTTACGTCCCAAAGTCGCAACCAGCTAAAAACAATAAACCCGGGACAGAAAACTGACAGCAAGTAAAGTAATTATTACAACATATTATAACAAGGCAACTTAAAAAAAATCTCCAAAAGGAAGACAATAAGCACTTTATCGCAGCTCTCTCACTTCTCTGCCCTCGCTATGCTGGCTTCCGCTGAAGCCTCACCACCAGCCGACAGCCATGCTGCACTGTGTTAACCCTCGTGTTGTCCTTGGGTCAAATTGACCCGTTTCAAAGGGTTTTATATCAGAAATATGGATTTCTTTCAACCAAATTGGCCAAAAATGACATGGATGATTCCATACAACATTACTTTCATTGATTTATTTATTTATTTATTTTTTTTGGGTGCATCTACCCATCTGAGATCCACTCAACACCCTCAGATCTTAACAATTGGTCAAAATAATTCATAATTTCTGCCTTTTTAACTAAAAACGTATGTATAATTTGATATAAATGAGGTTTGTTGACCATGAATTCCAAGAATAAGAATAATAAAACCTGTTATTAAACCAGCTCAGGTTTTTAAAAAAGCACCAAGAGCTGAAAAAGGTGAAAAATAAATGACAAACACATCGAAAAAATATTAATTTTCAATTTTGACCTGGAAGAACAAGTTCATGGTTAACGGGAAGACAACACGAGGGTTAAGCGCTGATCAGCTGATCAGCCTCAGCTGCAGGCCTGACGTCAGCAGCACACACCTGCAGAGAATCGCACGCCAGCAGACAACACACATAATACAACACGGCACGTAACAGCTATAAACACGCTAAAAGTATTGCTTTTTTTGAAAATGGAGTCTGGTGGGTTTAGCGCTAGCAATCTCAAAGCTGTTTCTGGTTTAACAGAGAGGTCTCAAAAAGGTTTTAGAAAGGTCTATCTCTGTAGGGATCCTTTCCATAATGTTGTCAGAATCATAGAATATTAATCTGAACCTTTCAGCAGCAAAAACAGCACTTTTAGTGGCTAACTGACGCCGAACATTGGCCCCATAGGTTGACATTGCAGCACAGTCTGTGGCTGCCGGTTACAGCGTTAACGCTTAATATTGGGCCAATTTCAAAGATTGTTGTTGCTATGAGTCACTTACGCGCCAAAACATAGCAAAATAGGGTTCAAGTAAAAATGCTTTAAGGGAAGAACTTATACTCTTGGGTAAGGTTCAGGAAACGGGGCCTTGGTTAAATGGGATTATAATGAATCATTTTATAATTCTAATGAAATTAATAGTGAATAATGAGAAAGCTGATGCTGACTTGAACCACAAAATAGTACACAAACCCTGATTTAGTGTCATAATCATGCAGGCCTTGTGTACATGCAGCCATACACCTTGACCTACTACTGCGGGTTTAGCTGTAGTATATGAACATGGTCACATTACTTCCTGCTTTAGAAGAACACATTACCCTTGAACGTAATGTAAAAATGCAAATGAATGATTTAGCATACACACTTGATTCATGGATTCATATTTGGCCGCACAGTGAAATGCTGAACTCTGCAGTCTCAAATTGTGGCAGTGAAAAGCAGAATTTTCACCATAGCAAACTCACTAAATAAGAGCTTAATGTGTGTCAAAACGTGTGGAAGATGGCTGCCCAGGTAGCTCAATTGGTAGCACGGGCGCACATATATAGAGGGTTACTCCTCAACGCAGTGGGCCCAAGTTCGACTCCGACCTGGGGCACGTTTGACAGCCGTCCTGTCCAAAAAAAAGGCAGAAAATATCCAAATAATAATCTTTAAAAAAAATGTGAGGAAGAGCCGTCTATATTCCATCATAATGATATGTCATATAAGTGGGGGTGTTAGTGGCCATCTTTTCCTTTAGAGGTTAAAATGCTGTTTGCAAAGACAGCAGCGTTGTAAGGAAACGTATTGATGAGAAAACCAATGGAACTGTTCATCTTCCCTGATTCATTGGCCACTACATCAAAATTGATATGCCTTAGTGCTGATAGGGTCACACTGCCCTTTTTATGATATTGGACCCCTCGTTTTACAACACTCACACAAATCCAAAAAGTTAAGACTATTGCTGAATATCTGAAATACAATGGATGCCATCGATGGAAGCCATCAATTTATGTTTACCTCAACCACACGGTGAAAACATTGAGCAGTTTGATCCTTTCCTTATTATTGCGTTATGTGGTGTTTTGTTGCTAAGCACTAATTGCATTTATGTCAGTTAAAATATGAACACCTGGTTTACTTTCAACAAGATCAAGACAATTAATATTTCAGTGTATTCCAAAATGACCCATTTTATGTGTTGATCTGCTGCCTCTGTGGCTAAGGCTTGGTTAAGTTTAGGCAACAATAAATGATTGGTTGACGTTATGGGAAGACTGGGTTAGAGTTATAGTATTAGGCTTTTCTCATGACCCATTCGTACATGTAGATATGAAAAGTTAAGCACTGTAATTTGTATTTATTTAACATATTTCTTCTGTACGCACCTTGTTGACTGCTGCTGTATAAGAACACTGTGGACCACTTAGGGAGGAGGTCTGGGTGATGGTACTTTCAGAGTTCATTTCCTTGGGAAACCAAAAGAGTTTTACCCTTAACCCTCCTGTTGTCCTCAGGTCAAATTTGACCCATTTTCAGAAACTTTCTATATCACAAATTTGTGTTTTTTGACCACTTTTTCAACAAGAAAAAGCGATGTGGATGGTTCTCTACAACGCTCTTCACAAGTAAAATAAATGATCAGTTCACTACTTTCATTGAATTTGGGAGTTTTATTCAATTTCATAGCATTTGAAGAAAAAAGATAAAAGAATGTTGAATAAAAGGTGACAAAATGTCAGAAAAAGCTTTAAAAACGCAGGGAAAATTCCACAAAAATGTCACAATGCAGAAAAAAATAACAATAAAATAAAAAAATCTATAAAATCATCAGAAAAAGTGACAAAAAACTTGGATAAAAAGCGACAAAAATGTAGACTCAGAAAAACCAAAAGTTGCATGGTTGATGGGAAGACAACACACGGGTTAAACCCTAACCCTTCACCCAGGAAACGCGCGTTCGTGTTTTAATCCAAACCACGATATTTACCCTAAATTTAACTAGTCGTACTGGTGCTTGAACTTAACTGTTGTCGCTGCATGACGCTTACATTTTGTCCGCAGAACTCAACTACCAACGGCCGCTGATACAACCGACACCTAAAAACATCTATGTCAGTTATAAGTGGACGCTATATTAAGAATATTTTCGTATTTTCACTGCTTTACCTTGGTGTCAGACAGCCCTTTACAATGGGCAACTGAAGCCCTCATACCTGCGATCTTCAAAGCAAACAGAGTCCTTTGACAAAAACATAATTTTACCTTGCAGAACAAGGGAGTTGCTGGTCTACCTCTGCCTTGATCGGTTAATTAGTTTGTGTTATTGTGTGACGTTGGTGTTTTAAAGGGTTAGTTATGATTAACCAAAGTGACACAATGAGTTCTTTTAGCTCAGCAGCTGTCCGTTTTTTTGAGCCATCAGATTGTAGTCAATGTGATATATAGGCCTATTTAAAAGGTCTCTTCACTAACTCTGTCTCAGAAACAAATTTAGTGAGACAGCGAAGGTTTCATCATGATTTAACTCGAGGGCGGCGATGGCTCATGTGGGTCCAACACCCTCGTAACTTAATCTATAAAAAGAATTGAACTTCTGAAGTGGCCAACAGACAGTTTTGAAACTTGATGCATAAAGTAACTACAATGACATTTTATAATGTATCTATCAACTCTATAAATTAAAGGAAAGGGTTTCCAGTTCACTTACGCTACATTAATTCTTAAAGTAATAATCCATGATTGTTTCATAAAATTCATACTGTGTTTGTAAAACATCTTTTAGTGACTGATACTGCACTTCTGTGATTCCACCTGTGCCGATACATCAAATCCTTTGACATGTGATGTTTTAACACTGAAACATCAGCTGAAGAGAAAAAGAAGAGAAGACTCCATTAAAATTAACAACTAAAATTAAACAGAAAACAAAGAAAATCTAAGAAAATACAGAAAATCTTTCATAATTGCTGGATAAACAAGTGTTGTGTAAGGTGAACTGCTAATGGCTACTTCTTGGTAGCCTTGCAAGCTACTTGTACTACAAGAAAGAAACTGTGCTTAATAAAAAACAAAAAACACTTCCATAGGTTGTTTGTTCAAGCAGCAATTACGACTTATAATAACCTATGATAAGTGTCTGTGCCCTCTAGTGGCCATAATATTGACAGCAGCAGAGCAGGAAGCTTAAAAGCACGAAGTTCCGCGTAAGGAGGTAGCTTGGGGGTGGTAAATGGGTCAAACAAGCACAGGACTTTTCACCCAGGAGGGGTTTGTGTCCTGTTTGACAATAAAAGGTAAATGTTGAGTTTTATTTTAGCTTTACGGAAAAGCATCTAATTTTTACCTAAATATAATAAAGTAGTTTTGGTGCCTTAACATAACCAGACTGCAACCAATTCACAACATTAACATGTTTAAGAACCTGGTTAAAAAACAGTTACTTTGACAGGTTTAGATATAATGACAGAAAACACTCCCGTGGGTTGTATTTGAGTGTGGGAAAAAACAACCTATATGGTTGTATAGTACGGAGGACTTCTTGGTAAGAAAGTAATCAGTAGAGTAGAGCACAACACAACTTCCTATGATACAAAAATCTAACTCTGCATTAAAGAAAAGACATGGTAAAGAAATGTAATTCCCTGTTCAAATGTAAATAAAAATATAGATCTAGAGGAGAAACAAGCTAATTTTAGATTTGTTGCGAGCCACCCTCCTGCATGATGACAACACTGAGTATGATGTTACATTACACCCTTCATGATTATAACTTCTAATTGTATTTAATCAGATTTTGAAAACAACAATTCCTCCAAAGAACACTAACTATTTAGAAAGCATGACTTGGGAAATATCTGATATTATTCATAATTTATGTTTGTCTACTTGGGGGCAGTGGAAACAAGTTGTAAACACAACAGTGATACATTATCAACGTATGGTGAAGCAGATGCTTATTAACTCATCCTGCAGATACAAAACAACATTAGTATTCAATATTGATTACAGCAGTGTTGAAGAATCATCTCATAGTGAAATCCCTCACTTGTATGAAAATTGATTTTTTTTTTTTTTTTTTTTAAATCACACAGCCAACCCCACAGAAGACTCGTGACATGTAGGAACAGTACAGGTGTAAATAATGCAAGGACTTTCAGCTGAAGGCCATTTAGCTGCTTCAGTTTCAAATGCATGCTGGCTCAATGTCATGACTTACTGGGACTTCCTGCTATTAAAGCCAAAATGTCAGCTGTAAAAAAAGTCTGACACATAAGTGAAGTAGGGTTTTAGCACTAGTGCTATCTTAGCTACCAACCTGACCTTTGTATACCTCTGATTGGCTTACCCTGATATTTTTTATAGACTGCCTTCCCCCAAAAACGCTACCATAGGTCGTTTTTTCAAGCACCATTTGTAACTCATATTAAAGTCACAGTTATTAAAGTGACAGTGCCCTCTAGTGGCTGTAGTAATTTCGATGGGAGCGAAGCAGAAAGTAAATGTAAGTAAATGAGTAAATGAGTATAAGTTCGGTGTGAACAAACAGGACTTTCACCCAGGAGACCGGGTTCGTGTCGCATTGAAATATAAAAGTAAACAACGAGTTATCTTTAACTATGGAAAACGGAGCTTTGTCACGTTCAGCATCTCACGTGTAGCCAAAACTGACGTAATGTCTGATTTTAAGGTTACACTTACACCTTATCTACATAAGAAAGACATGACACTGTCATGAATGTGTCATAAACATTATAAACAATTCATTAACATTTATGACATAACGCTTCTTTTAGTAAGTGTCATTCAGTTTTGTCAAGACAAGTTAGGGTTAGGGTTCATGTGTCATGAGTGTTTTACATTCTCTGGTTCAGAATGAGGACGGAAAACGCTCCTGTGGGTCATATTACAGGGTAGTAATAAAAAAGCTATATGGTCGTATGGTTTGGAGGACTTGTATTTTTTATCTAACCTTTACAAATCTCACTCCTCATGCCTAAACCTAACCAACCAACCGGGTCATGACCATCTGTTCTAACATCAACCTTTGTATTGTATGACGTGCTCCCTCAAAAGTCTTCTAAAATGAAAGTTTAGAGCCAAAGATAGAGACAAATTTAGAACATGACAGCAAAATTATCTAAAAATTTAAATTACATTACATGGTCTGCGGTAGGAAACTTGTCTGCATAACATTATATCTCTCTGTACTTTCAGCATAATTTCCATTTATTTAAACAAAAAACACAGTGTCATCAGACATCCGTCTGCTTTCAGTGGGCTTTCCTCCTGCTCACTACCTTTTTTGTTATTCTCCAGAGATGATGATGAATAACAACAATTATCCATAGCCCTCGAAAAACCCTGTGTTATTGATGGTGGATGCTTAAAGGGCAAAACAAAGCTAGGAAAAAGAGCTTTGCTCCCGTATTCATGAGTGCTGCTTTATCTGGAAGAAACACATAGATAAAGGCCCAACATTAAAGCCCGGAAGGAAAAATTGTTTCTATATATACACTGCCACAAGAGAGCAAAATAAGCAAAAACTACATCTGAAGACACTAAAATAGGACCTTTTGTGGTGCAGTTTTAGAGGTGAGTGGAAGTCGGTGCGACACAGCTTTTAGTCAGTAATCAAAACGTCCCACGTTCAATGACATTCTATGTTTCAATCACCGTTTGGTTTGACAATCATTTTTAATTTCTTGATTGAATATGGTTGCCAAAGCATTGTGTGAAATGTAGACACTTTTGAAACAAATAGTCATCTTCAAAAAGTCTCCATTTAGACTCCATCCATCTATTCATTTCCCACTGCTTACAACCTATTTTTTCATCTACCTATCTAGAACTTGTAACCTTTTTTTATCTAACTATAAAAGGGCTTCGGTTTCTGCACAGTTCATCTGTTTTGGATATAATAACACTCACATTAAAACAGGAGGTCAGCACTTCCACCTCACAGTTACACTTTTTGTTCTAGAAGGCGCAGACCTCTCCAGTCGCCTCTCTTGTCTAAAAATAGTTGTGCTTTTTGTGGTTGACGTTGGACAGCGATGGCATGTGGCTATGAATCCCATGAATTAAATCACCTTGCCAATCTCTTGCCGACTCTGCTAGCTTGGGCTGGCTAGCCAGCTGGCTCAAATATGTTTAAATGCAACAGAGGAAAAGGTGGCCAAGATTGGATTGGGGTGGTCCTGCTCTACGCCCTGCTATGCTACTACTATTATTTCTAGTCATGGTTTTTTTTATCTTTATTGGTACTATAATTGCCACTGTTCATCATACCAACTGCTATAATTATTATGAATAATATTTCTCCATATCTGTTTGTCCCAACTAGCAGATTGCCACCCACCAAGAGTCTGGATCTGTTTGAGGTTTCTGCCTATAAAAGGAAGTTTTTCCTTATCACTGTCGCACCAAATTCTTGCTCGTGGGAAATTGTTGGTCCTTTGTAAATGATAGTGTGGTCTAGACCTGCTCTATCTGTAACGTTTACTGAGAAAACTCCTATTGTGATATGACTATGAATTAAATTGAATTGAATATGAGTTCCAGCTAGGAAGACCATCTTTGCGGCCATCTCATGACTACGAGTCGCTCATCAGGATAATAAAAATCAAATCCCAGTCTCCTGCTGACTCGGCTAGGCTGCCCGGTTCCAAACAGAGGAAAAGGTGAAGATGGCTAAGATCCCGACTACGTGGACAAGCAAGACCATCTCTGTGTCCATCTCCACCTCTACATCAGAGGTGGCACGGAAGTGTGAAGGAACTAAACACAGACTGCAACTTCTCTGCTGGGCATCCTGTTGGGCTGTGTGCATGCATCAGACAGTGATTTGGGTGTCCTCTGTGACTCTGTTGGTTTCCAGCACAATGTGTGTAGCTGTGGTGTCCTTTTCAATGACTCTTGGCTGGATCCTGGAGTGCTGGTGCCATTCGACAGAGTAATAACAATGCATTTTGTCCATAGTCACCTTTTTTGGACACCTTACATGAACAGATTGTAAAAGATAAAAACAGATGCCCAACAAAGCAAGAATAGATAAACAAAGCAAGGAACAACAACAGACAAATGGGTGAAAACTGAGTGTAGGAAGTAGGATTTTAGCCCTATTGCCCCACAGCCCCATAGCCCCACAGCCCAGTGGTCCCACAGCCCTATGGCCCCACAGCCCTTTGTTCCCACAGCCCTATAGCCCAATAGTCCCATGGCCCCACAGCCCCATGGCCCCACAACCCAATGTCCCCACAGCCCAATGGTCCCACAGCCCTATGGCCCCACAGCCCTATGTTTCTTTTCACTGAAAATTAGGCCCTATGTTCCCACATTTCTAAGATTTTTCTTAATCCCTAGCCCTATCCCCAAATTGGGAGGAAGGGGGATAAAATCTGATACAAATTTATGGAAAGGTGGCAACATAGGGCCTAATTTTGAAAAGAAATCTTAGAAATGTGGGAACACAGGACCTAATTTTGATTAATTGATTGACAGTCATTGTCATTGTTTCATTTGAAATCAAAGTGCTGGAGTACAGAGTCAAACCAAAACGGTCCACATCCTCATGGACTGCACTGGATCGTACACTATGTGACTCCAGCTCACAAAGGAATTTTGTTCCTGAGCTGTGCGTAGAGCTGAGCTCAACTATATACCAGATAGTTGCTGTTTCATGTAGTCTGGAAATACCTTTGCCTTCACTTACAGCCAGACTGCTAACACCCCCGTTATTCCTTGTAAACCAACATGGAAATTGACTGAAATAAATCTAGGACTAGTAACCTGAACACAACAAAGTAGCATACAGTCTAACATCGACAGAGCTTACAGGCAGAGATATGGCTCAGTCATAGGGAGCAATTTGGTGTTCATTGTCTTGCCATTTTGACAGGTGAAAGCAAACCACCAACCCTTAAGGCTTTTCAACTTTAGCAAGTTTCCCTTGTTACACCAGCAAGCGCTGTATAAACAAGCAACCCTGTAACTATTTGTATGGTTTTTGCCAAGCAGTTTCCAATTGTTGTTTATCTTTTCAGTCTTGGATGCAAGGGTTGTATAGAGAAATCACAGAAACTCTACAGCTTTTTAACAGCTGGGGAAATTAAGACAGAGCGGATTGTACTGATTTTTACCCAGATGTTTTTCTAAAATGAACTTTACTGTTGAATCAATTTAACTTTTGTCCCCACTGTCTTTCTCACATTGTAGGCCTGCTATCCCACAATGCCTTGAGAAGCAACTCACTCATCTCTACTGGTGAGTATAATCCACTTTGTCAGTTCTGTCCTTGCAGCCTTCTTCCGTCTTTGCCACTGAGCTCCCCCATTTTCAGTGAAAATATATTTAGGTATAATATCAAAGAGAGAAAATCTCTCTTTGTTATCACCAGCGAAAAAGGTAGCCTACATGGCTCCGAACTGCTGCTTGTCCTCTGTCTCTTTTTCCCTCCTTCTATCGTTTCCTCTGCCCGTTCATGGAGAGAGAAAACCCACCATTAGGTGATACAACCAAAGAGAGGGATGGAGGAAGTAGGGGAGAGCAACACCAAAGGGATATAGACTTGGAGGATGGAAGAATGCAAGGCAGGCAGATATCAGGGGTATGAGGAGGATGTAACCAAGATAAAAATCCGTTTGAGTTGAAGAGGGCTTGGGAGGAAGCTAACAATTTTCTGCATGAATCGGCTTGGCTCATCACAGCTCTCAGGGGCAATGTGTCAGTAACATTGTGAGTGTGCATGTGAGTGTGATATGATAAACAGTTGCTGCTGCTGCTTCCAGCCTCTCTCCCCAAAGCCTCCCGAA
Source organism: Percina caprodes (assembly GCA_013375575.1). Classification (NCBI taxonomy): domain Eukaryota; kingdom Metazoa; phylum Chordata; class Actinopteri; order Perciformes; family Percidae; genus Percina; species Percina caprodes. Next base: position 52,660 of record JABXJD010000618.1, on the reverse strand, counting down.
CCTCAGGCTTCCGGCAGCTTCTCCTTTCGAATCTCACGGTGCAAAGTGGACTCACACACTGTGCATAAGTGATTACATCAGGTTTCTCCCCCTTCTCCTGAAAGGAGATTTGATTAATTTGGCAGCGTCTTTTGAGGATTTCATCCAGGTTTGGCTGGCAGAGGAAAGGCCTGTCGGAGTGTGTTTACTCTTCTATTTGGTTTGTTAAAGCACTGAAATGAAAGCAGGTATAAGAAACTGCATTGCTGACCCATGGTGAGTTATCTTTGACTGTGAATAGATATGGTCACTGAAGAAGAAGAAACAATTAAATCTAGGTTTTAGCAAATCTGAATTCAAATTTTATATTTTTGTGTCAGGGTGTTACCCTGGATTTCTACCAACTGCGGGCGGCTGCGGATCAGCTCCATGCTCCGCAGTCCGTCAACACCCACCAGGTCCGGATTTGTTGAAGTCACAAGAACACGCGCAATATAACAGGATGTATTTTCTATAAACAGAACCACAAAACCTCTGACCTGTTGACTCCAGGCCTGTCTCCGCCATTGTGACATTTTCAAGGTGTAGTGCAGGGAAGTGTGATCCACCGTGAGCATGGTGTATTTTATTTTGTCTTGCACTATCTGCAGTGTGCTGAATTGCTGTGGAGCTCCGCAGCCGCTCCGCAGTCCATGGAAATACACACATCGACTTTAATGGGAACCTAATGACTCTGACGCCATTCCGGAGCCGATCCGCAGCCGTCGAAATCAGGGGTAAGAGTGGCTTTGTAGCTCAGCTGATTTTGGCTACATGGTTACGGAGATATCACTGTGTTGCCAAGAACAGTGATGAGTCAGCCGTGAGCTCAATGCAATTTTTACAACATATTTGATCGTAATTAATGCAGACATTAAACTACTAACGATATTTGTGGGGATATTAGGGACAAAAATGTGTGTGCAACAGTTCCTTGTTTTATCCCTTGTTAGTGTGAGGAAGTGGAAGACGTATAAGACGTCCCAATAAAACGTCCCATGGCAAATCTAATATTATGTTTTAATAATTTTAGTGAACCCAACTTTTGGTTTAGTCGCGTTCTACCAAATGAAACAACACCTGTGGGCGTGACAACACCTTCTGGACACCATCACCCCATATAAAGAGGGCAGTAAAGGGCAGACGACGTTGCTTGGCACACAATTTGAAGAACCAGGTCAATAGGCAGGAGTTAAGTGCAAAAAGGTGGCATCTATTAACAACATTACTGAAACAGAGGCATGAATGGACAGGAAGTCAACTAAAGTCAGCTGGAACACAAAAAAGCAGCTCCTGATTTCACAGTGTACCTACACGTTAGGGCTGTTAGGAAACTACTTCACCTATCCTCCTACATCTAAATGGTACTCATCCCCCTCCTTGCTAAGAGGACATAATGATGCAAACCTGTTTTCACTATCCCTGATTGAGCAGTTGATCTACCCCAACATTCAGGCAGAACAACAACAAAAAACTCAATCACGTGCACAAGGCACCCTTTTAACACATCATAATCCTGTGAAACAACAATAACACCAATTAAATAAGTCATTTTATATAACCTTATAAAGTACTGGGTAAGAATGATGAGAAGGAAGGAAAAACAGTACCCTTTTCACACATACTATAAACACCCATTCTTGGTGCTGAGGTGGAACATTGATTACCTTGGTACGTGACGCATATTGTGAAAACAGGCAAACTACGATTGGTCCAACGTTAGCGTGCCATGCCTGCAGGCTTTGTCTTTTCACAGGATGTGTTCAGGCAGAGCACTAAGTGTAGCTCACCCCTAGATTTGTGGTGTGTATATATACGATTTTATCACGTGTAGCTTCCGCTCAAATAAGGTCATGTTTTTGGTTTCAAGTCACTTCACTTCCTGATCTTTGCTTGCCTTCCTGCCATGTGTGATTATAACTACCCCTTCCCTGATATGCTGCACCTGTGTATTCATCAACACATTCTCATTCTCAACTCCTCAAATACTGACCCTTTACAACCCTTAGCATCTGGTGCTTCTTGTGAGTTTCAAGAATCTGCTTCATCTTCTAGTTTTGGATCCCTGCCTCTGTGTTTCGGTTCTTTCGCCTGTGTTTGTTAACAATTTGAGAATAAACTTTGTGAGTCCATTACCCTGTGTGAGTTGTCTGCCAGCTTGGGGTCACGTTTACTCGAAAGTGAAACACGAGGCATTACGTGGCCAATGTAGGCTGCTTTGATTGATTAAAACCAAAGTGGTGGTGAACTAAGTACTGGTGGGACTGAAACACTTCAACAGAGCAGGATAAATCTGCTTCAAAATTATTACCATGTACTTGTTGAACTGCTGTCGGGATTTTGAACCCCTTGGCTCCAGACAACAGTTGCTTTCAATGTTTCTGAGGTCCCATGACATGGTGCTTTTTGGATGCCTTTATATAGACTTTAGTGGTCCTCTAATACTGTATTTGAAGTCTCTTTTATATAGACCTTAGTTGTCCCCTAATACTGTATCTGAAGTCTCTTTTATATAGACCTTAGTGGCCCCCTAATACTGTATTTGAAGTCTCTTTTATATAGACCTTAGTTGTCCCCTAATACTGTATCTGAAGTCTCTTTTTATATAGACCTTAGTGGTCCCCTAATACTGTATCTGAAGTCTCTTTTATATAGACCTTAGTGGTCCCCTAATACTGTATCTGAAGTCTCTTTCCCAAAATTCAGCCTTGGTGCAGAATTCCAGCCACCTTAGGATGTGCCATTTCTGAGTCTGTAGCTATTGAGTATGATGTATCTCTCTTTCTCATGGGTGGGCCAAATCCTTTAGGCGGGCAAAGCAGAGAAAGGGGAGGTAACCTTGCCCCTTATGACCTCATAAGGAGCAAGATTCCAGATTGCCCCATTTGAGATTTCATTTTCTCAAAGGCAGAGCAGGATACTTAGGGCTCGTTTTATACCTATCGCCATTTCTTGCCACTGGGGGATCATAGGCAGGCTGGGGGAACACATATTAATGTTAAAAAACCTTAAAGTGAAATTTTCATGCTATGGGACCTTTAACAAACTAATAGGTTTACATTTCTGCTGAAATATGGTTCTCTTTGCCTTGGTTTTTATCTCAAGAAATCATCAAGAAAACCAAAGATCTGTGTGAAATCAGTTAAATTGAAAAATACAAAATCACCAAACAGACTCAAGACATTTACCAGAGGCACATGATTTTCATTCCATAATCATTTCTGGTTGTGGTCTTGTGGGCTTGAGCCAGCATCTCCTGCCTTCTTTCCTTTAAATAGGTGAAAGGAGTTGAGACAAATCTTTTGAGTTAAAGAGCTCTTCACATACAGTTTCTAACGTCACCATTCATACAGATTGTACCCAGACCAGCAGTGCTGAAATTGGATGTATATGAAAATAAACAACCCTTTTTGAAGATTTCTTGTCAATGGGGTAAATGTATACTGTCAGCAGAAAGTCTGACCACACTGTGGCCTCCCAGTGTGCAGCAAAGCTATTTAAATTACACAAGAAGCGCATTAGCCAAGGCATTCTCACACACACACACACACACACACACACACACAGACTGGAACATCTCAGACATACACTCCTTTGACAGAATGAAAGCCACCATGGGGGCTTTAGCCCCAAAAAACTCCCAACTCAAAGACATAAACACTGTCATTTAGGCTCAGGCATTAAGTCCAGGCAGAGCTAAAGCTACTAAGACAACAGATAAACAAAAGAAAATTGAATGTGAGAGCCCTTCGCTGATACTAAATACTCCATAAACCTCCCTGAGCAACCTCTAACGTCTTCAATGATTCCCTGGCAGTCAGTCTTAAAGCACACCGAGATGGACGCAGAGGTAAGGAGAGACATTGTGAAAACAAAACAAGTGATATTTAGGGGGGGCGAAGACAGATGAAGTGAAAACAAAGTCAGAAGAAGAGATCAAAATAAGTTGTGACAACCCAAGAATAATAACCCAACAAAAACTAGCGTGAACATCTGTCAGTGACGCCGCCAGTGAAGGCAAATATTTCAACCAGCGCTTGTTTCACCACACACTGTTGGGCTATATGGATGTGATGCATCATTCTGGCAGTGAATCTTGGGAGCTTCCAATTATATCTGAGCCAAGACCAAACCAGAAAAAAATCTGTTGGCGAGTCAACCCCTCTCACATTTTGTTGTGGAGCTTTACTTCGACCATTAGATATATTAATCACATCATGGAAGACACAAGAACACAATGTGAGAAAGAGCAAAACTTTAAGCAGTGCACTGAAGGAACAAAGTGCACACGTTCAGACAAACAGGAAGCTTTATTTAAGAATGTGTATGAAATAAAGCAAGGCAGAAATATGTATTATGCTCAATCTAAACAAAGGACTATTTCAATGGGACCCAAACTGGGGGCTCATCCCCAAGGGTGGATTGAGGGGGCGGGTTGCCTCAAAGCAACATTGCTAGAAAAGCATGTTCAAGTCTGTAAAAGGACTGCCAGGTAAGCCAGATGATAATGCCATTGTTTGATGCTAACGTTAGCTCAAAACACCATTCAACTGACAGCCTTTGTTGTGTTTGATGCTAACTTGTAGCTAAGCTAGCAGTGAACCAACTTGTTAGGTAGGCCCATTTTTACTGTACTGACATTACAGAAGTCTCTCGTTAGCATTTTGTATGCTAATTGTCGCAAAGTGACGCATGCGCGACTCAAATCTGAACTCGACTCACATTGCGGAGTGACAATAATTAGCACCGAAACCTGGCTGAACCCCCTCATTCTGGACACACCTTGCAGCTAGCAAGTAGAGCTAGCTACGGGCAGTATGAGACAGGGTAAGTGACAGTACAAACTTTAAATTTAAATGGTTTCTTCACAATGTCTGAGTTGAAAACACATTACTTAATACCCATTGAGTTCTGTGCTACAACTTAACTATTAAAGCAGAAGTATAATTGAAAATGGGCAGCCATGAAATCTCACCTGGTTGAGTGAGCGCCCCATGTACTAAACCTCAGTCCTTCCGCAGCGGCCCCAGGTTCGGGATGGACCCTTAGTCCCTTTGCTGCATGTCGTTTCTTCTTTCCTGTCTTCTTTTGTTCTATCAAAAAAAAAAAAAAAATTATCTTTACAACTGAAAACTAAAATGGGCAGCATGATGAAGCCCTGTAAGGTCTTAACCCAGCACCCTATTTGACCCCAACACCCACCACCCACCACGTCCTCCAGTAAAGTTGTTTCTTGTGGATCGATCATAATGGAGGTGGGGCTGTAATGGATCATGGGGCCTTGAGGCCTCTGACGTTGCCTTTCAAACCAAAAGATAAAAGATCAGGGATAGTGATCTGGTCTAATTCATCACCATCGCTCTCCCAAGTCCACCCCTCCTGTCACCCCTCCGCTCAACCTGCTCATTAACATCCCGGTTGTGTTACGGATGGCCTCGCTCGGTCAGGGCCACACACTGGGGGTGCATGCTCTTATTCTTCCTCTGCCTTGTTCCCATCTCTCTGTACCGCCATCTCATTTTCACCTCCTGTCCGTCACGTCTCATCTTCTTCACTAGCGCTGTATTTCTCTCAATCGCTTGCTCGGCCTCAGCTGTCCTTTTTTTTCCTTCTCCGTTCCATTTCATCTTTCCTTGTCCTCACCTTCTGCCCTCTCACGGCTCGATTCTTGCTCGTTAACGCTCCCATTCCTTCATCACTTCCTACTCCGGTCCCCCGTCTCACCTCTCAGTATTTGTCTAACCCCTTCATTGCCCCGTCCTCCGACCATCTCATCTCCCCAGGTCTCTGCCGCCAGTTATTAGCCATGTCCCTACCCTCTGTCGCATCTCTTTGCATCGATGTATTGTCCCCTCATGCAAAGGTGTCTTACAACTGCTGTCTCAGGTATATTTTATGAAGAATAGGGCTAGTGTTATTGCATCTCAGTAATATCAAAAAATTCCCTTGAGGACACCTACACCAACAATAAATCTATCCAGCTCACAAGTACAGTATTATTTGTTATAGCCGCAGCCCGAATTGAAGTGTGCCTCCAACCCATAGTTGTACAGTAATGTTTAAAATAAACCAGAAATAAATGTTTTAAAATGCATATTGTTGCATTCGGAGACATACTTAATTCTTTTATGACAATAGACATGGCCAGTGTGGCCCTCCAGCACTGTGGAGTAAGGTCTGGGTACACAACACATACAGCCTGAGATAGGGGATAAAAACTAGAACCCCACCGATAAAGGATTTTTAAGGCCGATACCGATACAAATATTTGGTTATTTAAAAAATCTGAAAAAATATACATAAAAAAAAAAAAAAACAGACACGCGTTACAAAACAGATGAGTTATTTGTAGTTATTTATGAGTTCTCACTAAAATAATGATTATAATTTGTTGTTTTCATCAAAATATATTAAAGTTCTGGTAAATTAAATGTATAAAAATACAAACTTAAAATATGAAACTTAAAGTCCTTTGAAAAAAACACAAACAGAAAAAAAGAGCGTCCTCTGGTGGACAGACTATGCAACGCCATCACTAACAGGGACGTTGTAGAGCGTCCTCTGGTGGACAGACTATGCAACGCCATCACTAACAGGGACGTTGTAGAGCGTCCTCTGGTGGACAGACTATGCAACACCATCGCTAACAGGGACATTGTAGAGCGTCCTCTGGTGGACAGACTATGCAACGCCATCACTAACAGGGACGTTGTAGAGCGTCCTCTGGTGGACAGACTATGCAACGCCATCACTAACAGGGACATTGTAGAGCGTCCTCTGGTGGACAGACTATGTAACGCCATCACTAACAGGGACGTTGTAGAGCGTCCTCTGGTGGACAGACTATGCAACGCCATCACTAACAGGGACGTTGTAGAGCGTCCTCTGGTGGACAGACTATGCAACACCATCACTAACGGGGACGTTGTAGAGCGTCCTCTGGTGGACAGACTATGCAACACCATCACTAACAGGGACATTGTAGAGCGTCCTCTGGTGGACAGACTATGCAACGCCATCACTAACGGGGACGTTGTAGAGCGTCCTCTGGTGGACAGACTATGCAACGCCATCACTAACGGGGACGTTGTAGAGCGTCCTCTGGTGGACAGACTATGCAACGCCATCACTAACAGGGACGTTGTAGAGCGTCCTCTGGTGGACAGACTATACAACACCATCACTAACAGGGACGTTGTAGGCGTCCTCTGGTGGACAGACTATGCAACGCCATCACTACGGGACGTTGTAGGCGTCCTCTGGTGGACAGACTATGCAACGCCATCACTAACAGGGACGTTGTAGAGCGTCCTCTGGTGGACAGACTATACAACACCATCACTAACAGGGACGTTGTAGAGCGTCCTCTGGTGGACAGACTATGCAACACCATCACTAACAGGGACGTTGTAGAGCGTCCTCTGGTGGACAGACTATGCAACGCCATCACTAACAGGGACGTTGTAGAGCGTCCTCTGGTGGACAGACTATGCAACGCCAACAGTCCATTTTTATTTTTAAAATATTAATTTATGAGAATCATTTATTTCTCAAGGATTCTGATGAATGAATATGTACAAACGTGTACAAAAATAGGGTTAAGACATAAGTTGACATTGAGTATAAATTCCACATTAAAGCTATAGTGCGTAGTTTCTGTCCCCATGAGGAATTCTAAGTAATGACAACAAAACCGCCCCTCCTTCACACACTTCCTAGTAGCCAAGGAGGACACGGAGGATTAAAAACATGATGACACCCAAGTTTCTGCACGCAAAAGTCGCTGAACGACACCAGTTTCTGAACTGATAGTCTTAATTAGCTTTGTAGCAACTCTCTTGGCAGGTTGATGTTAATGAAACACAGCAACTGAGACAAATACGTAATCTTTATACATTGACTTTATTTGGTCAATAAATCAATTTGATTGTTTATTAAAGTCATGCAAAATGCCTGGTGAGCTCCGTCATTAGAAAATCAGACATTTCAAGACATTTAATTCACCTCTTGTCTGTTCCCACCTCCTCAAACCACAGCTCATGTTCTCTCCTTTTCTTATCTATCTTCTCTAATTTCCTCTCCTCGTGTCCCATCACCTGTCCTCATCTCAGCGGCCCTCCTCCTCTCCTTTCTTTTCATTTCCTCTGCTCACCTTGTCGCCCCCCTCTTGGCTCCTGTCAACAACTCCTGGGCTGAATCTCAGTTCTCTTTAAATACATCCACAGTTCCTCCACTTGCTTCCTTTCCTCGCGTCTTAGTCCGTCCCACCGAGGAAGCACGGGAGACCCGAGAACATCATGCGAGCAGAGAGGAAATGTGCGGTGGTGTATAGCTGGGACAATATGCTATTGTCCAGATTTGATTCTTTCACAATACAAGATGTCCTTTAATTTATTTTATTTTAATTTAATTTAATTTAATTTAATTTAATTTATTTTAATTTAATTTAATTTAATTTAATTTAATTTAATTTAATTTAATTTAATTTAATTTTATTTTATTTTATTTTATTTTATTTTATTTTAATTTAATTTAATTTATACTATTTATTGATCCCCAGTGGGGAAATTAGTTCTTTAACAAAAACAAAAGTTGAATAAGACACTTTTAGAGACAATATATCGACATTTCTAAAAACCAATCACATGTCAGTCAGCCAGTTTGGCATTTATTTAATTTTTAAAGCTCTGATTTTGGTCAGAAAAAGGATACGATTTAGTTGCCGTAGCAGAAAATATTTAAGTGAATCATCGAAAAAGAAATCGCCGCCAAACAATTCCCGATACATACGATTTAGCATATTGGTTTTTTTCACCCATACATTTTAGCTTCCGGGAAGTGTGCTCATAACCTTCCTCCATCCTCTCCAAAACTCTCATTTTTGCCTTAAATTTGACTGTGAGCAATTGCAACTTAACAATTTATCTGAGGGGATCAATAAAGTACTCAGATTCTGGTGTAGACGATCCTGTATACACTGGCGGAGGTGGAGGATTTAGCTGCTCTAACCATCGTGTTGTCTTCCCGTCAACATTAAAAATCAGCACTTTAGTTGAGGCTTTCTTATCAATGTTTTTAACTGTTTTTAACAGTTATGTTGTTACGGTTTGGGATTCATGTCCTGTGTTATTCTTTAGTTTGTTTCCTGTACATGTTTCCTGGCCTGGCCCTGTCTGGTCTCGCGTTTTGTTTGTGTGGTTTCTTGGTCTGGTCTGGTATGTGCTCGGTTTTCTGTTTTATTTTGAAGTCTGGTCTCTGTCTTGTTTTGCATTTAGTTTTACTTCCTGTGCTTTCCCGCCTCCGTGATTACCTGATGTTTTCCACCTGTTTCCCAGCCCTCTTGTCACCTGCCTCTGGTTTCCTCGTTACCCTCTGGAGTTAGTCTACGTGCTGTCTGTGTCCAGTGTCAGATCCCTGTTTGTCCTGTCATTTTGAGGTCGGTGTGTCGTGTGTCCCTGCCCGGTTCGGGGGACCGCCTGTTTTTCCTGTTTGTTTGTTTCTTGGTATTTTGCTTGGACTCTGATTTTGTTAAAATAATACTTTTTGAAACCTTTTGCTGCCCGACTGCCGTCCTCTGCTTTTGGGTCCTCCTTCATATCTCCCGTCACACATGTCCCTTATTAACTTTAGTTTTACAGTTATTTTTGGAATTTATGTTCAATAAACCTCATTTATAGGAAATTATACCTAATGTTTGAGTTAGAAAAGCAGAAATTAGGAATTATTTAGACCTAAAATTAAAGGAATGGATGTTGATGATAATCACAGACTGGAATATGTCAACTTTTACTCTCAATACTATTTCAAAAACACTTCAATTTGTTTTTCAAATGCTATAAAATTGAATAAGACGCCCCAAAATTAATGAAAGTAGAGATTTGTACAATCATGTTATTTTGGGGTAATTACAACTGGGTAGATTTAAAAAAAGAACATTGATATAGGAAAATGGGTCAATTTGACCCGAGGACAACGTGAGGGTTAATTAGCTGCTAACTGATGCGTACCATGTGGACTGTTACTCTCAATTAGGCAAAGTAGTGACAGTTAGACTCATGCTTATGCTACACAAGTAGACTGGTGCTATCTGTTGTTGGGATTTCAGAGACTTGGAAATGCTTCTGAATCACTGGCTAGCACAGAAAGCGAGTACGATTTCTTATTTATTTTTTATTTTTTTGCTGTCTGTGACTTCTTGAACTTTTGTCATGATGTCTTAGTTGAGAAGGACACATTGGACTGTGTGTTTGGTTGCATGATGACTACTCAGCAGGATCTGTAGTTGGCATCTGGCTCAATCTCTCACTTCTTACTTTAAATGACACTTTCCAGAACATTGATGCCAAAATGAATTCCTTCAAAATGTCCCAAGCCTTTACTCCGGTTAACTGACTGTACTTCTAGATCTACAATTACTGAATAATAATCAGAAGTATATTTCATCCTTTTGCTTGCAAAAACTATACAACCACACAACGGCTGTTGTAATGACACTACGCTTCTTTCCTCTGCTGCGCTCACTTCTCATGCAGCTGTTTTCTACGATTTAATGACTGCCAGCAGGATAAATACTTTCTGTGCTCAACTGGAATCTGAAACATGACAATCAAAGAAGAAAGGAGTTTCCGTGAGAAAAGAGAAACAGAGCTTTTAAAAAAAAAAAAGAGACAAAATATAGCGATAGCATACAGCTACCGTATTACCACCTACTTTGTTCTCATGTCTAGCAGCAGCTGTGTCTGAATCATTTTGAGTCCATATTTGCCTGGAAACTGTAAATGAAAGAAATAAAACTATGATATGAGGAAACCAAACACCCCGTAGCAGTTTCTCTCTTTCACTGAGGATAAATCACATGAGAGAGGAAAGAAAAGAGGGACCAATCTCAGACTTCAGACACAATACACGGCTTCGCCTTGGAACCCAACCACCAGGCAGGCTGCTTAAAGTTTACTTTTAGCGGTATAATGTGCATAGCATTATGTCAGCACTATTTATTTCCACAGCCAGAAGTCTGCCGAATGTCCTCAGAAACAGTGCCTCAGCAGCTAATGTATAAATTAGAGCGAGCGGGAGCCAGTGGATGAGCCCAGATAGGCACCCTGCTTGGGGTTATTTTTCATTCTATTTGAAATTTGTTTTTTTCTCCGTCACTCTGTTGGTATACTTCTTCAGTCCTCTTCTGGTTCCTCTCCTGCTGTGTCTATCACTTTCATTTTAGTATTGCAAGGCTATTTACATTTTTTTGGCAATGATGCAATGAAACAACGTTTTCAGCAAGAAAGGTAGAGATACTCTATATATCAGAGGTGCCCAAACTCTTTTATACGAAGGGCCAAAATGTATCTGGATGGAAGGCCACGGGGCAAAAGTAACTGTTGAATGGTGAAGAATAACGTAATTCTTGGCTTTCTTTGTAGACACAGCATATGTACTGTATGTAATTTAAAAAGGAAGTTTACCAGCACTGAATTGGCGTTAAACTCAGATTGCGTACTTTTTAACTGCACAAATGTAGTCAATACTTTTAAAATAAGAGGCGAATAAGCAGGAGCATAAGTTATAGTCATGAGTCATAAGTTTAATTTCTTAAGTTTGTATTTTTATACATGTTATTTATCAGAACTTTAATATATTTTGATGTTCCTCTGTTCTCTTGTGACAATAAAACAAATTATCATTATTTTAGTGAGAACTCATAAATAACTACAAATAACTAATGTTAGGGAAATCTGTTTATTTTGTAACGTCTTTCTGGATTTTAAATGTATATCGGCCGATGTAACGGTATCGGCCTTAAAAATCCTTTATCGGTCGGGCTGTAGTCAAAATAAGGGAACAGAGGGTTAATGGAGTTTTTTTGGGGTGCTAATGTCTGCCATGAGCGCCCTACATGGACAAAACTGCTGAGGAAGTGATACTGCCAACCTCTTACTGCCTGTAAATCAAATAAACTCCCCGTAACATCTGGAGTGGCATGCAAATAATATGATCAATATTCTGCACAGCATGCCCCGCGTGCCTGAACAACACCTTGCAGGGTAATCAATACGCCCTGTTCCCACGAAAAGCTCCTTAAATAATCCTCTAACTTTACTCTGCCTGCCAAATAAAAACTTGGCGAATAAAAACTTTGCGAGGAGCCGTAGCGATGTTTCTTTCTGCGATGACAGATGGGAAGCCCAGCACAGATACCCTGTATGGCTGTGGTTAATTATGGTGGCATATACAGTATATATTGTACATATAAAACTCTCACACGCAGGAGCCTGCGCTTCCCAGCAGCACAAGGAAATAGCTGACGGGTGCATATGTTCGTATCACAGGGGAGTTATTCTCCGACTTTTTTTGTCGTGATGTATGCAGGGCTGATCTTTCTCTCTGTGCAGCCAGCCAGGGAATAATCCACGGAAATGGTGGGAAATGTGGGAAAGCTGAAAAATCAGCAGTGTAAATGCAGTCACACTGAATATAAGAGCCTTTTCTCCTGGATATGATTCAGTGTCCTTGGTAGTCAATTGATTAACAAACTATTATACTAAAGTCCTTTAAGTTGGATAAGTGACAATCAGAGCTGTAGACTTTTTTTTTTAATCTGTGTATTTATGTGAACAGGAGTCCTCATAAGTTGGACATTTGCTACACATCTTTAATGACACTAGTGCTTCAAGATTTTCTTAATTTTTTAAGTCTGTTGGATCCTTAGATTTGCATGCAAATACTTGAGATTTAGTGAACGGCTTCATGTATATGTGCACAGGATTTGTGGCATACAATTTCAATTTATAAGGACAAGGACAGAACACAGGTGCCAACAATTTGGCGGTTTATGGACATGTCAAGAATCTGAAGTAGACTTCTTAGAACCTTTCTTAAGAACAAATTCGCAAGGTATTGGTGAATGACTGTCCTCCATTGAAAAACGCTCCTATAGGTTGTTAAAGCAGCAATTACGACTCATATTAAAGGTGCTCTAATCGCGTCACGTGTTTTTTAGGCTACCTTTGTTTGTCACATACAGCAAACACTAGTGTCCTCACTATCTGCTAGCTGCCTGTCCCCTGAACACACTGTAAAAAACATCTCCTCACTATCTGCTAGCTGCCTGTCCCCTGAACACACTGTAAAAAACATCTCCTCACTATCTGCTAGCTGCCTGTCCCCAGAACACACTGTAAAAAACATCTCCTCACTATCTGCTAGCTGCCTGTCCCCTGAACACACTGTAAAAAACATCTCCTCACTATCTGCTAGCTGCCTGTCCCCTGAACACACTGTAAAAAACATCTCCTCACTATCTGCTACCTGCCTGTCCCCTGAACACACTGTAAAAAACATCTCACTATCTGCTAGCTGCCTGTCCCCTGAACACACTGTAAAAAACATCTCCTCACTATCTGCTAGCTGCCTGTCCCCTGAACACACTGTAAAAAACATCTCCTCACTATCTGCTAGCTGCCTGTCCCCAGAACACACTGTAAAAACATCTCCTCACTATCTGCTAGCTGCCTGTCCCCTGAACACACTGTAAAAAACATCTCCTCACTATCTGCTAGCTGCCTGTCCCCTGAACACACTGTAAAAAACATCTCCTCACTATCTGCTAGCTGCCTGTCCCCTGAACACACTGTAAAAACATCTCACTATCTGCTAGCTGCCTGTCCCCTGAACACACTGTAAAAACATCTCCTCACTATCTGCTAGCTGCCTGTCCCTGAACACACTGTAAAAACATCTCCTCACTATCTGCTAGCTGCCTGTCCCCTGAACACACTGTAAAAAACATCTCCTCACTATCTGCTACCTGCCTGTCCCCTGAACACACTGTAAAAAACATCTCACTATCTGCTAGCTGCCTGTCCCCTGAACACACTGTAAAAAACATCTCCTCACTATCTGCTAGCTGCCTGTCCCCTGAACACACTGTAAAAAACATCTCCTCACTATCTGCTAGCTGCCTGTCCCCAGAACACACTGTAAAAAACATCTCCTCACTATCTGCTAGCTGCCTGTCCCCAGAACACACTGTAAAAAACATCTCCTCACTATCTGCTAGCTGCCTGTCCCCTGAACACACTGTAAAAAACATCTCCTCACTATCTGCTAGCTAGCAGTATGGCTGTGTTCAGAAGATTGTGGCGTGCAGCGACTTTCCCGCACAGAAAATCTAGCTGCGATAACGACCTCTTCTGAAGAGCCGCTCGTGTTTTTTTAATCCTCTGTGTCCTTCTTGGCTACTAGCAACTGCATCAAGGAGGGGGGTTGTTATGCAATCACCAAAGGCTTGTATCATGTGGACACGCCAACGGTTTTGTTGTCATTATTTAGAATTCCTCATGGGGTCGACTGAAACTACGCACTATGGCTTCAGCTACTAATTTTTATTAATCCCAACAACTCTCAAGATTACGATTACTACTGAAAAAATAAATGATCATTCTTCAGTCACTACATATTGTTCATAAACTGTGTAAACTCTTGCGTACACTGCACTTTACCAGCTGTAGCCCTTTTTAAAATGGCTTCACTCTTGCCTCCTCAGCTCCTGCTACAAGCAATGTGTGATACAGTCTTCACTTTGCAATTACAGCCTGCAACGCCGAGAGGCAGCACCACAGATGCCTGTGTGTGTGTGTGTGTGTGTGTGTGTGTGCGGCACTTGAGTGCTTGCCTGTGTGTGTGTGTGTGTGCGTGCGTGCAGTTGTTTTGTACATATGTGTTTTAAGCTCCATGGAGGTGACACCCTGAAGGGGAGTCGGATTTGAAAAGGAAGATTTTTGAGTGCTTGACCGTGAAAAAGAGAGAAAAAATTAAATAATGAGTGTTTGTGCCACTTTATTACCACACTCACTGTTCAACCACAAAACACACACAAACACACACACACACAGCAGCGAAATAAACACATCACAGGTAGTGACAAGGTGAAAGGTGAAAGCAGGGTGACATCAGCGTCGGCTGACAGGGCGAGCTGAAGAGCCGCCGTCACATGGGAGCTTTGAAATATCGAGGTGACAAATACACTGAGAGAGACTGACAAAAGGTACAACTGTGTCCTCTGTTGTCTGACGATGACCTCTCAGCAAAACAGACGGAAGATAAAAATAGAACGTAGCAAGAGGAAAGGGTGGATAGATGGAGTGATGAGAGATGGAAGAATGGAGAACAACAGAGAGAGACAGTAGGATGGACAATGAGGGATGTAGGAACATAACATAAAAAGTAAAAATACAGTAGTTTACTGTACTATTAACAGTACTACAGTGGCTATATTGCGATTTATTTTACAGTAATACTTAGACTACTGTGATGTTTTTTTTACAGTAATACTTAGACTACTGTGATTTTTTTACAGTAATACTTAGACTACTGTGATTTCAACTGTAATACTTAGACTACTGTGATTTCAACTGTAATACTTAGACTACTGTGATGTTGTCATGTCGACACGGTTGTAATGTAACTTTACAGCGTTCTACTGTAAAAACCATATACAGTAGTGTTACTGTGAAATCTAAAGGAAATAACTGGCGATTTCACAGCCATTATTCCTCCATCTCTTGGTCCCTCTCCATCCCTTCATCCATCTTCTACAAGCTCCCCTCCCACAGGACCTCATCATCTGTCTGTTCACTGAGTGAGACACCAGCTTCGGAAAAATACCCCCCACCCCGCTGTGATATACGTTCAGATTCGTCGCTGAATACAAACCAGTCGGACGTGACATCATCTGTATTCACACGGCGACCGGCCCCCGGCCCTCCGCCTCCCGTGTGAGTCCCTGCCAGGCGGCTGATCGTGATCGTAGTGGGCACGACCAAGATTTGGCACTCCAGTCGGGGCCTGAAGCTTAATGCTCCGGCTAAACTGTTACAGAATAGATGTTGACACAAAAGTGGCAGGTTCAGATAACTGGCACGGCGGCGGGGGAGTCGGCGGGTGGTTGCCAGAGGACCTCCGTAAGTAAATGTGACGGGGCGTCGTTCATCAGAAACGCTGTGACACAACGGAGGGACTGTCGAGGGAAAGAAAGAGGGAAGAGTGACACCACTCTGTCTGTTTTCTCTCTCTCTCTTTCTGCTTGTCTGTCTCATTGACTCTTTCATTTTGCCATTTCCAATTTTTCACATACTATCCTGTCTTGTATCGTGCTTTTTTCTTTCATTTTTCTCTCACACACCCATGATGTGCATTTATTTTTGCTTTTTTTAATGTCTGAATTGCCAACTGCTTAAGCCTCGTGTTGTCGAAATTTTTGTTTTGGTTTCTGAGTCAAAATTTAAAGTGAAAGACCTTTTTATCAAGGTCATGGTCGTCTTTTTCAACCCTTTTGTGTATTTTCCCCGATGATTTTGTCACTTTTTCAACGTTTGTCGACTTTTTCTGAGCTTTTCTAATTTTTCGTGGGTTTTCCCCCAAATTTTTTATTCATTTTTTTATTTTTATTTTTTACTTTTTCGACATTTTGTCACTTTTTTCGACACCCTTTCACATTTTTGACCTTTCTTCACATTTTAGTCACTTTACTGACATTTCTCTCTTTTTTTACACTTTTCTTTAAAGTTCTTTTATCAATTGTTTTTTCTCCAAAAGCTATAAAATTGAAAAAAACACACAAATTCAATGAAAGTAGTAAACCGCAGTAGTGTTCCAGTCACTTGCCCCGCCTGCGAGTTACCGCTCAACCAAAAGACTTTCTATTTTGGTGAAGTCACAGGTTTTGAAATTGCTTTTATTGGCCAGAGGGAAGGATTTCAAATATAAAAAGTCCATGGATTAAAAATCCAGAATAGAAAGACTCATAACCAACCTTGTTTGCAGTTTCGAGGTGTTGGGCAGCAGTTTTACAGCGGTGGCCTGTGGGGAAAATGCTTTCTAGGCCGGGGGGGATTTTTCTTTACAATAATACCGCCAGTGGCCACAGCGGAGCACTGTTTTAGGGGACTTGATAAGGTGATAATATGTCAATATTGTGTTTACAGCTTGTTCTTGACGCCCTCAAGTGGCCAAAAACAATATCACTGCTGTTTGGTGAAACCGACAAGTGGCAAAAAGGGTTATTTTTCAGAAAATGAAAACAAATTTGAAAACATTTTATTGAGCTATTTACCTCAGAAGAACCCTAACTCCATGCAGCTTTTAGGTGGGACGACTTAAACCTTTGTCTTTCTCATTTTATCACAGTTGGGCAACCTTGTAATTTCCAGAAACCTAAGCAGGGTATAGGTATAATAAACCGGAATTACTGGAGATTACCGGAAATCTGGATGACGAAGAAGAACATTTATGAAACTCTCCATAACCCTGAAAATGTGTATGTACAAACTCTGAGATCCGCAGTTTCATCCACAGTCCGTTATCCAGGGAAATACAGCCAAAGTCGGAAGTACGTCCAGTCAGTTTAATCCAAGATCAAAATAAAACGCTAGAATCCAGGCGATCCGTAGTGAGAGTGTGAAGGGTAGACACAAGACAAGTATAATTGATTGGAAGAGGTAAGGTGTGCTAAATTGTTGCATCCCAACACCTCCTTGACTATTTTTTAGGTTCTCAAAACCCAACTCAACTTCTTTATAGAGATATTATTTACTAAGATCTATTCTACTCACAAACTAACAACAACAGAGGATGTGTTGCTGCAGAAATGTGACGTTCAACTGAAAGTTGGCTTCTCAAAGTTTCTGGCAATGATAAAAAAATAATAAAAAATATCATGCTTGGTCAGGCTGTGTGGGATTACATTGTCTTATTTGTATAAAAGGTCCAAAGGAAACCATATTTATGCTGATGGGGGTTATTTTAAAATAATAAACAAAATTAAATAAAAAAAAAATAAAAAACATAATGGACAGCCAGAGGCAGAAGGAGCCTAAGGAAGGATGATAAGGCTTAAGAGCACAGGTGAATGGGAGAGGGGTGTTAATTAAATGCATCAAATTTTGTGTGTGTGTGTGTGTGTGTGTGTGTGTGTGTGTGTGTGTGTGTCGGGTTTGTACAATAGTGTAATACGGTCCTCTTCTGCAATAATGCCAAGCAGTAATTGGGTGCTAGTGACTCTAAAGAAAATGTATTAAGAGCAAGGAAAAGATAAGTGAAAAAAAGGTTTAAGCATATTAGGGAACAAAAAGAAACAATGAGAGAGAGAGAGAGAGAGAGAGAGAGAGAGAGATTAAATTAAAGAAGAGAAGGACAGCCACATTTTGAGGAAGACATATGGTATTATATCTACACAGTGAGGGAAAGAGGGTGGGAATAAGAGATTTAACAAGAAAGATGTGAAAGATGTGCATGTGTGATTGTGTGCTGATAGTATTGTGAGTCTTATTATTCCAGATAATCTCCATCTTTCTGGATCTCCTCCCTAACTGCCCTGCTCAATTGTTTACACGCTACATTGCCATACATTTGCCATCTAATTGCATTTTTCCCCCCTTTCTTACTTGCGACAAGATGTCCCCCACCCTCCATTATTGTTGCATTTCTAGCTGTCCTTGACTCGTCAGCTAATTAGTTTTGGAGTAATTACTTGCTTCAGTGATTTGTAATAGTCTCCCTTCTTGGTTTAAAAAAAAACACAAGCTAGAAGTCCCGCCTCCGCCAACCAGTCAAGGTGCAGTTTACATCCATGTCCATCCAGACTCATAATATACATCATGTCCATCCAGACTCATAATATACATCATGTCCATCCAGACTCATAATATACATCATGTCCATCCAGACTCATGATATCCATCATGTCCATCCAGACTCATAATATACATTATGTCCATCCAGACTCATAATATACATCATGTCCACCCAGACTCATAATATACATCCATGTCCATCCAGACTCATAATATACATCATGTCCATCCAGACTCATAATATCCATCATGTCCATCCAGACTCATAATATACATTATGTCCATCCAGACTCATAATATCCATCATGTCCATCCAGACTCATAATATCCATCCATGTCCATCCAGACTCATAATATACATTATGTCCATCCAGACTCATAATATCCATCATGTCCATCCAGACTCATAATATACATTATGTCCATCCAGACTCATAATATACATCCATGTCCATCCAGACTCATAATATACATCCATGTCCATCCAGACTCATAATATACATCCATGTCCATCCAGACTCATAATATACATTATGTCCATCCAGACTCATAATATCCATCATGTCCATCCAGACTCATAATATACATCATGTCCATCCAGACTCATAATATACATCATGTCCATCCAGACTCATAATATACATCCATGTCCATCCAGACTCATAATATACATTATGTCCATCCAGACTCATAATATACATCCATGTCCATCCAGACTCATAATATCCATCATGTCCATCCAGACTCATAATATCCATCATGTCCATCCAGACTCATAATATCCATCATGTCCATCCAGACTCATAATATACATTATGTCCATCCAGACTCATAATATACATCCATGTCCATCCAGACTCATAATATACATCATGTCCATCCAGACTCATAATATACATCCATGTCCATCCAGACTCATAATATACATCCATGTCCATCCAGACTCATAATATCCATCATGTCCATCCAGACTCATAATATACATCCATGTCCATCCAGACTCATAATATCCATCATGTCCATCCAGACTCATAATATACATCCATGTCCATCCAGACTCATAATATACATCCATGTCCATCCAGACTCATAATATCCATCATGTCCATCCAGACTCATAATATACATCCATGTCCATCCAGACTCATAATATACATCATGTCCATCCAGACTCATAATATACATCCATGTCCATCCAGACTCATAATATACATCCATGTCCATCCAGACTCATAATATACATCCATGTCCATCCAGACTCATAATATACATCATGTCCATCCAGACTCATAATATCCATCATGTCCATCCAGACTCATAATATCCATCATGTCCATCCAGACTCATAATATACAGCATATGTAGCAAAGACTTTGAAGGAATATACATGTAAAATGTATTAACTTTTGTGTTGTCTTCACGTCGACGGTGCAACTTATATTTTTTCTGGGTCAAAAAACGTTTTGGTCGTCTTTTTCAAAACCGAAAAGGGTTTTTGTCACTTTTTCCAATGTTTCTGTCCATTTTTCCTTTTTTTTTTTCTGCGCCTTTTGACGTTTTTGTGGTCTTTTCCCCCCACGTTTTTGAAGCTTTTGCAGACATTTCTGTCACTTTTTTCAACGTTCTTTCTTAAAAAATATTTTTGAATGCTATAAAATTGAATAAAACATCAAAATCTAAAGAAAGTAGTGGGCTGATCATTAATTTTACTTGTGAAGAGCGTTGTGCGGAACAATCCACTTTATTTTTCTGAACATTTGGTTGAAAGAAACCCTCTTTTCTTTTTTAAAATGGGTCAAATTTGACCTGAGGAAAACACAAGGGTTAAGAGTATTTATTACTTATAATAAATTATTTATAAGTTATTACTCTATAGAAATGCATGATTCCAGTAAATGATTTCCAATGAAAACAAGTTATTCTTACTTAGAGAACTTTGTTATATGGTGCAACGGCAATCACTTAAACTCAATGTCAGCAACACCAAAAAGCTTGTTCTTGACTACGATAGGACCCCACCATGGAAGGACTCATATATATGGGGTCCAAATCAATAAAAAAAAGTGGATTCACAACACTGACGCCCTCTGCAGGAAGATCGTTGTGTGTGCTCAGGCTGCTGCAGATCTTCTACCAGCCTGTGCTCTCTTCTTCGAGGTGGTGTGCTCAGGTGGTGGCATCCATTCATATTCTCAAAGGCAGAGCAGGATACCCAGGGCTCGGTTTACACCTATCAGCATTTCTAGCCACTGGGGGGCCATAGGCAGGCTGGGGAAACACATATTAATGTTAAAAACCTCATAAAGTGACATTTTCATGCCATGGGACCTTTAAAAGAAACCAACTTTGAAGGTTGGTAGGAAACAAGAAGGCTCTAAAACGATTTTGAGATTGTTTTGTCATAATACCTAAGCTGGTCTCCCAATACAAGAATGTACTTTCCTACTTATATAAAGCATGTTTGGACACATTTCAGTGCACACTGTAAGTATATGTTACTGGACTACTTGTATGATAAGCTTACTGCAGCAAAGAATTTGTTTTTCAAGGGGCGCAGGATTCAACATTTCCGTTCCCATACAACAGATGGAGCAATTATTTCTGTCCTGGGATTGCTCATGCTGTGTCTACCTGCCTGCCTTCCCACATAGTAATGAGAATTGTGACACTTCTCGTAGTTTCCAAGCTAAAACCAATGTATTTGACATATTAAAATGGTAAATGTTTTCAATGTGTCTTCCAAAATGATTTCCAGTAATCTTCTCAAAGGTCTTTGTCAAAGCAACAAAATGTAGCTGTGTCACCAAAAAGTGAACTGAACACACAGGTGGGTATAGTGCATATTGTCCCTTTCTTTCTATATTTACTTACATCCCTACTGTTTTTTTTTAAAGATGAACAGTTACACAAACACATATTTTCTTGTCTCCCATTTCTTTGCTTCTGTCTCCTCCTGACACCCAGCTTTTGCTTATTCTTCACTCAGGGGTGCACTCACAGTGTAACAGATGACATGCATTGTGTTTTCCTGACACTGCTGGCACCAGAGTGTGTGTGTGTGTGTGTGTGTGTGTGTGTGTGTGTGTGTGTGTGTGTGTGCATGCTCATGAATTGGCACTCTGAGTATCAGCACATCGACAATAAATCTGACTCCTCGTGAATTTAGAGGGCTACCAGAGCTGCTGTTCATTTATTCAGAGCATCATACAGAGTACTGGGAGAGGTAGACAGATAATGTAGGGGCAGAGTAACAAAACTGTTGTGTACTGTGTGTAAATTTCCCATTTTATTAGGATCTATCTATCTATCTATCTATCTATCTATCTATCTATCTATCTATCTATCTATCTATCTATCTATCTAAGCAGGTATGAATGTTGGAAGTGAGTAAATACATACTGTTTAAAGCTCTGAAAACACTCATGTCCCAAACTACATTGGGTACATCCCAGGTCCTTAAATTACATCCACGTTTCCTTCATTTGCTTCCCTTTCTTAAGTCTTAGTCCGTCCCACCTAGGAAGCATGAGAGACGCAAGGAGCGAGGTAACAAGGAAATGTGTTTTAAGACATTCTATACATGTACAGTAGCAGGCCAGTACAAAAGTTCTGTTATAATTTTTTTCACATACATTTGAATATTTTTCATAATAAAATGTATTTTGATTATCTTGGCTAGATGGGCCAGTGCCGCCCTGGCCCATTACTGACTGCACGCCTGCTCTGAAGCGTCACCTGTGTCGGTCACCTGTGTGGGCAGAGTTAGCAACAGCTTATGGGAAGGCTGCTCTCATGTATCCTCGCTCATAGCTCGGAGAGCCCACCTCGATCCTCCATCCTAGCTCCTCGGGGCAGGAATGAGAGCTTTGAGATGGACTTCACGGAGGAGGGCCAGAACAACTTCTGGTTCAAGTGAGGAGATATCAAATAAGAGACTTAGGAAGCAGCAATAGCTTGCACGCCAGCGGTAAACCCACACAGGTGCTTTTAATTATTGTTTTAGTTAATTAGAAGTCTTCTCAGAGCTGTGTGGGCGTGTACAGACTGTGTTTGACTGAAATCACCAGACTTTCCTCTTAGCTTTGTTGCAGCTGTTTGGGTTGAGCAAACTGCACCTTTAGCACTCTTTTTAATACATTAAGGCTGTTTCCGACTACATAGTGAGTGTTGAGCAGAGTACTATCTATCTATCTATCTATCTATCTATCTATCTATCTATCTATCTATCTATCTATCTATCTGTTTATTCTGTTGTCCTGTAATATTGAAGATGATGGCATGGCTAGCCGAGTGGCACTATTTACTTGATATTGTAAGAATATCATTCTTGTATGTTTCGTTGTGTTGTGCATTATCAAAAAAAACTCCCTCCTCTGCTTTTTTCACAAATCGCACCGTGGGTACACGGACCCACGCTAACTGTTTTCAGCCTAGGCTTAACCCTCCTGGTGTCCTCGGGTCAAATCTGACCCCTTTAAAAAAATGTCTATATCTGAAATATGGGTTTCTTTTAAACCAAATTACCACAGAAAATGGATTGGATTCCATACAACGCTCTTTGTAAATACAATTCACTCTGATCTTAACTATTAGTCAAAATAATTCATAATTTCTGCTTTTTTAACTCAAATATTAGGAATAATTCTATATAAAGGAAGGTCATTGACAATGAATTCCAAAAATTACTATAAAAGTAGTAGTAGTAAGGTAGTGTTAGTGAAAACTAAAAACTAAAAGTCTGAAAAAGGGACAAAGATGTCAAATTTTTGTCCATTTTTCACCCAGGGGGACAACGCAAGGGTTGACAGCTCACAGAGCTACTGGAGCTGTGCTTCGGTAACGCTTTAAAAAGCTCATCATTTTGAAAAAGAAGTGAAAGAGACTGATGTATTGCCTCCATGTAGCTACAAAGCTCCACAGAAAGCAGTGCGTTAAGCTATTTATTGGCGGAGAAACCTAACGAGCACATGGTTGTCTCCACTGGCATTCATTGTTAAATCTGTGAATCAAGTGACAGCTGCCATCCTCCCAAGAAAGAGCAAGTAACAAACTTTTTACACCCAAATTTCAAGCCTTTTAAAACCCAGTCTGATCCCGTTGATTCTGTTTGGTGAAGGATCGGTGAGTCTTAATTTCAGTAAAAGCCGGCTCCTCTCCTTCCTCCTTTGTTTTGCTTGCTCCTTCTCCTCCCTCATCACAGCAAAGAAAGAGGTCACCATCTGTGGCAACAGTTGACACCTCATCTATTAATCACATCCGCATTTACTAACATATTCAATACAGCCTGCCAAATGCACGCAGGAACATATTGTGAGTAAATATTTCAAAAGCTCTACGTATGTCTATTAGTGCCAGTGTCTCCTTCGTTTAACTGTGAACAACTTGTAGGTGTCTTGAAAAATAAACTACATAACAAACAGGTTAAGGAGATGCAAAGCTCTTGTACTCCGTTAAGCTACCGTTGGCAGTCCAGTAGAGTTAAAATCAGAGTGACATTGTCATCCAGACCGCTGCAGGCGTACCAACACATTCTCACTCCCATCTCGTAAAATACGGACGCTTGGTCAAGTGCCTGTGTCGTCGTTATCGACGCTAAAAGTCTCCTTTAGAGTCATCTAACACGCTTGGTCGGGACTCTTGGCGTCCCTTTTGACGCTGTTAGGTTAACCCTTTTGTAGTCTTCCCCTCAACATGAAAAACTTTTGTTGTCCCCATCTCAATATTTTTGTTGCTTTTTTTTGGGGGGGGGGGAGAGGTTTCAACATTTTTATCCTTTTTTTCCGCCAATGTCTTTGTCCCTTTTGTTGATGTTTGGTCACTTTTTTGACATTTTCCCGTTTTTTCCAAAGTTGTTGACTCTTAATTCCAGTGTTTTTGTCACTTTTTCCAATATTTTTTACGTTGTTTTTCCCAATGTTTTGTTGTGTTTTTGTCCCATATTTCTGGTATAAAAACTTGAAAACGGGTCAAATTTGACCCCAGGACAATATGAGGGTTAAGGAAAAGCTTGTGGGTGGGCTTACGGTTCTGTGACCTGCGGGTACAGTACGGTTAGGTTTAGGGAAAGTTCGTGGGTGGGCTTACGATTCCCTGACACACGACAATAACGGGACGGTTAAGGACATACGCGGGACATGAACCCCGCTCTCCTGGGTGAAAGTCCTGTGCTTGACCCATCCACCCTCCTGACCAACATCTCTATGCGGAATTTCCTCCTTTCATACTACTCCCTAAACCCCGTCTAGATGCTGCTCTCCCCGGTACGTTCTCCACAAACGCCGAAGGACGCCTTATTCGTCACATCAGACGCAGACAGCCAATGTCCAAACGTCCGTATGTTATGAGTTCGGAGTGAGAACGGGTTGGATTTACATGTTCAACACTGTTAGAAGCTCATAAGATCTTTACTTTCTATTGCTTTAATAAACAGGCAGCATTGTGCGAAAAAAGGTTAGTTTGCATCCCTTTCGGATGGCATAATGTAAAATATGTCACCAACGCTATCTGTGTTGCTGAATCTATGGCTGTACTCCAGAGCAGACTCTGGCACACTTTGTCCCAGGGACTTACACCAGGCACGGATGCGCTGTCTTCAGGCTAGGGGTGGAGGAAAAAAATCAATACAGCAAAGTATTGTGTTATTTTCAGTGGCAATACTGCAACGATGCACAGGCACCAAGTATGGATCTTTTATTACATATGTGTTCCTCAGTTTGTCTGCTTGACAATCCCATTTTGCAGCAATGAAATTGATGTGAGATTTGAGATCTAATCTGAGAAATGTATCTTTTTAGATAAAAACAGATGTTGACAAAGTTTCATTTTGGGGACGTCATTTGAAATTGGGAAAAATTAGAAGTTGGAGAAAAGGTTATAAATTGCAATATATCGCAGGATATTGCAATATGTTTAAAATCGCAATAATATCGACTGTGCCTTGTTCTTGTAAAAAACACATTTATTCCCGTGGATAACCAGGTATCATCACAACCAATCACCAGACTAAGATTTACAATCTCATTCTATTCACCTCTGTGCACCCTATTTATTAACCTCTACAGATTGAAATAAACGGGAGGCGACTTCAGTAAAAACAGTTACAGAGTATAAAGTTTACCGTAGAATACAGCTGTTACTACTCCCTTTTATTGGGATAAAAAAAGACAAATAGGATCATGACCATTAGTGCATGAGTGATATATATTCATTTAGTGTATGTATATGGATAGCAGAAAGCCTCTACAGTCATCTAAAGCCACACAAAGTAGACGACCCAACAGAGAGGACAGTCACACTCTCTTCCAGTGACCATTCATCTATTCAGTGTTTCATATTCTGCATAGGATGATGATGAAAAGCAATTATTCAAATTACCGATACCTTGCCAGTTAAAAAACATGACATGTAAGTCCATGGATGAAATGGATTAGGGGCGGGTGGAGGGGTTTCTCTCACCTTCCATAGGTCACAGCTTGAGCTTATCTGGTTGTCAAACAGCCATTTCAATAATATGTTAAGTTTCACTGCAATCCTTGCTGTGTTCTGCTGGGAAAATGCTGCTGTTTTGACATGCTACACATCCCATAAAATTCTGACCTTTTTAAGAGCACCTGATTGCTTGACATTTGCAGTGACAAGTAAACTTGTGTTACCGCTGTTACAGGGCAGAATGTAAAGGAAAATCAATGTCACACGTACGAGAGCAGCAGGCAACAACCTTGTGGTTAAAAGCACATCCACTCTGACATTCTGGGCACAGATTAAATATAAAGAGGGGAACATAAGAGTACATGGAGAGCATTGATGTGTCAGTGCCCAAACACAAGACATCAACACTACTTGAGTTTAAAAAGATGAATAAATATACCAATTATATGAAGATTATTTTTATATTGGGACTACAGGGGGAAATGTAAGAGCTAAGCAAATGAGGCTTGATCATATCCCGTACAGCAGCAAAAGCTGATTATCTACGTGTTAAATGTCTTTAAAATCTTGGTCCCTCAGAACTGAAACATTAACCCTTTAACATTTT
This sequence comes from Percina caprodes, assembly GCA_013375575.1. Classification (NCBI taxonomy): domain Eukaryota; kingdom Metazoa; phylum Chordata; class Actinopteri; order Perciformes; family Percidae; genus Percina; species Percina caprodes. The sequence goes on along the minus strand of JABXJD010000618.1, from coordinate 25,978 downwards.
TTTTGTCGCTTTTTCCAATGTTTTTGATGTTTTTTTTGTCACTTTTTCCGATTTATTTATTTTTTTTAATTTTTTTAGCGTTAAAAAAAAGAATAAATAAAAGTGTTTTTGATGATTTTTTTCCTGCGTTTTTGTATTTTTTTTTTCAACCGTCTTTTGTCATAGTTTTGAAATAGAAAGTTTTTGGAAACGGGTTAAATTTGACAAGAGGACAACAGGAGGGTTAAAGCCACTGTAATTAGTATTTTCATAAAAAGGATGTACCAAATGTTTATGTGAAAGAGGTTGCTCGTAGTGACGTATACAGAGAATTATCACCCGATCAGAAGCTCCCATCGACTTTAAAGAGCTTTATCGTGATTTTAGCTCATTATTTAGCTGTCCAGCTTGCAACTTTATTGTTTTGGACTCGCTCATAGCGTTGGATTTGGTAGGTGTTTTTATTGAAAAAACAGCTAACTGACACAGAAACACGACTCCAAATAAATGACCACGTTACTCTGTAACTGCTGGATGTGGAAATACGCAACAGTTTGCTAACAAGTTTGCATATCCGTTCATAACTGATGATATGTCAATATTGCGTAAACAACTTGTTTCCGATGCCCCCAAGTGGCCAAACAAAATGTGCGGAGTGGCTTTACCGTACGTTCACACCGGCACCAACTTGAGCGTCTAAAGTTACCGGAAGTCATTCATTTTCAATGGAAGCTTCTCTCAGCTGCAAGGAGCGGCAAATCTGTCGGCGTCACGTTTTGGACGTTTTGGACGTTTTGAGCTTGTTGAGCGTCAATCAGAAAGTTGAAATTTTTCAACTTTATGGTAATGAGCTATGACGAGGTTCAGCGGCAAGCAGCGGCTAACGCCAGCCACCAATCGGGATATAGACGTCCTTCACGCTGACTGATTCCGGAGAAACATCCGATGAAAACTTTCATTCCTACCAAAACATTTGTTCCGAGGAAATGGAGGAGAAGCTCATTATCGCCGTTGCTGGGTTTCCTATCATTTATGATATGACGTTGTTTGCGTATAGGGACCAGTTAAAAAAGAACGAGGCGTGGGATGAAATAGCCGGGATAGTTGGTGTGTCCGGTGAGTTGGCGAAGTGCGTGTTGATGATTTATAATCTTTTTAACCAGGAGGGAAATGAGCAGTGCACCGTAGCATGCTAGTCTTCCTTGCTTGATGTGAATGGTACAGTCTGTTTGCAGATCATTTTAACCTTTTATTAAATGCGCGAAATATTTACAAAAGCGGGAATGCCATTCAGTTGCTCACAACACCGATTTGACCAATTGCATTATACAAACGCCGCCACGTCAGAGCGGCAAAAGCGTCCGAAAGCTTCCCCGTACTTTTTGACAAGCGTCCTTGGCGGGGCGGCCAGAGCTTTTTTGCAGCTCAAGTTGGTGGCGGTGTGTACGTACGGTTAGGGATGGTGATGCCTGTTTTTCTGGTCGGTCCACCAATTTAGACATTCATGGTGCCCAGAAGATGAATCCAAATAACCTTATAACTAGCGGGTCAAAAAAATTTCAGTAATCCTGTGAAATTTCTCAACATCTACAAGATGAAATGGCACCATGTAGGCTAGTAACTTTGGTAATCCCCTAACGGAGCCACCATGAGGTTGACGTTTCTAATTTCCAATGAAGTGTCTCGACTATTACTTTGAAATTCAGTACACACATTAAAATGAATGTCCCTGTGTTGATGGATTTAAATAACTCTAAAATCCCCTGACTTTTTATTGAGCAAAATCTTCAGGTCAACATTTAAAATCCAATTCTTGTAACAGAACTGATGACATTTACCATCAGCCTCAGCTGCACTTTGTGTTTCGTGCTAATTTGCAAATGATGGCATGCTAATAGGAACCAAAATGCCTTGTGGAGAAAAAGGTCTGGTTGAGTTTAGGCAATTAAATATACTTAGTCTACAAGGCCCAAGGCAGATTGGCTTAATGGTTAAAACAAACCAATGTCAGGTGTTAGAAGACAGGATAGGAAGCGTCGTTATGAGAGATGGTGTTGCAGCATTTCCACCCTACACTGCTTCTTAAACAAAGCTCATTTTTACCCTCTTGAACAAAACCAATGATGTCTTTTCTGCTAAGGTTAGCTTCTACCATGTAGAGGTGAATGGATGTGCCTGCAGCTAACGTTCAGTCAGTGTATGTCCTCTTCTAAATCCCAAAGCTTTCTTTTAACAATGCTGCAATGTTTCATGGTAGGTTTTTCCTTAAAAGCTGGGCCTTCTCAACAATCTAACAATCTCCTAACTGCTGCACGTCGCTGTAGGCTACGGGCTACATCAAAGTGGCTCAAAGGCGAGAAGAGGTTAAAAAGAAGAGGCCTCAAAGAATCCTTTGATCTTAAAAAAAAGTGAATGAGACTTGTCTCCTCCTCTCCAAGGACATTGGTTTTGACCAGCCAAGTGCTTCAGTGGATTTAAGTGGCCCCTGGTGGACGGCATGTACCTGAAAAAGAAGAAATGGATTACATTTCATTTATTTTATTTATAAAAGGACAACGCACATGAATTAACATTTCTGTAGATGTGCCAGTGTTAGCCATCCAGGTAATTTTCAACTGTAGTCCTTTGGCGAGATGTTTTGGGACAGGAGCACCAGGAACCAGCAAGACATTAGTACAGGTTGGACTTTACAGCCAGAAGTCAATAAGCCACTGTAAAGACAGCTAAAGCAACAAATAAGCTTTCTCAAGATACCATACGTGCAAAGCAGTAATAGGAAATGACAGAAAAATGAAATAAAATACATGGATGGAGATCTTGGTACAATATTAAAGTCGCACTACAGGTTAATACGATGATGAAATAGTTTAAGTACAAGATAATCTTTTATACCTACCCAGCAGGCAAGATTTAACCCTAACTCCTAACCCTAACTTGTATACTTAGATTACTTGCATACGACAAGCATGTACCATTAAAAAAAAAAAAGTTTGATAACTGGCACAGGCAGTGGTTAAATTGGGATTGTTTGAATTATTAAGACTGAAAAAAAGTGTTCAAATGTATCTCAGTGTAAATCCTTTCAGGAAGACCTAACTATTAATTAATGCTCTACCTAACTCCAATCAGCTGTTGGAGGCGTTCACCTTCCTGCTAAACCAATCAGAATCATACACAAATGCCAAGGGCCAATCCCAGAGTCACAACCTTGCTTTAAATCAGTTTCTCCCTTTGCTATCAGCTGTCATTTCAGGCAAAGAGTGCAACCCTCCACCCCCCCTTTCCACCTCCGGCTGACCAGTCCAGAGCCTCCTTCGGTCTGGTCTCCTTCGTCGCCACCACTGGTGTCTTGATTCCATCGGGGGTCTGATGGTTCTCTCCCCCTATATACATATATACGAAAGACTGAAAGATTCGTATAGCGTTGGAGTCTAATCACCAAAGACTTTGTACATTTCATTTGAGTTGTAAAATAAATCTTATTTCCATATCTGCAAACAATTTAGCCACAGGTACAGTACTTTGTGCGTGTGCAGGATGCTCCTGCAAAGCACTGTGCATGTTCTTTCCTCCCTAGGGAGTTCAGAAATACTCCCAAACTCCCAGCCTGTTGTGAGTTTTCCAAACACACACGTGGAACAGCTCCTGCCTGGCAGGAGGCTACATCCCCTGCTGTGAAGAAGAAAAGGTTTGGCTCCTGTCGGCGCATCGCCACAGCTGTTGCAGTTGACCTTCGGCCTCGATCAAAGAGGCCTGCTTTGTCTGGTGTTAATATCAAATGATGAACATTCAGCTCCCGCTCTGCCCTTTATTTCCTCTGCCAAACAGACAGCAGGAACACATCAGCCGGCCCCGATTGGTATTCACAGACGCTTGTATAAATGATTATGAGGCTGCTTGATACTGTTGGACAATAAAGAGAAGACTGGCTGCTTGAACGGACAACACCAATGCTTGTTAATGTTAATTTCTAAACACATTCTCTTGTTGAGAGTGAGATGAGAAGATCGATACTACTCCCAGACACCAACTATGAAGCTACTGCAAGAGCGTCATTAGCTTAGCCTAGCATAGAGACTGAAAAGCTTTCAAAATCTTCATTTTATCTATATCAATGAGCTTGTTACTTTTCTTTTTACCTCTTTGGTATTCTACATGTCATTGTTTTTACCCCCCCCCCCCACATACGCCTCATTTTAATGTTTAATTTTGACAGAGAGAGCCTTCGTTTAAAGGCTCTACCACGTGACTGTGTTCCACCAATCAAACGTCATTGTGCAGTCTCAGTCACGTGACCAGACTCGATCTCAGCGGCGGGAAAGTCGTAGCAAAACAAAATGTCCAAATCAACCGTCGGCAAGGCAACACAGACAAGGAGGAACACCCCTGGTCTCATAGTGAAAGCATGGTTACCTTGGTAACAGCGCCAAACAGCAGCTACATTATGTCTGATTGAATGCTTGTGTTAAAAACTAAATCAGACGTTACTCGGTACTTTTTTACTCTTACTCAAGTAATTATTTGGATGACTATTTTTTTTACTTTTACTTGAGTCATTTTATTCTGAACTAAAAGTATTTTTACTTGAGTACAATTTTTGGTTACTCTACCCATCTCATATCTAACGTTGAACGTGACTATCATATGTGAAGACTGGGGATCTGGCAGGGTCACAAACGGCAAGACTCCAACTACATTTGTTTTCAAAAATGTAACCAAGCTAGCTAGCTAGCACTAGCATTAGCTGGTAACTTAAGGGAAACTTTGCTGATATTTTTTTTTTGTCCGGCCATACGTGCAGATGAATGTCTCCAGTTCCAGGAGGTCTGGCTGGTTAAACTACCGTTGGATGACGCCCTTCAGAAAGGTTGAAAATCTGTAACGTTCCTCTTTAGCGATTAAATTAGCCGTAGCATACCATAAACACCACTGGCTCTAGCAGTTGCTGCTTCCTGGTTGGTGCTGGAGGGAGCGCACCCATTGGTTGTTGACAATGTTGACATGATTTAACATTACTAATACTTAAAAGTTACGATAATATCCAACTTGTTTGTAATTTTATTGCAACATAAAGATGGAAAAAAAAAACTGACTCAGACTGAGTTTTATGACCACCTTACTCTCTAGCCTGATTCTCAGGATTTAACTCGATATTGGAGAATAGTCTGGGACAGCGGAATCACTTGAAAAGTCGTTTGGTGTATGGTTGGCATTACATGTACACAACACACTCAATCCATAAAAATTTAATTACATTTGTTAAGGAAGGTGTTGGATCAGCATGCAATGCATCAAGTAAAAGAAGTCCCTCTGAGCCATATTATCTCATAGTGAAGAGCATACAGTTTCCAGATTATCAGTGTTACAGGGAGTCATTATTATGAGCCATGTGAAAGCAAAAGGCATCACAGAGATGGATAAAACGGGAAAATGCCTCTCCTGCAAAGGACAAACAATTAATGAATGAGGCATAATTCACAGCAAGTGCACATGTTTCCATACATGCACACACACACAACCTCCGTCCAATCAATCACAATAGAGGAAAACACAACCAGCGATGGTTGGGGAGGATTGGCGGTGTTAAATTGTCTTTCTCACAGCTGTTGCTGGTACGTGTTCCACACAGAGACTCGGATGAATTGGAAGATGCAATAAATTATAGAACACTCCAAAAACACACACAGCTCAGCGGCCGGATAGAAAAAGCTTTTCCTCTGTAGTTATATCTGTCGCCCACTGGTAGCTGAGTGTGTGGCTTCCCAAAGCTTTGTCCAGACCTTTGGAAACGTCTAGTTTGTTATAGTTTAGGTGTTTTGTCTTATCTTATTGTGGTAGTCTGCTTTCCTGTCTTAATTTCTTAGCCTGGTTTTCTGTCTTGTCTTGTGATGTGTTATTTTTGGTCTTGTTCTGTTTCATCCTGTTCATGTTGGGTTTCAGGTCTTAGTCCTTGGACGCTCTCTTGTTGTAGTTTCTGTCTTGTGAGACTTGAAGACTCTTGAAGACCTTTCTTTTTGATGTTGCCTTTCTTTAAATGATGTTCATTTCTTTACTGTTTAATCTTTTATCTGTTTTTATTTTGAACTGTTTCTTCTGTGTTTTATCGGTTTTATTTTCTTTTAACTGATTTTGTGTAAAGCACTTTGAATTGCCCTGTTGCTGAAATGTGCTCTACAAATAAAGCTGCCTTGCCTTGCCTTGTGGTCTCTTGTGAGTGTCTTGTATATTCTATTCTGTTTCCTGTTTTATTGTGATAGTCTTGTTTTCTGTGCCGTCTTGTTTAGTTTTACTTCCTGCCTTTGTGATTGTCTGATGTCTTCCACCTGTTTCCCAGCCTCGTTACCTCGTTACGTTCTGTATTTAGTGTTCCCCTTGTCCAATCACTGTAGTGTTACTGTGTGTGTTTTTGTCTCCTGTGTGGATAGCTGTTTTGTTAGTCTTCCTGGTTCTTATTAGTGTTCCTGTGGGTTCTGTTTTTACTTGGCCTTTATTTTTGGTTAATTGTTTTTGCCTGCTTGTTTCCTGGACTCCTTTTGGTTTTTGTGCATTTTTGAGTTTTTCATTAAATCATCGTAATTATCCTCAGTTTCCTCCTCTGCATTTTGGGTCCGTTATTCACCCCCCTTCCGTAACGCTGTTGGTAGATGAGTTTAGTCGACAAAAGGTGACTGTGAGCTGGGTACAGAGCACCGCCTCATGACGGTCCTTTCAACGAACGTTACAGTTGAGTTTAGCCTGCAAAAAGTTGGTGTCATGCAGATGGTGATAGTTAAGTCACCAAAACCACTAGTTAAGTTTAGGAAAATAGAACAAACACACGTTTTCCTGGGTAAAAAGCTTTTCAATTCAATTTTATCTATATAGTGCCAAATCAAAACAGTTCTCATTGCGCTTTTCATAAAAGAACAGGTCTAGACCGTACTCTGGGATGTTATTTACAGAAACCCAACAATTCACCAAGAACAAGCACTAGGCGAAAGAGGCAAGGAAAAACTTCCTTTAAGAGGCTGAAACCTCGAGCAGAACCATGGCTCAGGGTGGGGGGAGGGGGCATCTGCCTTAACAGAGAGAGAGAGAGAATAAATAAATATTGTAGCAGAGGGTGTCGAGCAGGAACATGGAGGCTGCAGGTGACTCCAACCACAGATCCAGACTCCACACCTCCAGAGCCAGAAACACCTGCAGGAAGCAATAGGAGGAGAGAGGAGAGGGGCGAGAGAGCACAAGACTCCAGGAAAGGGAAGAAGTCGAGTTAGTAACATGGATTAATGGGATGAGGTTGCTTACAGATGGAGAGAAGGAGGAGAGAGGTGCTCGGTGCGTCATGGGAAGTCCCCCGGCAGTCTAGGCCTATAATCTTTTGTTTCCCCGGGAAGCAAATTCCAGGCTCCATCCACCCTGACCCTCTCTATGTGGCCCATAGCGCTCTTATACAGCAGTAGTCATTGTGGTGCATGTACCTAAAAAAAAAAAAATACATGCAATACATGATTTACAGTGCATTACTTTTTGTAGCTATATGTACGACTGGTTCACGAGAACTGCCTGAGTGAGGAATTTGATCCAGATGAAAATCTGTGTAACATAATATTTTCCTACAGAAAATCAGTGTTGGCTATGTATAAAACCATAGCTATGTTTTATAAACCTCTATGGATAGCTGCGTTTTAAAAATGGCTTAAGTTTTAGTTTGAAATGAACGCCACAGTGTTCGTGGTTTCTGGAACTGTAGAGAGGCTCTTTCTGTTGTGTGGGCGAGGAATGAGGACCCAAACGCAGAGTGAAGGGGGGAACTTAAGAAAAAGGTTTTATTGTCCAAAGGCCGAAAAACACAGGGGCAAAGGCAAAAACAAATCCAAAAACAGTCAGGGGGGAAAAAACAAACCAGAGAAAACTCACGGGGAAATCACAGGAACAAAGACAGGAGGACAGGCAGCGCCAACTGGAGATCCTTAGGCAAACAGGTAAACAGGTAAACTAGGCGCATGGACGGGACAACGAACAGGAATGATCCGACAAGAGACAAAGGAAACACTGGGTATAAATACAAGAGGTAATGAGGTAATGGGGAACAGGTGAGACATCAGGTGAATCACATCAGGGCGGGGCTGGACAATCAGACAAACAAAGCAAAGCTAGACAAGACAGGAAACTAAACTATCAAAATAAAACAGGAAGTAGAACAAATAGACACAGGGGCACACCAGACAGGACCAGACCAGGAGAAGACCAAGACAGAAACACAAAAAAGGCCAAAGAAAGGGAAAAATAATCCCAACTACAAACCCAACCCACAACACTTTCATCCTTATCTCTTCCTCTCATCCACTGGCTGCCATGTTATTTTCCCCATCATCATTATGTCCCTCCTTTTTAATTATCACTCTAATTCCCTGTGTAGTTGCCCATCACTTCACACCTCCACTGAAGTTAAATTAGGCCCTTTACATGAACCTTTGATACCTTGCGACTGACTCTCCCCGTTTCCACGAATAAACCAATTAACAGAATTTTCCTGTTCACGTGAAGGGCTGTGTGCCTGACAACAGGATAACACCCCCCCAATTTCCCTCCAGCTGAGCACAATGTAACTTCTAGCACAAGTACAAGAAATTAGGATGCCATTTCGCCACAACTCCAACAAGTGTATTGCTTTTTTTTTTGTAGTCGACATCAAAATCCACCTTTAATGCCTTGGGTTTGAGTTTGCACTCGCAGCTAAAGAGCAGTTTCCAAGCAGCAGGAACATGTTTAATCTGACAGCATGTGAAGCAGGTCTCATTATCAGGGTAGGAACGGAGCTCACATACTGTTTCAGGAAGTAAGAGGTACATTTGAGCACACGTTCTGGGATGATGTGCTGAATGTATGTAATAAGCAGTTTGCAAGATAGAAATTCCCCTTAAGGAAAATTCACTCGACCTATTTCGCCTACTTTGAGACTCCCGAACATATTCAGGCCTGGGAAACAGCCCACTTTAAAAAAATAATAATAATCAGAATGCTTTGTTTTGCTTGAATTGCTAAATTCTATGACAACTAAGGAACATGTTTGCTGACATTTTTCAGGGCTTTATGTGGGCCAAATGTAAATGTGTGTGACATATGCAATAAAACAGCCAAAATGTATTTGACTTTTTTTGATTAATAAAAGCAAGTCAATAAAATGTACATGTCTGGCCCTTGATGTGATTCTCATTTTCTAATTTTTGGCCTTAGTGGAATTGAGGTTGCCACCTCTGCTCTGGTTGAACACACTCCCTGTGTAGGTGCCCTTTATGTTACACCTCACCATCCCCAGGAAAGATGTTCTGGTTGTGTTTTTAATCAAAAAACATGTGTAATTTCCTCGGTTATGGACACATAAAGTGGGCACATGTATTTACAGTTCATATGTCTGAACATGTGTGAATGTACAGCCCAGTCTCACGGCAGTTTGTGAAATAGTCACATTATTTAAGCTATTGATTTGTGTACACGGACACATTTAAGTAGTTTTTTTGTGTTGGAGAGCACGAATTTTCATCTAATGTATGTGAATGGATAGCATGTTTCCTGCTCACAGCACAACTATGTTAGCGAGTAGTATGAAAACCCCAAAATGTTGTGGTTGCTGTTGGTTTTGGGGTTCTGTTATCGTTTCCTGTTATACTCCTAGTTTCCTCCCCTTGTCTTGTCTAGTTGTACTTCCTGTCTTGTATCTTCCCATGAGAGTGTTCTGTTTCCTGTTTTATTTTGATAGTCTAGTTTTACTTCCCTTGTTTTCCCGCCCTTGTGTCACCTGCCTCTTGTTTCCTTGTTACCCCGTGTATTTAGTGTCTCTGTTCCTTTTGTCTCTTGTCAGATCCTTTTCATTTGTGTGTTCCTGTCTGTGCCTTCAGCGTTTAGACTCTTCCCAACGGCCTTCCTTTCCCTGGGAGTTTTTTCCAGCCCCTGTGCTCTATATTTCGCCTGTTTCCTGATCTGTTTTTGTCATCTTTTCGGACATTAGTTTTTTGCCTCCTTGTGTTATTTTTGCAGACTGCTTTTTGGATTCCTTGTTTGTTGGAAATCTGTTTTTTTTTTTTTTTGTTAATAATAAATCCTCATCACAAACTCTCTTCTGCCTGCCTGATGTCTGCGTTTGGGTAACTGTAACACAATGTGGTTCAGTGCCTTGCTCAAGAGCACTTTGGCAGTGCCCAGGAGGTAAACTGGTACCTCTTCAGCTTCCAGTCTCCACCACCATACTTTGGTCCGTACGGGGACTTGAACCTGCAACCCTCTGGTTCCCAACCCAACTCCCCACGGACTGAGCTATTGCCACCCCCCCATTAAGTGCTGAGCACCACGAAAGAAAGGAGAAATTGAAATACATTAGATCAAAATTTGTGCTCACCACCATGAAAAACAACAAACGTGTCCGTGTACACACATCAATAACGCGTGTGTGTGTGTGTGTGTGTGTGTGTGTGTGTGTGTGTGTGTGTGTGTGTGTGTGTGTGTCGTTCGGCTGTGAGCAGCTGCCTCAGATCCATCACAGCCAATCTGCAGATTAGAAATCCAAGTCATTACTGCAGCAGAATTTCTTTCATGTCAGTCACCATTATGAGGAAATGTGTTTGTCTGTAAGTAATTCCACAACCCAAAATGAATTCAGAGTTACATCTTACAGCGAGAGTAGAAAGAGGGCTGCCATGGAGTACATGCAGATTTATATTATGCACCATGCCGTGCATCCATTTTGGACCAAACTCATTACCCAAACTGCATCCTTCAACAGCCTTCCCTCCAGTACAGTACAGGGGTTTAAGGTGAAGGGAGGTTCATCTTTATATCCAGTGACCATTTCGCTGACATTAAAACTAAGGAAACCTTTAGTTATAACATTCATTTGAACCCATTTGGCTCAGCGAGAGACCCTTTTCCTTCCTAACTGCATTTTCGGGTGGAAATCATTTCAATCAGGAGAGACATGTTTGCAGATATGCAAATATAATTTATTGTACAGCTCAAATAAAATGTATAAAGTCTTTGGAGATTCGACTCCATCGCTATATGAACATTTTGTATATATGTATAGGGGTAGAGAGCCATCAGTTAGGTAGAGCATTGATTAAGAGTGAGGTCTTCCTGAAAGGATTTACACTGAGATACATTTCAATCAGGAGAGACTAGCTGCAGATATGTGGCAGTTAGTTATACACAGCATGATAAAATATACATTTATTAGGATAACAGCTGAATTGATTTAGGAGAGCATCGATTAAAAGTTAGGTCTTCCTGAGAGAATTTACGCTGAGCTACTGTACATTAGTTTGACTTAGTTTCCCTCAACGTATGGCTTTGAAGAGTGCGCAATCACGCGCTCAATGTGAGTAACTGTGACGATTTTTACAAAAATGAAACATCTGTATGAGCAAAGTTCTTTGAAAGTGGCATTGCTGAATCACTACAAACAGTCTCTGGTGGTTGCAGGTTTGTTGAGTGAAGGGACCTTTCTGTAGCGAAACAGGCAATATATTCAATTTAATTCTCAATGAGGCCGGGGTGCACAAATGATGATGTGTTATGTTGGAGGCACCAGGTGGTCATCCCCCAATCCATCTCCTCCTAAGAGGACATCAACAACAACAGTGCTTGTGCTGAATATAAAAAGATTCTAACAGTCCAAGTAAGCATACACAGTATCTAGACTCTCCCCTTAAATAGCCCCTCCTAGTTTTGTCATTCACCATGTGAGCAAAACTGTCAAGACCCCCCTTTATCAGCTTCAACATTTTCTTTCTTCGAGGAGTCAATGAGGACCAACTGATTTTACCTGGATTCATCTTAACAGCCTAAAAAAGCAGGTCAGCCTAACTTGAAAGTTTGACTGCACAACAGCAGCAGCTGTTTTTTTATCTAAACAGCATATAGGGTCCTCAGGGATGTTCCACATGCATACATTTCCACAAATGCACTTGTTTTTAAAGTCACTACCCACCTGTACAAAATTGTAAGAGGTGTTTTTACTCACAGTGGCTTGAGAAAGTTTACACACCCATGCTAAAGGTGATTAAAAAGAGGATTAAAAAAACATCTATTTTAATTCCAAAGGCCAAAGGAACTTTATCAGGATGCATATTATCCTGATCAATGAAATAACTGGCCTTTTAAAAATGAAAATGTGCCTGCCTCTATGTGAATTTAACATAGGGGGGGTGTATCTATACTCATGCCCCCTGTATTTTAACATAGGGGGTGTATACTTATGCCCCTGTATTTTAACATAGGGGGGTGTATCTATACTCATGCCCCCTGTATTTTAACATAGGGGGTGTATACTTATGCCCCTGTATTTTAACATAGGGGGGTGTATACTTATGCCCCCTGTATTTTAACATAGGGGGGTGTATACTTATGCCCCCTGTATTTTAACATAGGGGGTGTATACTTATGCCCCTGTATTTTAACATAGGGGGTGTATACTTATGCCCCTGTATTTTAACATAGGGGGTGTATACTTATGCCCCCTGTATTTTAACATAGGGGGTGTATACTTATGCCCCTGTATTTTAACACAGGGGGTGTATACTTATGCCCCTGTATTTTAACATAGGGGGTGTATACTTATGCCCCTGTATTTTAACATAGGGGGGTGTATACTTATGCCCCTGTATTTTAACACAGGGGGGTGTATACTTATGCCCCTGTATTTTAACACAGGGGGGTGTATACTTATGCCCCCTGTATTTTAAGGAAAAACATTTGTTTATTTATTTTATTAATTATTCACAAAGAAAATTGGTGTCCTTAAAGTTTGGATTTTCCAATTTTTTTTAAATTAAGGCATTAAGATCAATTACCAAAAGATGTTTTTTTTTATTCTTCTTTTTAATCAACTTTAGCATGGGTGTGTAAACTTTCTCAAGCCACTGTATGTTTCCTGATTAGACCTCTTCTTAGGACTTCTTACAAACAACCCGTTCGTTCTTGTCTTATTTCTGATATAGTAATAAAAAAAATGAGTCAAATTTGACCCCGATGACAACACAAGGTGTAAGCTACATATATATTTATTTCATATATTTAAGATGATTTTTGGCCATTTTATGCTCTTCTTATATAGGACAGCTAAAGGGAGAGAGAGGGAGCATGACACACAGCAAAGGGCCACAGGTTGGAGATGAATCTGTGGCCGCTTTGACAAGGACTGAGGCGCACGCTCTACCAGGTGAGCTACAAGTTTTAATGTTTTTAAAACAACAATTTTTCATCCCAAAGAAAGCCTGAAGACTATAGAAAAAGTTCACACTGGCTCATAAGCCAGGGCAGAGAAATGAAAACACAGTTTTGTGGGAAAATGGATTTATTGATCTATTTACAATAATAGCAATAAAATGCATTAACTATCATGAGAACAAAACCAAACCAAAGGTCAGCTGGCAAAGAGGACAATAATCTAAAGTCACAAGACTTTTAGAGAATATTGATGTTACAAATGGTGTTCTGAGAATGGGTTTATTGTTTGAGCTTAGTTTAAAAGTGCACTATTATATTCTACTGTATCATGGTGAAGAACAAATTGCATGCAGCCTCAACACAGGAATGAGGAGAGCTCGATACACTGGCTCCGACTGTAACCGTCAGCTAACAAGCTCTGGGTCGGTCCAGCTACAAACCCCAGTGAGCAGTTTGACAAATGCAGAATCAGATACTTGCCCTTGGCTTTAAAATTAACTGGGAGTAATAATGTCCCATCTGTGTGTGTGTGTGTGTGTGTGTGTGTGTGTGTGTGTGAGAGAGATCAGATTCAGCTTATTATCACTAAACAAGGGGGACAGTTCACATCAATGTGAAGCCATACACTGTGTATCTATGTACCCAGAGGATAACTGAAATCAATATATTCCAATGGTGTGTGTGTGTGTGTGTGTGTGTGTTTGTTGAAAGAGCAGAGCTTTAGGTTGAGCGATCTCAGTAACTGAGGCGTTGCCGTGAGGGTCGGCCGTATGCAGAGGCTGCATGTGATGAATGAAGGCTATAAGACGAGGGCTGCAGCCAGTGACATGAGATGCGGAACATGGATTTATCTCCAGCTACAGAAAAATCAATTAAACCTCACAAGTATCCGTGTATGTGTGTGTGTGTGTGTGTGTTTCTGCTGTAAGACAGAGGGTAAAAACTGTAGCTAAAGTCATCCTAAAAGTCATCTCATCCCCAACTTTTCATCCGGCACCAAGTCCCAGAGACCATGATCATAAGAACCAGACCCCCGGGAGCCAATTGAGCAATTTGCACATAAGTATTTGAATCTGTATTGACCTATTTAGAGTGCCAGATGGGTGGATGCCCGCTGTACAGAACAACACACAGAGATGATGCCAGTGCCAATCTCCCCGTCACATATTGGGCAGTCTCGCATTGTCAGCTCTTATCACCACAGCGCTGTGGAGTAAGGTCTGGCTACACCACAGATACGTTCTGGGATAGAAAGAAGAAAAAAAAATGTGTTGTTTGCATTTCTTTAAACTAATCTGAACTGCGCTAAACTCCAGACTCTGCAAAATCGTCTCAGGGAGGAATTTCTTTTGGTGAAACATTTGTACCCCGCAAAAGAAAACACCACGTACAATATTAAATAAGTTAACTGCTCACACAAAACAGTAACATGAGCTATTTAAATTAGCTGATACATGGTTAAACCTCACTGGCTCTTACCAGTGTACTTCGTCCACAGCAATCCCATCAATCGGTCCCAAAATGTCCCAGTTAGCCTAGGAAATGCAGTAAATATATTCTTTGTAAATCTTTACAATCATTCTCAACTTTTATTGATGTTTTTGGCTCTTTTTCAACACTTTTACGTGTTTTTTCAATGTTTGTCATTTTTTTTTACGTTATCACTAACTTATCAACTTCAGTTTTACAGTTATTTTTGGAATTTATGGTCAAACCTCATTTATAGGAAATTATACCTTGTTGTTTGAGTTAGAAAAGCAGAAATTAGGAATTATTGAGACTAAAATTAAAGGAATGGATGTTGATGATAATCACAGACTGGAATATGTCAACTTTTACTCTCAATACTATTTCAAAAACACTTCAATTTCTTATTCAAATGCTATAAAAATTGCACCAAATGCCCCAAAATTAATGAAAGTAGAGATGTGTACTTGCCAAAGAGCGTTGTGTGGAATCAATCATGTTATTTTGGGTAATTAAAATGAACATTGATAAGGGAAAACAGGTCAATTTGACCTGATGACAACATGAGGGTTAAAGAGATATTTCCTGATGTTGGGAGCCCAGTTTGATACGTTACTGTAAATGATGAAAGCGGAAGGTGAGGGTTGGGCTTTGGTTGGGTATGGACGGTGATTGCTTGGGTTGATTTCACCCTCAGGTCACTCCAGAGCTGCATTTGATCTAACCAGTAAGGTATTTGGGTTGATCAACCCCTTTGACGAGCATGAAGCATTAATGTGTCTCATGAAGTAACATCCCGCTAAAAAAAGCTTCCAAAAACACTTTCTACAAGCTTGTTTTAATGACAACAATCCTTGAGATGGTTTCCTTCTTCTTTTTTAAAGAGAGGATGTGTTGTTTTAGAATTCAAAAAATGATGTGCTGGTAATATGCTGATGATGCCATTTTTAGTGTTTCTTCTTGGGGTGCTGGCGGTGCTGTATCATGAAGACTTATTTGTGGTAATTAGGTCAGGAGGAGGCAGTGGCGTGCTGAGGGGGAATCACAGCCCTGAGCGACCTTGCTGGGGAAACTTCCCCCTCCATGACTCATTACTGGCAGAGCTGCAAAGAAAGTGTCAAGGAAATAAGATGGAGCTCATCATGTGTAAGGATTTTGTCTTGTAAATGTTACCTAAACCAAATAAATGTTGGCTGCAGCTGATAAATCTGTCACTCCTACTGGCTTCTTCAGCACTTAGCTCTCCATTATTAAAAGGACTTGACTACAGAAAGCCCCATAAGCCTGGTGGGTAACACTTTCAATTAAGAAAATTCTATTTGTCCGTTATTAGTTGGCACGTATTAGTAATGTATGAGTCCTTAACTCCTGTTTAGTCGTTATTAGTGTTAGGCCTGTTGCTGCAGAGTAGCTCTCTGTCTCTCCTCTCCCCCCTTCCCTCTGTCTGTCTCTGATGCAGGAGTGGAGTCTGCTGTGTGGGTGTCAGGTAACCCATCTACCACAATCACCTCTGCCTCTTATACCCGGTCAGCCTTCCACTCTGTGTCAGAACATAGTCAAGACGACCACAGTCTGCTTAGCGCATAATCCAGCTTGTTACCTGTTTGCGTGTTGTATTTGGCCTGTCCTGATCCGTTGTCTCCTTATGCTTCAGTTTCTACTGGAACCTTACTCCTGCTGCTTCACTCCTGACACCCACCAGACCTGCTCTCTACTACTGGATCTCACTGCTCACTGGATATTGCGACAGAACAAGCTCCTGCTCAGAACCCCTGGACCTGTTTGCCTCTCAGGAACCTGGACTTGTTTTCTCGGATTGACTTCAGTACTTTGAAATATACCTGTTAAACTTTCACACTGGCCCTTTGTCTCCTGTCTGTATTTCGGTTCAATTCCATTCACTTGTAACAGTTAGCATTAGGTTACAAGTGTGCTGCATGTAATGAGCATGTTTTTCTATGTAAAGTGTTAAGGTTTAAGCATAACAATTACTTTAGTTTTGTAAGTTGTATTTATATGAATAATACAGGAATACTGTGGGCATTACTACAGCCCCACTAGCTCCACATTAAGCCTGAGTAATTCCGATTGCATTCCTTTCTCAAGTGCAGTTCTGCTCAGTTAACTGCACTTCACCTTCCTTCAGGGTACCTTTCCTTGCAGAAGCCAAATAATTCATAAAGTCATACAAAAAACATTCAGTATGCAAATATATAAATAGCAAACACTAAAAACTGAAACAATGATTTAACAATATGCTTGATAATAACTTGTCTGTTACAAGCCATTTTCTTGAGAAAAAATTGATGATTTTGAATGTCCATAATAACCCATCGCTCAAAGATGATATGCAGGTGAAATAGTTTGCCTACTGTCTTCCTTCCTGTTGTCTTTTAATGACAATATGGGATATTTTCTGCTGTGTTTGCTGTTTTTGTCACACTGGCATACCAGGTTTTGGTCACATTGCCATTGAATTTGAGATGGACAATCACATCATCAATAATTGGCAGTTATGCTCCACAGAGGATGAACCGTTTACATTTGGATGCTCTGAGATTTCTGCCCAGGTAAACGTTCATCTAATCTAAGGCCGTTTGCAATGAATAATCATGGACATGAAAAAAAACTTAGAAAAACTGTTTATAAATGACATAATTGACCATTCTTTCGAAGATGCTGTTCCTTATTGGTCAGTATGACAGAGGAAAATGGCAATTTGAAGTCAAAATAAAGACGAGTCATAACGGTGTCATCAGCATCCACGTTGCCACTTAAAGAAGACACTGAGTTTTTGAAAGAATGGTTCAAATCAAAATGTATTTCTTTTTTAAGATTACATTTTTGGGGATTTTCCACTTTGATTTTTGGTAGGACAGCTAGATGAGAAAGGGGGAAGACATACAAGAAGTCATCATAGGTCAGAGTCAAACCCTGGACCTCTGCGTCAACGCAAAAACCTCTCAGCACATGTGCGCCTGCTCCACCACTGAACCAACCCGGCCACACAACATCAAAATGTATTTCATCTGAAAAGCTTGACCAACTATCCTCTGAAAATAGAAAAAATGACAGTGATTCGATTATAGTTTAACAGATTCAAGCTTTTTCGAATGGAAAAACATTGGGTTATGTCATTAAATACCAACATTTAAATCGAATGTTATATTCCTTTTAATGGTGTGTAGGCATTGACTTCCCTATCTGCATCTTTTTAACTAGCATTTCTTGTATTTTGGTATCCATGAGTCATTTCTCTTTTCCTAATCAACGGTGCAAGAAATTGGCAAATCCTTTTATTTCTTATTCAACACCCAGGTCTAACACCAACCTAAACTTCCCTCAGCCTCAGCTTTGTGGGTGGCTCAAAATCCCCCTTGTTTCCACCTGCTGGGCTTCTGTCTACAAAGAGAAACATGGCTTCAGGGCAGCAGGCAGCTCTGGTGGCTTAATAATTCATGACTTGTCATTGTGAAGCATGGCACACTCCCCTACTGCAATCACTGAGATCATTTTGCTCAGCAAACCCTGCTAAACGCCTCTGCCATTTGTCACAACAATAATTAAATGTTTCACATTGATCCGGCCACCTGTGGTTGATGCCTCTGACCTGAAACAAAGTGGAAAACACACAGGTGGCACTGTTATTGGCTGATGTGTAGAGTAAATAGGAAGCCCTGTTCAAAAGAAGTTAAATAGGACAGCTTAAACCTACACATTGCAAAAATCTTTTATTAGATCTTTTATAATTAAACTCTACCAAAGCACAAATAACATGTTCATAGGCAACTTTTGAGCACACAGAAGACTTGATTTGTATTGAGTGTGCAGTTTTTTTGTATTAAAGCTGGGGGGGCGGACATTTTGTCTCCTTCCTCTAGTAGTGAGAGTAATTGCAAACACTGTCAATGTGCTTAAGACAAGCAGTGGGATTCATAATAACACTGCATCGCTGTGGTCTCTACCCCCTTCCTGCCTGTCAATGTTATGAGTAATACAGGAAGACTGGCATACCGTCCAACCAATCAGAGAGCCAGAACAAGCAGCTGTGCTAAGTTTAAAAAAAAAATAAAAAATAAAAGGTTGGTTGACAGGATCCTTGTCCATCAACCCATACATATATTGTATGAGATTTAAGGCTGTCCCAGATGAAAAATGGCAACCATGACAGAAGCATATAGCCCAACATCACATGTCTCAAGGGGCCTAATCAGAGGTTAAATTGGGATTTCTTACGTGGGGGACCCTCTGTAGTTTGTAACTATCTTGCAACATCCAAAACATTGTTTTAGCAGAATATCAGAGCAATTTAGGCTGCAATCTGTTATTTAAGTTGCCAGTTTCTGACCTATTTTTCTCCCTACCTTGCCATCCACATATCACCCTCTTCCATCTCTGTTGTCTGTCTGACTGACAGCAGGTGCCTTGACTGGCAACAAGCGTTATTACCGCCAGCAAGTCATAGGTTCCTCATCTGCTCTGCAGCTTTAAAGGAAACCCATTAACAGAAAAACGTGAAAAACGCAGTTATGATGTTAGTAAGTTCTAACATCACCTCATTTAGGACTTCGTTCTCTACAGCTACGTAGTGATTCTTTTGAATAATTTAAGTGAGAAAAGTGTAAAAATGTATGTATGTGTGTGTGTATATATATATATATATATATATATATATATATATATATATATATATATATATATATATATATATATATATATATATATATATATATATATATATATATATATATATATATTCTTGAAGATGTGCAACGTTAAGCATCCTCTAATGACATAGAAAAGTGTATAGGCCAGTTGGAAATGTGTGAGAGAGAGGAAGACCAGTTACTTCATGGTCCTGTGACTAGGTCCAGGAATTTTTGGACCGCGATACATGATAACCTATGTTGGATAGCAGGGACCCATTCAGCCCAAGATTATTTGATATGGGATATAGGTCAGTCCTAAGTGGGATAGATAAGCACATAAGAAGCTGGGTCCAGACTAGTTTAATGATCGCCAGACAGATTAATTTTAGAGGATGGAAGAAGGAAGGGGTGCTGTAAATCCAGGAGTGGGCTTGTGAGATGACTAGGGTTGCGGTGTTTGAAAAGATGTCATATTAACGGTTTGCCAGACTGGATGTCTAGACTAGTTGATGTTGCTAGTTCGATGTTTTACATTTTATTAAATAAATGGCATAGGCCACGTGTGCTGGGGCTGAGCCAGCCCAATTTAACCCCTGGGCTTAACCTACATAAGAAAACCCCTGAAAACTGAGGTCTTGGTCCTCTGACAACCAAATTCTGGTGGGGTTTGTTAGGAGGGAGAATATAATGAGGAAACAACGCCAATACATAGGGATTTATCCATGAAAGGAGACAGATGCTGACATCTGACTGCCAACAGCTCCTAATAGACAAACCGAACTGAGGCAGGCTGGACTGATGCACAGCTCCAAATAATCTCTCATGGATTTCCAAACTGATACAGACAAGAGCGACAAGGCAAATCAAAGCAAAGAGCATAGACAGTAAATAATAATTATTCTACTGGATAGCTAATTACAATGACCTGTTAAATTTTACTGGTTTTAATTAGTTGATGCTGTAACCTCATGCTGTGTTTCTCCTTCTCATTGTCATGAGAAAGGTTGGTACCATGAGTAGGTTGGGTACCAAGACCCGGTGCTAACACAGCACCGGTGCCTTAACGACCGATATCTACTACAACAGTCTGCAGCTAAAGACACAAACTAGCTGTGCTATGGCCACTGCCTGTAAGCCTTGTAGTGCATTTAAGGTTATTGTAAAACACCCATTTCCCTTATGTGTTAGTAGTGGTTGTTTTTCTCTAACAAAGCAATTTAATGGTGAAATTGGAGCTTTTATTTCCTATATTTAACTTTTTTATATATTAAGTATGGGCACGGCACTGTTTTAAAAGTATCGTTGTAATGGAAAAACCCAAACAATACCCAACCCTATTCATGAGGAATGCACAGAGGAACATGAGTGATTTTAAAAAGAAATAAATAAAGGAATAATTAAAATAACACATACGAGGACCTGCAAACAGCATAATTAAAGACACACAATAAATATATATTAAAGCAATCGTGAACAGATCCACTGTATGAATCACTGGTGGTCACATGAGCTCTCTTATTTGTCCCATGGCATGAAAATTTTATTTTATGAGGTTAAATCATAGCCCCCAGTGGCTAGAAATGGTGATAGGTGTAAACCAAGCCCTGGGTATCCTGCTCTGCCTTTGAGAAAATGAAATCTCAGGCGGGCAATCTGGAAACTTGCTCCTTATGAGGTCATAAAGGGCAAAGTTACGTCCCTTTCTCTGCTTTGACCGCCCAGAGAATTTGGCCCACCCATGAGAGAGAGACATCATGGCTTTCAAACAAGCAAAGTAGCAGTTGGTCAAGGCCACACCCCCAGCCTCCCTCCTACTCAATAGCTACAGACTCAGAAACGGCACATACTAAGGAAAGCTCATTGTGGGACTGGCTCTAGTGGCTGTAATTCTGCACCAAGGCTGAATTTTGGGAAAGAGACTTCAGATACAGTATTAGGGGACCACTAAGGTCTATATAAAAGAGACTTCAGATACAGTATTAGGGACCACTAAGGTCTATATAAAAGAGACTTCAGATACAGTATTAGGGGACCACTAAGGTCTATATAAAAGAGACTTCAGATACAGTATTAGGGGACCACTAAGGTCTAAATAAAAGAGACTTCAGATACAGTATTAGGGGACCACTAAGGTCTATATAAAAGAGACTTCAGATACAGTATTAGGGACCACTAAGGTCTATATAAAAGAGACTTCAGATACAGTATTAGGGACCACTAAGGTCTATATAAAAGAGACTTCAGATACAGCATTAGGGACCACTAAGGTTTATATAAAAGACTTCAGATACAGTATTAGGGGACCACTAACCTTCATCAGGTAAAATTCATAATGTGAGGTGAACGTCTGAGGACCAAACGTCTTTCACAAAAAAAAAAAAACTGAACAGTCTGGGTTTTTCACAGCAACAGTTTTTGATTCTACATACTAAACGTTTACAAAAATAAAGACTTGACATGAAAAAGCCTAAATGTCTCCGCCAACAGAGATTAAAGTGCAAAAACTAATAAGAGTGTCATACAATAAAATGTGTATAAGTTTGAGTTTTAAGTTTAGATGTTCTGTAAACGTGCATGTGTCAAAAATGTACATAAGTGTCCTATTTCTGTCTTTTTTCTCAACTTAGAATCCACCAACAACCATATTCATTGCTTTTTCCAACTTCACTCCCTGTTATTTTTGAATTCCATTCTTGGCTCTTGACATCGGAGGAAGCGGAGCACTCAGTCGGTGCATATGAGGAGTAGCTGCCAGTGCTCCATTAATTATAGGGCAGGGTGTGAGTTGGCCGTGAAAAAAGATCAACAAATCCTGTAAAAGAAAACTGACACATGCACACATGCAAACGCACACACAGTGGGTTTCACAGTGCATAAAACAGAAACACAGCTTGCTTGCTTGCTCTACTCTTTCTAGACTTCCTGAGCTTTTGAAGCAGCTTCCGAGCTATTTTGCAACCCACAGTTTCACCCTTTTATCTAACTTTTTATTTTGTTGAACATAGTTTAACTCTTTTCTTAAGCACACTTCTGGTATCCATTCATTGGAATACGTGGGGCCACACCTGGAGTTCCAGCACAAGAAGCTGATCAAACTTTGGTAAAAACCAGTTTAAGGACCCTCCAAGATTGTTGCTAAGGAAGGAAAAGCATTACTGATTCCTTTTCCTACTCCGGTTTCTTCAGGTTGGCGTAGGAGCCTTTAGGTGCTCATCACTGTCCAAGCAGGAGACGTCTTAAACAGCTTAGCTCCTTTTTGTTGGCCAAGGAGTTTCTGGATAAGGTCTAATAGTACCTACAGGCCTTATCAACCAGGATTTCACAGTAAAAGCTAAAAAATAAATGGACAAAAGCTTGACATGTGGCAAGTGATATCAGAAGATTAAAGAGGGAAAAGAGAAAAGAACGTTTTCAGTCTTTTGCAGTCACTTTTGCTGCTCAATTTGAATCAGCTTAAGTCTGATTGAATTTAGTCAAAATCGCATCGTATTACGTTCGCTTTATGACCAACATTCATTTCATTATACTGTTGAGTGTTAAAAGTGATTGGTGAACAATCAACAGCAAGGAGTCAGCTTGGATGTTTTAGTGCCATCAAGAAAAAAGGATTTTTTTTTTTGACTGCATGTAAAAGGATGGTTGCCTGCTGTCATAGCAACCATTGATGTGTTGTGAAGGGTTGGTGAACTTGTGATGACCTCGACACAGTAGGTGATGTCATAACATGGATAAAAGGAAAAACAGAGACCCTGCACACTGCTTACTGAGAGGAAGCAGAAAACATAATCACTTGAAGGCCTTTATTGAATATCTTTTGTAGGAAACAAAGCAAAGGTCAATGAAGGCCTCAAAGAGGTTTTACTTGTCTCTTTTGAGTCTGGTGTGTGGCTTACTTGGACCACTGCACCTGCTGGTAATTCCACTGAAGGACTGACCTCAGGTGCATCCGTTCTCTGAGCAGTTTGGTACATGGGTGATGCAGGTCACTATTCATAATGTCACATTCAAGTCATATTGTCAATGTGTCCTCATACTTACACAATATAATAGGTTGATTGCAAATTACTCCCAAAAAACATATGACTGTCCTATTTAATCCAGTGATACGGCCACAGGTGGCAATTTTAAACACGTTGACCCTCTATTTACGTAAAGGCCGCAGTTTAAATTTGTTTTTGACACGTAGTTAAATTTGTGAAACAGAACTGGTTTACCCTCATCTTGTCCTCGGGTCAAATTGACCCGCTTTCCTATATCAATGTTCTTTTAATTACCAAAATAACATGATTGATTCCACACAACGCTCTTTGCCAAGTACAAATCTCTACTTTCATTAATTTTGGGGCATTTGGAGAAAAACATTGAAGTGTTTTTGAAATAGTATTGAGAGTAAAAGTTGACATATTCCAGTCTGTGATTATCATCAACATCCATTCCTTTAATTTAGTCTAAATAATTAATAATTTCTGCTTTTCTAACTCAAACATTAGGTATAATTTCCTATAAATGAGCTTTATTGACCATAAATTTCAACAATAAATGTAAAATTAAAGTGTTACATAGTGTTGAAAACGTCAAAAAAAGTGACAAACATAAAAAAAAGCATCAAAAGTGTTTAAAAAAGGAACAAAGACATAAGAAAAAGTTAAAAACATCAATATAAAGCGTCAACAAAAGTATTAATTTTCAATTTTGACGGGAAGACAACACAAGGGTTAAGTTCAGGCAACGAAAAACTCAGTTAAGGTTAGGAAAACATCAGAGATTGGTCGGACATGAGTAAAATAACTAAAATACGGACATAACTATGTCACTGACAAGGTACTTTAAAGGCTGTTAATTCAAAAAAGTGACTGTTGGTCTCACACGGCACACAAACTTAAATATGAACAACTAAGAACAAAATCTATAGTAGGTTTCTTGCACTTGGTGAAAAGAACTTGATAAAATTGCTATAGAAACACCATAGATGGTGACAAACAAAATACAATATTAAAATGCAATCAATCCTAATAAAAAAGGAGTTTTGACTTATTTTGGAATTAGAGTCACTCATTCTTCATATTTAGTCTGTGGTCTTACAGCCTCAGTTGTTATTCCAAAGACGCCTTTAATTTCATTTGCCCTCAGGCGTGTAATTATGTTGTTATTCCCAGCGATGTAGATGCACACCATATACGACAGCTGATGTCAACGGTTATTACCATTAGATGTTCCTAATAAAGGCTTATGGAGCTGTCAAGTGCTGCCACTTTGCAATACATCAATAAATGACACAGCCATGCGGTGGGCGACGCACTCGCTGACCAACAGATGATAAAACCCACTTGAAGATAAATCCAGACATTGGAATATGGATTGTACAAGTTATTTGTACAATTATCCGTTGGTTCATAAAATCTGTCACCACATTATTACCTCGTGCCTCCAAAGATATGTGTACAGTAGTCCGGCGTCTAAGCTTTGTCCTTCTCCTGTGCTTCTTCCTCCTGAAGAAGAAGCCAAAATGCATCAGTTTTGTGGTTGTGTGTCCCAAGTTAAATGGTGTTTTAATTTAAAAATGGGACTCATCCACCCATGAAGCTTAGATAATATCACGCAGAAGGGACATTAAGTTTCTGGAGTTTGTTCTCAAACAAGTGTTTTCCCCCCAGGCATAGTTATTAGTTATTATGTCATTAGATGAAAGACTCTACTGGTATGTATCTGTGACTATTATATTAAGTATATGATATGCCGTATATCTGCATATACGCACGACTAAACCTTTGATTGGATTTTGAATAATTGCTTATTTGCTCCAAAGTCTTTAATGGAGAACTTTTTATATTAATGAATGTCCATTACATTCAAGCCATTGCCAAATGAGTTGATACAAAGCTAATCACGACTACAACTCTCTGTATTTCTGAGTAGGACTACGTTTAGAAACTGGTGGTGTCCGGTTACTTTCCCACGCAGAAAATCAAGAAAGGATAATGACCTCTTCTGAAATGTCCATGTGTTTTTAATCCTCCGTGTCCTCCTTGTTAGTCTTGCTTTGCTAGATCCTCCTCCAAAGCGCTAAAGGAGGGTCTGGCTAGTCCACATAGCATTCGGGATGGAAGGAAAACGGGTTCTGGTTTAATGGCATTTCTTTAAACCAATCAGAATCGTCATGAACTCCACACAGAGCTGCTGAAAGCGGTAAATACATGCATCTGGCAGAATTTTCTGCAGCACCGTAGCAATCCCAGAAGTGGAATGCAAAAGATATAGACTACCTCCTTGGTTACTAGCAACTGCGTGGGGGAGCGGCGTGTATGATGTGTATGTATTATGTGGATGTGCCGACAGTTTTGTTGTCATTACTTAGGATTCCTCATGGGGAGACAGAAACTACGCACTATAGCTTTAACCCTGTGTTGTCTTCCGTCAAAATTGAAAATCAACACTTTTGTTGATGCTTTTATCGATGTTTTTAACTTTTCTTACATTTTCTCTCTTATTTCAACACTGGAAAACGGGTCATTTCGACCCGAGAACGACATGAGGGTAAAGGGCACAACACAGATTAATACTGCACCCATTGCTTTTGTGTAAGCGCACACCTGCAACATCTTGAAACACAACATCACAGGTTGAAGTGTGTGAACGTGTTGCGATAAGCCCTGTCCTATTTCTTAACATTGACAGTTGTC
>JABXJD010000176.1:967500-1276303 GCA_013375575.1 Percina caprodes | reverse complement strand
AATGGATGATGAACCGGGAGATGATGAAACAGCTGGGGGAGGGGGAGGGGGATACCTGGGATGAGTCACCACAAAGCCCTTCTTATCCTTAATCCGCAATGTCATCCGTTAGCAGCACTATCGAGGCAATAAGAAATGTAATACAAATTATGCAAAAGGCAATACTTTTACGAGCAGAAAAGCACAGCTGTCATGGTATAGTCTATTGGATGGCACAGATAAACATTTTTTCAGTAATGTGCTGCTGCAAAGCAAACACAACGGAGCAGGAAAAGGAAAAACCTAATCAGTGTGAGAGAGGACTTTAATTCTAGATAACTTCATTCCAATTGTAAACATTATTACAAAGGTGTGGCAAATTAGGTTAAATGACCAATTAGCATCATTTGTGAGTTGAGTCAGAGACACTTGGGTAAAGGAATTGGCCAATTATAGCAAATGGTTCTGCAAATGGTTAGACTAGGCAGAAAAGGCTCTGCTCTTTGAGGAGGTCTCAAAGACTCTAACCAGCTACAGGGATTCTGCTGAGGGAGCTAATTGCTTGTTACAAATGTCATACATCAATGTCAAATCTTAGCTAAATCAACAAAACCAAAAACCCAGCACATAAGGAGGCATATGGTGCATAAATGTACAACCTGAGTTAGAAGAAGCAGGTGATAATGGCCACATTGGACACCTGCCTGTGTGAATATGATTGAACAATACTAGTAAGCTGGGAGAATCCATGTATAATTTCTTCTTTTGATGAATATCAAATATCAATTGGATATCCAAAAAAATATTTATTACATTGTTAATCATTTATGAATCCAACCAACAACATAAATAAGAATATTGATTTACTTGTCTAACTTGAACTTGTATGCTCAAGTCAAAAATATAAATGAAAAAAAATGGGCTACAGACAGAATTTCATTTAGATATTTAATGTGTCTGATTTGTGTGACCAGGAAGTTGCTGACTTCTTTGTGTGTGTTGCACTTGATGAACTTGCAGCAAATCCACTGAGGTGATGGCGCTACCTGATTTGGTTTAATGATTATAAGCTTTATAGTGAGGTTCAAGACTGCAAGACACGCAAATCTTAAAGATGCTAAGGAACGGGAGGTAGTAGCACATACCCTGCTACATAATATATACTAGGTTAGCTGCATTGGCCAGGTATAGTGTACAGTGGATTAATTAGAGCAGGGATCGTCAACATTGGGTCTGTGACCCTAGGGGTCGTCAAAGTCAATGCAGGCCTCCAAATTACGGTTACATTTTTAATAGTTTTTTCAAAAATTAGAAAAGTCCTAAAATTAATCAAACATATTATTAGCAAATATAAATTCCCACTAATCATAGGCTTACTGGCTTATAGGTAAGGTAGTCATTAAGGCCATCCACAAATAGTTATTCCTAAGGATTCACAGTGCCACATGTATGTTTAACATTAAAACAACTATTTCAATAGCTTAGTATTCTATGCAAAACATGTATCTATAAAGGTTTTGGGCCACCCTACATGTTATTGTAGGCCCAATTTTTATATGCATATGTAATTTCCTACTTTGTCTCTCTTCCAGTTAAGGGTCCTTGGCTTATAAATGTTGAAGACCCTTGAGTTTTTACTGAAAACCACAACCGAAAATAAATGATTCCCTTTTTATTCCGGGGCCCCCTGGAACCCGGTAACCACTGGAAACCGCTGCTCCAATTCACTAGTTTGGAACAAGCTGTCTAAGCATTAATCCTGAATGAATCTTGTTTAATTGAATACATGTGCAGGGTGTAACACATTACATACACTATGCTATATTCATTGAGTATTTTCATTATTTATATTGGGGCAGGATAAGTGTTTCACAGAATACACAGTATTTCACTCCAACTCAGTTTCTTCCTTTGGCAAAAAGGCAATATATTGAAGCAAACATTGCTCTTTCTACAGATGTCATGCTGTCTACAGATAAAAAAAAAAGAAATGCACTTTGCAATATTGCACATTCTGGTGGTCAGACAACCACATTGGGGGCTTTCATCTGATAGAAACACACATGCAATTTCTTGGGATGCCTCGGTGGATAGATAGCCTTTAACTACAAAGGTTGCTGTTTCATTAATGTCTCAGAAAATACCTTTCAGTTGCTTTTCATCATCTAAGGACTTTCTTTGTGTCCACTATGTATGAAAAGACTGACATTCAGTATATTGAAAATAATGCTAGATGCATAATTTTCAACCCGATTGTTAAATAAGAAAATAATGCCTACACTCTGTACATCATTTTGGTAAAACATTATAGTTGCCAAGGAAAACCAAATCTTCCTGTAGGCTATACTATTTGTATCAATTGGTTCTCCAACTGTCTTCATCATTCTGAAACCAAAATCCAACTAATGTTGAGGATGACTCATCATTTTCACTCCTGCCACCTAAAAAGAGGCAACACTGATGTTTTGATTTTGAAGATACGGTAAGGTATGAATTTGGCGTAAACAGCATTACTAACCTTGAAACCTATTTTTGTTCCATTACGCTGGAGTAGAGTTCACAAAATGACTATTCAGCTGACAAATCTACATTTAAATCTAAATGCCATAATTATCTGGGTTGCTTTAACTGCAAATTCCAATACTATAGCATAGCAGTAGTAGTATTATAGAACAGTTGAAGGTATTTTAAAAACTTAAAAGACTCTGGGTTTTTGAGAAAACATTTAGGGCTCCAGATGCCAATTAATATGTATCTCTTTGGATGTTTTTGAGTGTAAACGTTGCCTGGCAGTTGTTTTGCTCTGAACTGCTGGGACCCGGTGGACAGATTGTGTTTTCTAGTCTTATATATGAACACAATCACGAAGAGGCAGTAAGATCTGGTGGTGGTCTCCTGCAGCTGCGACTGCAGACATTTAACAGAGAGGGATTTTTTGGCCAAGCAGAGAGATGTTCCTCATTACATTCTGTGCACGCACACACTTGCACACACACCACACATTGATGACTATCTTTAATCTATGGCTGATTTTGCACCTTCGTGATACATTACACTGAGAAGGGAAACAGATGTATGCAGCTATTTATCTTTATCGACTCTCATCCATGCTCTTTCTCTCTTTTTCTTTCACACGCACGCACATTACAACCATTGAAATAAATTATACCAGGCATCTTGAAAGTGACGCACAGCAAAAACAAAAACACAGTGGACGAAGGAAGAAAAAAACATGCAGCCCATTTATCCATCAGCTGGTTGCATATGTGATTCATCAATCACTCCTGATCACGGGAACTCTTTTCTATTTCTTTTTTTGTAACACACACACAGACAAAATAACGCAGGTTGTCTATTTTATTCTACTTCATTTGCTTTGTCTCTACTCAGGAGAAATCAATGTCCAAAGCCAATTCCTTCCACAGACAAAATGAGATAGAGAGGGAAGCTGCGGCTGTGATGACCAGCAAAAAAAGACACCTGTGACTGTTTGCGGAGGTTTCTGTCCTCAAGGATAGAAACGTGGATGTATGGATATATTATTCTGTATATTTATTCTGTTTAGATGGTTATTGTTAAGAGTTAAGACTAAGTTTAAATTAGGGTAAGGGTTAAAGAACATTTTTGGTGGGCAATTTAAATTCCCAAGGGGCCACATGAAAAACAGGGACTGTTGTGGAGGGCCTGACCAATAGGCTAAACTAAAATTTGCTCAATATTAATTTCTCTTCATAAAAAGCAGTCCATTTAAGTAATTGTATAAGCTGTGACTGGTAAAAGCAGAAATGTTAGGATTAGGACATGTGTTACGTTCTCTAATGCTACTCTGGCCTCTTTTTGGAAAAGAGCGATTTTGTGTTTCAGGTGTGCCACCTCTGAGTGCCTGATCGTCCACAGGGGTTTTCTATTGGGTTATCAGAGAGGCTGCATAAAAGCTCCCAGGTCCAAGACCTCGCTCTTTCCTCTTACCTCAACTTCCTGTCATGCTTGGAGTAGTTGGTGAACTACTCTCTGCTGGTGCATATAATTTGGGAAGTGATTGAATTGTTATCTGAAGCTGGTAAGGGTTCTCTGCCATTTGTTTTGACCCCCTTTTTCTCCTGTTTTGGGGACAGCCAGGGAGATTAGCACTGTGTATTTTGGTTTGACTCTGTAGTTGCCATTTTCTTTTCAGGTAGTATGGGTGTTTGTTATGTTGGCCTTGGAGACCCTGATGTTTTTTTACAGCTTCTATTTTGGTTTGGTTAATGTTTATAACCCTTTTTTTGTTTAACATCATAGATGGATGGATGGATGTTACGGTACTTTAACGTGTTAGTCTCTCCTGTGTTAGTTTGAGTTTATGATTTGTATTTCCTGGCTTCCCCTAGGCATAAAACTTTTAGGTCGTAACAACATGAAAAGGGCCATTATGTCACTATTTAATTAACATCTGTGAATGCAATTGTTGACCAACAATTGACCAATGTCAATGTTTTTCACCATTTTTCAAAGAACAGCATTTAATTAACTTTACAAAGTGCTATTACTATTTCATTTGTAGTCAAACTACTAGTTTTTTTCTTAGAACATGAAAAAGCGAATCAGTCGTGGTACAAAATGCCAACATTATGTTACTATTTTGCATTTCAAGGGCAAATAGGCCCTTGCTTTACAGTTTGGTATTTAATTCATTCATTAGTGCAGTCACATCAAATGCAAGATCAACCATCCATCTGAGAGCTCTGGGATGTCTTTGCTTTTCATATCACAAAACTCTGGAACCTCAGCTCCCATACTCTTTTAAGCACCTTGGCCAGGCAGAGCCACCTGACAGCTGTGTGGTAGCCCATGTCACCATGTTCAGTTTCATGCTCCTCCAAAAGTCACAGAAACTGCCTTTTGATTTAATGTTCTTTCCCTAATGAAGTTATCTGTTTGGGTTACATCTATAACATGGTTCAGTTTAGCACTGACTTACAGTGGTGTGAAAAAGTGTTTGCCCCCTTCCTCATTTCCTGTTCCTTTGCATGTTTGTCACACTTAAGTGTTTCGGAACATCAAACCAATTTAAACAATAGTCAAGGACAACACAAGTAAACACAAAATGCAATTTGTAAATGAAGGTGTTTATTATTAAAGGTGAAAAAAAATCCAAACCATCATGGCCCTGTGTGAAAAAGTGATTGCCCCCCTTGTTAAAACATACTATAACTGTGGTTGTCCACACCTGAGTTCAATTTCTCTAGCCACACCCAGGCCTGATTATTGCCACACCTGTTCACAATCAAGGCATCACTTAAATAGGAGCTGCTTGACACAGTAAGGTCCACCAGAAGATCCTTAAAAGCTACACATCATGCCGAGACCCAAAGAAATTCAGGAACAATTGAGAAAGAAAGTAATTGAGATCTATCAGTCTGGAAAGGGTTATAAAGCCATTTCCAAAGCTTTGGGAATCCAGCGAACCACAGTGAGAGCCATTATCCACAAATGGCGAAGACATGGAACAGTGGTGAACCTTCCCAGGAGTGGCCGGCCGCCCAAAATTACCCCAAGAGCGCAGCAACGACTCATCCAAGAGGTCACAAAGACCCCACAACAACGTCCAAAGAACTGCAGGCCTCACTTGCCTCAGTTAAGGTCAGCGTTCATGCCTCCACCATCAGGAAAAGACTGGGCAAAAATGGCCTGCATGGCAGAGTTCCAAGGAGAAAACCACTGCTGAGCAAAAGAACATCAAAGCTCGTCTCAATTTCTCCACAACACATCTTGATGATCCCCAAGACTTTTGGGACAACATTCTGTGGACCGATGAGACAAAAGTGGAACTCTTTGGAAGGTGTGTGTCCAAGTATATCTGGCGTAGAAGGAACACTGCATTTCATAAAAAGAACATTATACCAACAGTAAAATATGGTGGTGGTAGTGTGATGGTCTGGGGCTGTTTTGCTGCTTCAGGACCTGGAAGACTTGCCGTGATAAAAGGAACTATGAATTCTGCTGTCTACCAAGAGATCCTGAAGGAGAATGTCCGACCATCTGTTCGTGTACTCAAGCTGAAACGAACTTGGGTTCTGCAGCAGGACAATGATCCTAAACACACCAGCAAGTCCACCACCGAATGGCTGAAGAAAAACAAAATGAAGACTTTGGAGTGGCCTAGCCAAAGTCCTGACCTGAATCCTATTGAGATGTTGTGGTATGACCTTAAAAGGCCGTTCATGCTCGAAAACCCTCTAATGTAACTGAATTAGGACAATTCTGCAAAGATGAGTGGGCCAAAATTCCTCCAGGACGCTGTAAAAGCCTCATTGCACATTATCGCAAACGCTTGGTTGCAGTTGTTGCTGCTAAGGGTGGCCCAACCAGTTATTAGGTTTAGGGGGCAATCACTTTTTCACACAGGGCCATGATGGTTTGGATTTTTTTTCACCTTTAATAATAAACACCTTCATTTACAAATTGCATTTTGTGTTTACTTGTGTTGTCCTTGACTATTGTTTAAATTGGTTTGATGTTCCGAAACACTTAAGTGTGACAAACATGCAAAGGAACAGGAAATGAGGAAGGGGGCAAACACTTTTTCACACCACTGTACAAAACGCCGGTAGGGCTGCACAATTGATCGAATTTTAATCACGATTTTGGCTTCCCACGATCACATTTGCATAATCGAGCGATATTTTAAATGCGTCATTAGAACACTGATTTTACTGTCTGATCATGTGCCAGTCAGTAGTTCCCTCCACTGCGCAGCTTAGTTTCTCGATGTAGACAGTCACAGAGGACAGAGTAACGTGAGGAAAATTCCACCACAGATAGCAGTGGTTCATACGTTAGTATGTAGGTTGACGAGTAAACGCAACATTTTGTCGGGTCTGTTTTTCAGACAACAGCAGTGACCAGTGCTAGTTTGTATCTCTCACGGGGCTCTAGGGTGGCAACTAATATTTTTCCTCTAGGTCGCACCGGTGCACCTATTGTCCTCGCATCCGCTGCCTCTCCACAAACGAAACATTGTTTATATGGATATGGTTTAATATTGCGTTACATGACCCATTTCTTCTTCTTTGGATCTCTCCTCTCACTCTCCGCACAGCCCCCCCCATTCACTCACACACGGCTCCCAGCAACATGTTAAGACGGCATGAAAGGCAAACCTGTATTTGTACCAGTGTTTTCCGGCGGCCACGGTGAGAAAGGCAGAAGAAGTTACTGAATGCAACTAACTTCAGTTCATAGAGTAACAGCGTGTGAGACGGAGCCTGCTGGACTCTTTCATAATGAGTCAGCTGTGACTGAGTAGCATATACGTCCATCGCACTCCGTTCTCTCCCTAGCTCTTTTAATCAGTTATTGTTGAAAACAAGTGAAGTTTACACAGAGATACATATTTTTTGTATGTATTAGCCTATGTGACTATAACATTTGTTTTGGTTGAAATCAACAAATCGTGATAATGACTCCATTGCTGCCAGATCCACGACTATCTTTTGTTATCCAACGTACAAAAGTCCCAGACATCACAGCCTTTGTCCAGAGCAAAGGACAATGGCTGGACATCCCCCGGGGGCCGTTCAGTGCCCAAGTCTGCACTAGAGACTTCTGCCGGGTGAGACTGCTACTTTCGGTGTACTGCTAAGGCTAACTTGATTGGAGATGTAATGTTTAATAGTGTCTCTTCTAGACTTTGTAATGTGTTATGTAAACAAATGGATCTGAAAGTGAAACAAGTCATTTTGCAGAGGTTGTGAAGCTCAACAAATGTATCCACTGATTAACAGAGGTCTATGGCAAAGTATTTTTTGGCCTGGCATTATGTGACATACCCAAAAGTAGCAATACTGCCTTTTGGCCACTATGTCAAATTGGCTTTAAAGCCCAGTGCACTTCCTGGGGGCCTGGGATGTATTCCTGGAACTAGCATTTAATCTAGCGGTTTTTCTCTGATTCCAGTTTGTTAGGCTTTGGCTTCCAGACTTACTTCATAGTCCATAGCACATTTTATACTCTTAATGTTAAATTAATACATAACAGAAGAAGAGATTAAGTAAAATTTTAGTTTTTAAGTTGTGGCAGTTACATTTTGGTGTCAACAGTGTACCGCTGTGTATACGTGGTGTGCAAGATCATACGATTCAAGCTGTTGAACCAATTTGTAAATTTAACTGACGTGGTTAAAGCATAGGTTGTAGCGCACCGCAACTCCACTACGCGTGGACAAGTGGACTAATAGCCTGTTCATGGTCCCATCTGATGGATACCCAGACTATAGCCATGTGAGTTACATACTCTACATCACAACTTATTCAGCAAAGTCGTTTCCATTTTCCGCATTAACTCTTTTGCGAAAAATGCAAAAACCACCTCAAGCAAGCGCAAAAACTTTTTAGCGATTTCTGCCGTTTCATTCCCATTTTCTAATGTGATACTTTAAAATGGATAGATATAGAGAGGTTTTACTATTTATAGGCATGTGTTTGATTACGATAAGCATGTTTTATTCTACAAATGTTTTAACATTTCTTCTAAATTCCAAATAAATGTTGTTCAGATTATTTAAGAAAATGACAACTCGTCTAAAAAAACAAAAGATGCATTGTTTTCAGACTTCAATGCTAAGAAAACAAGTTCACATTCATTCTTAAACAACACAATACTAATATTTTAACTTAGGAAGAGTTCAGAAATCAATACTTATTGGAATAACCTTGATTTTACAGCTTTCATGCGTCTTGGCATGCTCCCCACCAGTCTTTCACATTGCTGTTAGGTAATGTTATGCCACTCCTGGCACAAAAACTCAAGCAGCTCAGCTTTATTGGATGGCTTGTGACCATCCATCTTCCTCTTGATCAAATTCTAGAGGTTTTCAATGGGGTTCAGGTCTGGAGATTGGGCTGGCCATGACAGGTTCTTGATCTGGTGGTCCTCCATCCACACCTTGATTGACCTGGCTGTGTGGCATGGAGCGTTTTCCCTGCTAGAAAAACCAGTCCTCAGAGTTGGGGAACATTGTCAGAGCAGAGGGAATCAGGTTTTCTTCCAGGATAACCTTGTACAATGCTTGATTCATTCGTCCTTCACAAAGACAAATCTGCCAAATTCCAGCCTTACTGAAGCACCCCCAGATCATCACTCCTCCACCAAATTTAAAAGTGGGGGCCAGACACTGTGGCTTGTAGGCCTCTCCAGGTCTCCGTCTAACGATTCGAAGACCAGGTGTTGGGCAAAGCTGAAAATTTGACTCATCAGAGAAGATGACCTTACTCCAGTCCTCTAGGGTCCAATCCTTATGGTCCTTTGCAAACTTTAGCCTGGCTTGTCTTTGCTTCTCATTGATGAAGGGCTTTTTTCTGGCTTTGCACGACTTCAGCCATGCTTCTAAGAGCCTGTTTTGCACAGTCCTTGCTGTTCACTTCAGCCCAGTTGCTGTTTGCCATTCTTTTTGTAAATCACTTGATGTCATCGTACGGTTTTTGAGTGACGTGCGAATGAGTTGGCGGTCATCCCGGTCAGTGGACAATCGTTTTTGCCCTCTTCCAGTCTGTAGCTTTGTTGTCCCCAATGTAGGGTTGCACAATTAATCAAATTTTAATCACAATCAAGATTTTGACTTCCCACGATCAAATTTGCGTGATCGAGCGATTATTTTTAGCGTCATTTCATAGAACGCTCCAGGTTTTTTGCAAAGCCAATCTACTGCTCCATAAACCACTGTCTGATCATGAGCCAGTCAGTTGTTCCTGCACCGCGCAGCTTAGTTTCTAGATGGAGACAGTCACAGAGGACAGAGTGAGGAAACGTGAGGAAAATTCAACAGATAGCAGTCGGTCTCGAGGTTTACCAGTTTACCAGGAAACGCAACATTTTGTCCCGTCTGTTTTTCAGACAAGCAGTGACCAATGCTAGTTAGCGTCTGTTAGCTCACAGGGCTCGAGCGCGAGTAATATTTTTCCTCTAGGTCACACCGGTGCACCTAATGTCCTCGCATCCGCTGCAATGTTGTTTATATGGATATGGTTTAATTTTGCGTTACATGACCATTTCTTCTGTAAAGCCGTGCCTGTGTTGGATCTCTCCTCTACTCTCTCTCCTTTTACTCTCCGTGCAGCCCTGCCACACAGCGGTGGTCCACACTTCTCCCCTCTCTCCCTAGATACATAAAAAATAAAAATAAAAAAATAAAAAATCCTAGGCATTTGTTTCAGATAGCTAATTTTCATTTACATGTGGTGCAGCTATAGGTCTATACAACTTTAACATAAGGAGAATGTAGCATAATATGGATGTGAAAGCAGTTATAAATAGCCTGTGAACGTGATCGTGATCACAATTTTGATCAAAATAATCGTGATTATCATTTTGTCAATAATCGTGCAGCCCTACCCCAATGTCTGTTGCTTGACCTTGTTCTTATGAACTCCCGTCTTTGAAATGTTAAGGATGAAAGCAACCTGACGCTCACTGTACCCCTTTGCCAGTAAAGCCAGAATTGAACCCTTCTTTTCCTCACTCAAAACTTTTCTTTTTAACTCTTTTGGCATGGTCAATTTATTTATTTTTTTGTTTAGATTACCTGTGTGGTACTAGTAGCCCTGTTTTTGCCATCCAGCAGGCCCTATTGCAAGAGGATAGTGATGACCACAGCAGTGGCTTTTATACTTTTCCTCGTTAAATAACATTTGGCTCTGCTGATCACTTAATCAGCACCTTATTAAGTAGAATGAAGGTGAGCCTGGGTTGGAATTTAACAGCCACTGGAGGGAAATGGCTGCCATACATGTAGAGATACTAATAAAGTAAAGAGTACTTTGTAATGTGATATTGCCAACAATGTTCATAGGGCAGCTGCCCACCTAACGAACCGTCATACCCGTTCTATCAGAATCATTCATGGACAGCCTTTACAACTCCACACACTGCAAATACGCTCTTGTCATTGCTGTTTGTTGCTGCAGCTCCTGTCTCCTTTATCTGGGGTCTGTTGCACAAAAGTAGGATAAAGAGATCCAGGATCAGTGAAAAAGCGCAGCTTGACTTGGTGTGATCCGCTCATCGCGGCTCAATCAGATGCACGATTGCCGAGCCAGGATGAACAGGTGAAGCTATGTCAACCCAGGTGCAGATAGCTGGGATAAGTGCACGTTCACGGCTTTCTTAAATAGACCATGGTATCGATCACAGATTTACTGATGCAGAGATGGAGACGACGCATGCGGCATATGTTTCACCCAATGAGCAGCAGCTTCTAATGGAAAGTAACGAGGAGGTGAAGCATATAATATGCAGAAAGTAACGAGGAGGTGATGCATATAATATGCAGAAAGTGAAATAGAGGGAAAAAGCCCAACAGACTATAGCGGACTGACTGAATGTGTAAGGATGTAAAAATATCTACTTAGCCTACTAGTCACAACACATTTTACAAAGTTGTAGGCTACACTGTTTAAATTGCTTTAAATATGCTAGTTTCATGTGTTGGTTTTATTGCTGTATCTGTTTTTAGGTGATAAATGTGCTGGTTTTACCGTAAAGTGTCTTTGAGTAGCCTACCATGTAAAGCACAATATAAATAAAATTTTTTATTTAGCCTACTTTGCCTTAAAAGTGAGCAGAGGGAATTAATATTCCTTGGGAAATGTACCCTAAGGACTCTAGGCTTAATTTCAAACCCTTATTTACAACGCAAGAACATGTTTTACTACCACATGCACAAATCTCTATAAGCTGTCTAATTCTAAATATCTTTGTACAATTAATGTTCATACAGAACAATCAGAAAGGGACAGAAACTAGAACAAGTACTGTAAGTAACTTCAATACATGCTGTGAGCATATGTGTAAAACAATGATTGGTGCCAGTGCAATCATTTCTAACCATCTAAACTGCTATAGTAGGCTTTCAATCAAACTCATAACAACAATAGTGACAAGTAATGCATGTTAATAAAAATAAAGCAGAAGACAACGGAATAACTTAAACACGTTTTTTTTGGGATCAGAGCAGCAGCTGATTTAACACATAAGACTCCAGAATTAATCTTAGCCTGCTCTGGACCAGGCTAGCTGCAAAGAATAAATCTCCATGGTTACTTGGCTGGGTTTAATTCAACCTGGTTTCGTGCAGCCGAGTCAAAGATAAATTCATCCAGGATAACTTTAATATCCCAGCTTAATCCCTTATCCTGGTTTCGTGCAACAGGCCCCTGTTCTTCTTGATCTAATATTCATGTATGTCTTTGTTAGGTATAGTGGGTAGATTGGTTCTCGCAGCAGAACCTTCCAAAAGATTTGTTTGATCACCCTCAAAGTCTTATCCCATAAATCTGTATAACCATTTAGAATAATGTCCTAAAGTTTCTATATGGTTGGTTTCTGGGTAAATGCCCATTTTGTGCTGTTAACGCTCTTCCAAGTGAGGAAGCTACAGGTTGCTTTGAAGGTTGAAAGAGTTGCCGAGTAAATTTACACCCTAATTGGCATCTAAGTAGCTAATATTTACAGCAATTAAGAAGGGAGCAATATTCACTATGGAAAGTAGTGCTATTCAAAAGCTTGCTAGTGTTACTACAGTGGTGCTCAAAAGTTTACATACACATGCTTAAGTTGACTAAAAAGAGGAATAAAAAAATCATGTTTTGGAAATGTATTTTAATACCTAAATTAAAAAATGAGGTAAAATCCAACCTTTAAGGACACCAATTTTCTTTGTGAATGAATAACGTATTGTAAATAAATAAATGTTCTTATTTAAAATACAGGGGTCATAAGTATACATACCCCTATGTTAAATTCCCATAGGCAGGCAGATTTTTATTAAAGGCCAGTTATTTCCTGGATTCAGGATATTATGCATCCTGATAAAGTTCCCTTGGCCTTTAGAATTAAAATAGCCCCACATCATCACATACTCTTCACCATGCTTAGAGATAGGCATGGTTTTATTTCAGTTAGACTAATACCTGGTTTGATTTGCATTGAGAGATGATTTTATAGAAAGTATCCCATGCCTATCTCTAAGCATGGTGAAGAGTATGTGATGATGTGGGGCTATTTTAATTCTAAAGGCCAAGGGAACTTTATCAGGATGCATAATATCCTGAATCAGGAAATAACTGGCCTTTAATAATAAAATCTGCCTGCCTCTATGGGAATTTAACATAGGGTATGTATACTTATGACCCTGTATTTTAAATAAGAACATTTATTTATTTACAATACGTTATTCATTCACAAAGAAAATTGGTGTCCTTAAAGGTTGGATTTTACCTCATTTTTTAATTTAGGTATTAAAATAAATTTCCAAAACATGATTTTTTTATTCCTCTTTTTAGTCAACTTAAGCATGTGTATGTAAACTTTTGAGCACCACTGTAACTGATACAATAAAACTCCATGACTAAAGTGAATGGTATAGTATATACCGTATAGTGAAGGCAGTATATCTTTAGGGGGAAAATCTAATCGATACACAGATGCCAAGTATTGATGTATTATATCTAACTTGTTTGTCTACTTGACAATCCCGTTTTGCAGCAATAAAGTTGAAGTAAGATGAACAGAGAAATGTATCTTTTTAGATAAAACCGATGTTGCTTAAGTTTCCTTTTGGGGACATAATTCGAAATTGGGAAACATCTGGAAAAGTTGGAAAATAAGGTTTAAAAAAGCTATATATTGCAATATGTTTAAAAGCGCAATAATATGGTACTGTGATGTTAATGTATGAGGCTTCTGGTGATTCTCACCCCTATATATCAATGGTGTTTGGGGAGCAAAGATAAATTCCTACTCAAACCATTATTTATTACATCTTGTAAACATCAAGCAATGAGTCACACTGGCTGCAAGTGTGTTAAATGGTAAACGGTAGCTTTGAGCCCTAGATGGCTGATTGAAAAGCAACACCGAAAAAGACCAAGGACTGAGTAAGAGATATGATATAGCAATGAGTGTCAGCACCAGGTCAGGTTTGAATGTGTCAAAACTCTCCCGTGGTTAACCTAACACACCTCTCCTCACCATTGAGAGAGAGAGAGTGTAAAGTGTCTCGATAACGTTTGCTATGAATTGATACTATAAATAAAATTTAATTGAAAATTGAGAGAGAGAGAGACTGCCCGTCCGTCCGTGTAGAAGGAGTAGATTGTACTGAGCATTAAACCGCCTTAGTGCTGAGTAATTGAAAAAGAGCATGTGTATGTCACATGACCAAAGTGTGTTTTAACACTCGTGTTGTCTTGCCTATCCACAATGTTGTTCTTCTGGGTCAAAATTTATAAATAACTTTTTTTTGTCACTTTCTCCAATGTTGTTGACACATCAAACATGTTTTTTGTCACTTTTTAATAAACCTTTTAAACGCACTCATTAAATGACATAACTATTTTTTTCATTTACAAAAAGCAGCAATTATGCTGTTTTTTTTTTTTTACTAATAGTTCAGATCAGAATGTTGAGTGAATAATAAGTCTTGACACTGTTTTGAAACATTTGAAAAAAATTCAAATGCTATAAAATGTAATAAACACCCAAAATTCAATGAAAGTAGTCATTAATTGTACCTGCAAACATTGTTATATGGGTTCCACACAACATGCATCCATGTTATATTTAGGCAAATTGATTGTAAGAAACTCATATTTCTAATATAAGAAAACTTTGACCCTAGGACAACACAATGTTTTTGGATTTGTTGCTGGGGCTTAATTTCATGTTTGTTGTTCTGGATTTACTGACTTTTCACACCCTGTTGACCTATATAATACTTTCTGTGATGTTATTATGGCACCCACACAACGTTTAGGCAAGACCCGCCCTTCAATAGCATTCGCATAACACTATTGGCCAAGCGTCCATGCTTAAACAAGGTAACGTAACCCGATTTGTTCAGGTCCTATCCCCTGACCAATCCTAACCTTAACCACACAAGGTCAATGCCTAACCCCAACCAATCGAGCTGCTTTATAGGGCGGGACTTGCCTAGATGTTATGTGGGATCCATGATGGACATTGTTTTAAACCTATGAGAGGTGGAGGTGTGCCATAACAGACCAGAAACCAGACCACCCAACCGGAAATGTAAGCTGGCTACAACATAACAGGCAGAAAAACGTTAGACACACAAGAGAGACGGAAGAGTCTGACAAAGTTTGTCTGTGAACAAAGTTACTGCCAGGGCTCTTTTGTCTGCAGTGTGCCGTGGCGGCATGTTTTAAACCTCTTTGAAATAGAATGTCTCTTAGGTTGGCTCAGGGTTGCTTCCCACTCAAACAAAGAACACCTACATTAAACTACCCTTTTCCCCTAATCCTAAATTAGATGCTTTTTGACTTCCGTCCACAAATAAAGAAATTACAAATAATGAAATAGTAATCAAAAGAACTCGCTAAATGAATTATCACTTGGCAACGAGAGAGGGGGAGGGGAAACCTGACAACTTTACACCCTGGCAAGCTAGGCGATCAGTCCGAGGAACTGCAGCTAAATCATTTTGGCAATCATTTTGCCTCCCTCCTCATCACGGGGTTAACCAAGGGGGTAAGTCTCTCCTCTCTAAGCGTAGCTCCTATGGCGCCATTTTAATGCTACGAAGCCATCACCTGCAGTTAGCATCCCATTGACTGCCATTCATTATGGCGTCACTTTGACAGTGAATAACTTTACATCTGAAGCGTTAAAGACTATTTGTCCATTGTTTATTTCTAAAGAAATGACAATGTATAAAAGGCTCTGTGTCGGTAATTTGACAGGTAATGCAGTGTTGTTAATTTGTTTGATGCCTATGGGACTCGTTTGTGTTAGAATGGGCATTACAGTGTGCATTTTCTTGTTTCTCATTTTCTTCCTGTCATGAAACAGACTACTGCTGCAACGGAACCAGGCTG
This sequence comes from Percina caprodes, assembly GCA_013375575.1. Taxonomy (NCBI): domain Eukaryota; kingdom Metazoa; phylum Chordata; class Actinopteri; order Perciformes; family Percidae; genus Percina; species Percina caprodes. The sequence goes on along the minus strand of JABXJD010000176.1, from coordinate 1,260,452 downwards.
GGTTTTGCAGCTGGTAGGTTGAGCAACACTTTCATCTTCTTGGGTATTTCCCTGCGTGTTTAATTAACGTGCTGTCCTATTGTAGGCCCTGTGTAGCTGTACTATCGGCATTATCAGCTCTGTACTGGTGGCAAAGCTCCCTGACAGGTATGTATGTATGCCAGTTGGCATTTCATGTATTGCTACGTTAAATCATAAACTGTGACTGAATTCGTTTTGGTGTGTGGGTGTGTGTGTGTGTGTGCGTCTGCCAGGATTGTAAATTGTTTTGCTGGTTTCTGTACTAGCCCCTCCCTTCCCTGCCACGCTGCTGTTTTGACTCAGCCAACTCCGCGGGCTGAACATAAACTCCTTTCAGTGCCGGGAGCTGTTGCCCAACTGGATGCCCTACATGGCTTTAGCCTATTAGCTCGACCGACTCATTGTGACACAGGCACAGTTTTGCTTTTCTTTGACCTGCCTGTGTTTATTAGTGTGTGTGTGGAGATCGGTGTCTCTTATGGGTTTACATTTTTTATTTTTTTTTCTCTTTGGTTAATTCCTATTTCTTTTCGTTTTGACAACGGTTTTTATTAAGGTTGAAACTTTATGGGTTCATTTTTGTATTTAGTTTCTTTTTGGTTCATGGAGCCGTCAGACACTTTTGGCTGCCTAAATTCCTTTAAAATGATGTTGTATGATGTTGCATTTTTTAGGTTTATTGATTAATTTCCCCCTCACTAATCAAGTGTTCTATGTCCCACAGTTGCTGAAAAGTGTATAGCACTTTGAATTGCCCTGTTGCTGAAATGTTCTATACAAATAAAGCTACCTGTGTGCTTTCTGTATTTTGGTGGTTTAACTATCAAGCTTGTCCAATCCAATTCGCGGGGTGAAATTCCCCACGTGGCGTTGTCGGTGTCTTCCTTGGGTTTGGTCGTTGAGCGGGCAAAAAGGCGCTCCACACCAAGAAATCCCACTCTTCACATTTATGTTATCTCCTAGTATACGTACCTCTCCGTGTCTGCTGATTGGGAATGATTGAGATTTCTCTTGCACAGCTACCAGAAGTCTTACAACTTTCAGACAGGTTGCTCACATCACATCTACGTCTTCAAGCTCAGTTGGAGGCTGTGCAGTAACGCTCAGCTATCTCCGGAAAACTGCTACTAATATCCTTCACTGGTCTCCGTCCAGAGCAATGGGATCTGTTAGTCTATTTCTTTAACTGTCTGTGGGATTAACACCTGCCCGCCAAAAGTTGATCAAGTTTATGTGTAAAGACATGAGACAGATAAACGTCTCACAAGGGCCTGGATTTAAAGATTTAATCCACAAACTTGAGCCATGGTACACTTTTCCTAGCCAAGCCACCATTACCGAGTTGTGAAACTCTACTAAAAACTAAAAACATACAAAAAATTACTAAATGGGAAACAGAATACCCTGACCACAGACGGCTGGATGTCACTAGACCACGTGGAGGCATATTTGTCAGACACCGCACATTTATAGATGAAGAATGGAAACTGAAAAATATTCTCAAAACGGCCAAAGCTCAGAAAAGCCACACGCCGACATCTTTGCTGACTGCATCTATATATATATAAATATTCGGAGAGTAGGCCTACAATGTGAATCATGAGTCGAATGAATGATGAATTGCATTGCATCACCAGGGACAATGCGGTTGATTTAAAAAAGGTCATGGCAAACACCATTGACCGTGCTGTGAAAAAAGGGCTGGCAGTGCAAGCTATCAAAACTCCGGTCAGCAGACTAATGGATACAGCACTGCATTTCAACTAATCAATTACCTGACAGCTAGCTCTTGGAATCTAAGCAGTAGGTTCTTGGAGTGAAAACTGCAAAGCTAATCAACGACTGTGCTACCCGTTGGAAAAGCACTCATGGCATGGTGGGTCGGGCAACTTAGCAACAAGCTCCGGTAGCAGCGGTTGTCTCTGGAAAGAAACTTGATCATCTCGAGTTCCAGTGAGTTCAACCAATGTGTCAGGTGAGTCATATAAACTAGAATAACCTGGTGATATTAGCCAATCAATTGGCTATTGAAATAAATACACAGAAGAGGACATATGCATATCTACATATACATTGTACAGTTAGCTGTCTAGCTAGTTAGCCATAAACGTATTCCGATTTTGTTTTTTGTCATAGGTGCCCATGGAGGCGTTATCAACCAACCAATATAAAGGATATTGAGGAAGAAAGGTAAAGTTACGATTACATAGCATGCAAATGAAATATTCCAGTCAATGTCTTTTAAGAAAACAAAAATTGAGGCCAGCAGTGGGAATTTTTTAAGCATAGTATTTTATAGTGCACTACAATTACTATCAGAGATTTTTAGTAAAGAGTGAAGCAAGAAGAGTGTGGTTGGAAAGGTTAAGTGAAGGAAATGACAATGATCGAAGAAAATGGAAGAAGTAGACAGAAAAGCACAAAGTCTCTCTGATTGCCTGTGCTGGCATGGCATCTGTCATTACATTCTTCAAGAAGGTAGAGCCTTCTGAAGAAGAACATGATGGTGTATTTGCATAGGAGTACCACACCATGCAACGCAATCATAGTTCTATTGACTGCACATAAAAACTGACAGACAAAGTTTATGAGCAGGACCTAAACTAGGTTGAATTTATGTTCTTGTTCATTAATGCATCCGTGCATAAAGCTGCTGCCAAGTCATATTGTAACATATATGATGGCAGCACATTTGTGGAAACAAAACTGCTTAATTTTGTTCAAAGTTGATGACATTTTTGGACCAAAAGCAATGTTTGCTGGCTTTTCTTGCCCCCCCCTTAAAATGTCCGTGCCTTTGACATTTTTTCTAGCTGAAGACAAATGCCCTGTTGTCCTGTGAACAATGTTCGACGATCCACTGACTGAACTCTGGCTGGCCTTTTTCCATGGAAACCTGAACGTATTCAGTGACACAATCGATATGCCTGTAGGCCAGGACCACTGTGCTGCAATTTATTTCTGCAGAAAGAAACTTTAACGTTTTAAATACTGTGTTGCTGTTTGGAAGTTCCAGGTAAACTCATGGAAGACATTATGCTAGATCAGTGATGCCAGAGGCTTTGGAGTGGGCGCTTGGTCCAAAAGAGTAACATTCTCTCCTTAGAGTCCTAAAACTGGAAAAATTTACTTTCACTGTTCTAGCTACATAAATACCCTCCATGCAACTATGGATGATGTTGTAGGCACTATGTATGCATGTCTTTCTACTGTTTATATTTGGGAGCTGTTCAGTTTTGTTTAGATCCTTAGCATATTATATCACTATTGAGCATTATTGCATTCACATTTAACTGGGATTCATCCTGACTCACACAGCTGAGATCTATTAGAATTTTTTTATATGACTTCCCTGCTCCCAAAATCTATAAACCCATGTGGATGACCAAATATGGCAAACATTTTAAACCAAGCCTACATTCCAAAAAACGAGCCATATTAACAACTTCCACCAATTTTGCTCACACTCTGCATATGGAGGCCCCATCTGACACATACGTTGGCCGGGCAGACGAGGATCAGAGTGGGAATGACTGTTGACGTTAATTCACACCCTACTCTCAGCGGCCGTGGGCGCAGCAGTGAAGAAACTAAGTGTGCTGTAAGAGCAGCCACGAGGAGGACAGCCATTCCACCTGCCGCATACAATGGTGCAAAGAGCGTATGGTACTTCATGACAGACAAAGCAAGGCGATTCTATGCAAGATTTTTCTTAAGTGATCTTATTACACAACTTGCACAGCACCTTCCTCCACACATGTATGGTTGATATGGAGCCTACACAAACTCTGTTGTGTTATTAAGAAATGGTGATTTATTTTGTTGGCAATCCAATCATTTTGGGGGGGGTTTACCTCACAATTTCTCTTTCCAGATCACTTCAAATGGAAGGTTGTGCATGTGTGAAGCAAAGCCCCACTGATATTTTCATGAAACCAAATCAATGATGTGAGGCTGTTGACTTTTTGTTGACTTATTTAATTTGTGCAAATAGTAACGTCACACGCCATTCATTTGTGTGTTATTTTGAATACCCTGGAGACTCGCTAAGTGACAAATATGGCCAGCCATGTGGGTAAACCAATTTCTGCAGACATGAGCTTATAGGAGACACTTGAGATAATTAAAAAAATCATCTCACATTCAGTTGAGCACAGACTGCTGCAATCATGTGACACACACACACTCACACACACCCCCTAAAGAACACAGTACACACTAGAGACCACACACTATATAAGTACGCAGAAGTGTGCACACACCCCATTGCAAATGAGTCATGCATCAGTATAATAGGGAGATCGATGTTAACACCAGCACTGTTTCCTCCTATCCATTTCTTGTTCTGTCTCCTGTGACATTTTCTCAGACTACCCAGGAACGCACATCCAACCCACCCACGCTTGAGTGTGGAAGGGGATATACGGCAAGGCAAAAGTGCAATTAAAGTAATAAAGTGTGACAGTTTTAAATAAATAAAATCCTAGGGGAATTTGCTTAGCACAAAGAATCTAAAGAATGCCATTTAAGCCATCATCAGACACGTAGCACTAGGAAGTTATTAACAAATCCTAATTTCTTAATGAGGCCACATAAGAAGAAAACAAATTCTCTGAAGAATAAAAGTGGACGGCGACAGTAAAAACACATTTTTGGGCAGTGTTTGATTGGGAATATCGAGATCCATTTTGATTCATCCAAATTTATTCAATTCAAATGTACAGGTTGTAAAAGATTTTTTTGGGTGTAACATGTGCCTCTGCTCTTCTTTTATTCATTCTCACATAGAGACAGTGATTTGTCCTCTGCCTTTCCACAAGCGATGCTGGCAAGTCGGAATGGGCTGACACAAACCAGAATGTATTATCTGTCAGAGAAAGCGTTATTAAAAAAGTCTCACCAATGGTGCAGCAGATTGTAAAAGTTTAGAAATCAAACAAAAATTCGATTTCTCCTCACTTAATGGAAGGACACACAACTAGCTATCAGTCACTCTTCCATTTTTCAAAGGAGGGTTAAACCTTTTGTTGACATATATATGGAAACTGTTTCTAAGCTTTAATCTCTGAGTCGGTTCCCATGGCAGTGGTTGACTGACATCTGAGAGTGTTGCTAGGAAACGCATATTACATGGTGCACTGTAATGTTTAGCGGTGACGCCACTAGCAGGAGCACTACCAGTTACTTCCATGTTAATTCACCTGCCCAATAGGATTAAGTAGTGCATGGGTTCTGAGGAACCCATGCACATAGGCAGAGCCCGTCTTACTTCTGCAGTACACCAGCGGCAATTTCGTGGTGGATTGTGTCTCTATTGTGGTGAGGCAGGTCAAAATTGTGCGAGCTGCCCTCTTAAAATGGTCTGGCTCGCCAGTGAGATGAGGGAACCTGGTGAGAAACACCGCCATTCCTGCCCCTTCCCCCCATAACCGCATGCAGCTCCATCCTGGGTTTGAGAGGCTCAAGTGGACTCTAGCGCAGTTGACAGTTTCATTGACTCCTCTCTAGTGACTACGGCTGGTCTGTCTGTGAAACTCCTCTTAGATCCTAATGATGTAAAGGCTCTGGATGGACTCTTGTTAGCATGCATCACTCACGTCACAGCAGTCCTCTACCTTCATCTGCCTTGCAATCACCATAAGGTAATTAGGTTTGAGCTCAGGGACAACTGAAACCGGATCCCAACAAGATCAAAGCGGTGACTGAGTAGCCAAACCCTGCTACCAGGAAGCATCTCCAGTGTTTCTGTGGATTTGCCAACTTTTATCGTTGGTTCATCCGTGATTACAGTAAAGTTGCTGCCCCACTCACCCAACTTACATCTGGACAACAAGTTGCATCCCTGTGCCTTTTTCTCTCAGCGCCTGCTGAACGCAACGATGTGGGGAATCGTGAGTTAGTGGCGGCGGTGTTGGCGCTAGAGGAGCTGAAAGATTGGCCGGAGGGAATGGAGCAGCCATTCCTGGTGTGAACTGATCACCGGAACTTGGCTTATCTCTGTTCAGCTAAACGACTAAATTCCAGGCTTGGTTGGCCCTGTTCCTTGGAAGATTTAATTTCACTTTGATATACAGACCCGGCTCCCGCAACACTATGCCGGACGCTCTGTCCCGTCACTTTGGATCAGAGAAATCCATCATTGAACCAGAGACCATCTTGCCCCCTGCCTGTGTGGTGGCCACACCTTCTGGGACATTGAGGCGGGGGTGAGGGAGTCCCAGTGGACTCACCCTGCCTCATTAACTACTCCATCTAATTTAATGTTTGCGCCCAATCCCATCAGGTCCCAGATCCTCTAATGGGGTCATTCGTCTAGACTCACCTGTCATCGTGGTTTCCACCGTACCCTCTCCTTTCTGCGTTGGCGTTTCTGGTGGCCCACAATGTCTGCAGACACCCGAGCCTTTCTGCTGTTCTGCTCCATCTGCGGCCATAGCAAAGCCTCTCACTAAAATTCAGTTTGACTCTAAAATGAGTCGTGAGGCTCAAATATTGGGTCAGAGACAAGCTCATCACACAGATGGGACTAAATAACGGTTAACAACATCAGTACCAAGATTATGGTAGATTACTCTATGGCTCTTGGAACTGATATCACCATATTCTTCATAATCAGCAGTTCAAACTAAAAGTCCTCTGGAAAACACTAATATAGGGCACTATAACAGCAGAAAAATAATAATTGGTCTTCAAAGTTTTTACAAAATAAGTATACTCTATTATCATAAGAAACACACAACGATTTACAATATAAACTACTGGTATTTTTCTTTGCAATTTAAGTTTGAAAAAAGGCAATAGTTTCAAAGTATGTGTGACTAGCACCCTTTTAATTGCATAATTACACAGTTGATGAATGCATCTGGTGTGGCAGATGCTCAGTCAACAGGGAGTTGAGTTGGGAATCGGAGAGTTGCCGGTTCAAGTCCCCATACAGACCAATGTATAATGGTGGACTGTTAACTGGCAAGGTGTCAGTTCACCTCCTGGACGCTACCCCTTGAGCAAAGCACCTAATCCCCCCAACTGCTTGTGACGCTATCCATAGGCAGCTCCCTCACTCTTGACATCTCTCCATTAATAGGTACTGAACATGTGTGTAATAAACATTGGAATTTCCTTGTTTGATTAATAAAGTATACAACATTATTTGCAGACTGTCAATGCCAGCCTAGTAGAAAGTATACTGTCAAAACCATCCTCTGTGCCCATATGCCAAGCTGTGTACGCCTAATTGTGTCACACAGCACAGATGCTAGTTACCGGGCACTGATCCTAGTGGCCTCCTCCTGGGTATGCTGTCATTTCCGGAGCAAAAGCTGGAACTGAATGTCGGAGGAAGAACACAGGAGGAGTATATCACTGAAAGAAAGGGGAATAGGAAGTGACCAAAATGGGAGAAAAAGGTATTCTTGCCAGGCAGGCAGATATGTTTTTTGTGAATCAGAGGTCGATACAACAGGCAAAAAGGTGGGGGAGAGAAGTCTGGATATAGAGAAGCTATCTTTAGTCACCGAAGAATCCATGGCAACCTTCCCAATTCGGCCTTTTGAAACAGCTCTTGAAACCGAAAGGCAACAGATTGTCTATATAGGAATAGGATATGACATAAGCATACAATTATGTTTCTGACTTTCTGTGTGTAAAATTCATAAGTTATGAATAGACCTCCAGTACCCTTATAGCTACTGAAAAACCACCATTGAACAAGACATTAAACAAGGGATTTTACCATCTGAAACATACATGTGGCAAAGAAAATCTGTACATGTATCTAACAGTATTAGTAAATCACAAATAGGTTGATTTATATTTGCTAATAATATATATTGGATTCATGTAAAGACATTTTAGTTGTGTGGCCCCCCTGCAGTATGCTATTAGGATCCCCTAGGTGTCCCGGAACCCCTGTTGAAGATCTCTGTTATATGCTATTGATCATATATATATATATATATATATATATATATATATATATATATATATATATATATATATATATATATATATATATATATATATATATATATATATGCTCTGTGAGTAGGCTAGAATATGAACCCCCCCATCTCTTTTAATCAATCTGTTACTGTTGTTGAAAACAAGTAAAGGAGCTTTCCCAGAGATTTAAAAAAATATATATATCCTAGGCTATGTATTATAGATACAATTTATTGCAGCTGTATATTTTCGATCTGGAAAGGAAACCCTGTTTTGCATTTAATCACAATCTGTTTTGATAAAAAGAGCTTGTGAAAAGTGGCTTTGACCTTAAACTGAACATTTAGCCCACTTTGTAAAAAAAAATAGAGGTACATATCGTGTATCACCATTCAACCTGAAAAATACAGATATGATTTTTAGTCCTGGACTATATTAAACAAAAATTTTACTAGGGACATTTTTCTTCATAAACAAAAATTCTATATCTATATAGTTCTATCCAACCATTATTCTCTTTTTTAGTGGCCGTTAAGTCACTTTTCAAATCTCAAAGCAAAAAATGTAAAGACTGTTATGTGTTTGATGAGTTTCTGCAACACCAAATTAGTTATTTATCCTTTATTTAATATTGTTGTAAATTGAATTCACACATTTATAATGTGATGTGTATACTCTCATAATTGTATATTTTTATATATTTTTGTTTTCATCCCTCAAAAATAAAAATAAAATAAAATCAGAAAAGTCTTATAGACTGTAATTGTCTATGGTATATTACATCACAGCATCAAAAGAACTAATGGTCAATCATCTGTGAGTTCACAATGACATCATGTAGTGGTTTAGAAAGGTAGGTGGGTTAAACCACCAAACCAAATGACCAGAAACACACAGCTCCCCAACCAGACCCCAACCGGTCGTGACTGATGGCCATCCACCGAGAGTCAGCTGTCACACCAAATGTTGGGTCTTTGTAAATTATAGAGTGTGATAATCCTCTGCCTGACACTACGGTAAGTGTACCTGACTCATTTCCGTTCCCGGTGCGTGTGTGTTGGTAGCGTGTTGCTGCTCACTAAATACCAGTTCAATTTGTTAGATTTGCTATTACAGCGGCTAACTGTCCGCTATACACTTATTCTTATAGTAGTTCTGCCTAAGCACTCACTGATATTTTCATAACAGTTTTCGAACGCTTGGTAGCTAACGCTACCGTACTTTAGCTTCGCTGCTAGAAATTTTAGCTTAGCAGTTAGCCATGTCGTCTCCCTCTCCTACTTTCTCTTGCTCGGTGTGTGAGATGTTTAGTTACTCCTCTGCCTCCTTTAGCGACAACGGTATGTGTAACAAGTGTAGTTTATTTATAGACATGGAGGCGAGGTTAGAAGTCCGGATCCGCACCATGATAGATCAGTCGTTAGTTACTGTAGCTAACCACCCCCTGGTAGTCGGTGCGGGCCGGCCTGAGTTAGCCTCTGGTAGCCGTCCCCCGGCAACTCCTGAGAAGCCAGGACATAGTGGCTGGGTGACTGTTCGTGGCAAAAATAGTCGTAAGCTTTCAAAGGCCACGGACCACCACCAGCATGTTGACGTTTCTAACAGATTTTCCCCACTCAGCGATACACCCGCTGAGAAACCAACTCTGATTATCGGCAGCTCTATTTTGAGAAACGTGAAGTTAGTGAAGCCAGCAGCCATAGTTAAGTGCATCCCGGGGGCCAGAGCGGGCGACATTGAGTCTTATTTGAAACTGCTGGCTAAGGATAAACGTAATTACAATAAGATTGTTATTCACGTTGGCGTTAATGACTCCCGGTTATGCCAAATGGAGGTCACCAAGATCAATGTTGAATCAGTGTGTACATTCGCAAAGTCAATGTCGGACACCGTAGTTTTCTCTGGACCCCTGCCAAATCTAACCAGTGATGACATGTACAGCCGCATGTCGTCATTTTTCCGCTGGCTATCAAGGTGGTGTCCAGATAATGATGTGGGCTTTGTAGATCACTGGCAGTCTTTCTGGGGAAGACCTGGTCTGATTCGGAGAGACGGCATTCATCCCACTTGGGATGGAGCAGCTCTCATTTCTAGAAATCTGGACAAGTTTATTAGTGGACCTAATCCTTGACAATCCAGAGCTGGGACCAGGAGGAAGAGTCGCAGTCTAACACACTTCTCTGCTCCTCCATTCCAGGAGTTACCTAGTAAAACCCCATAGTGACGGTGTCTGCCCCCCCGACCATTGAAATTATTTAAATCAAAGGTAAACCGAAGAGGAGCTGCGCATGAAAACCTCATAACAATTAAAACCACAAGTGCAATAGTGCAAAAGAATAGGAGAATTAAATGTGGACTCTTACACTTCAGATCTCTCTCTTCTAAAGGGGTACTAGTAAGTGAATTAATATCAGATTCTAATATTGATTTATTTTGTCTTACTGAAACCTGGCTCGGTGATGGAGAATATTTTAGTCTAAATGAATCCACCCCCCCCCAGTAATATTAATACTCACATTCCTCGAGGCACAGGCCGAAGAGGTGGAGCTGCAGCTATCTTTGATTCTAGTCTACTAATTAGCTCTAAACCTAAACTAAATTAGAACTCATTTGAAAGTCTTGTTCTTAGTCTTTCACACCCAAGTTGGAAATCACTGCAGCCAGTTCTATTTGTTATAGTGTACCGAGCACCTGGTCCATACTCTGAATTCTTATCTGAATTTGCAGAGTTCTTGTCAAATTTATTGTTAAAAACGTTATTATTGTAGGGGATTTTAATATTCATGTGGATGATGAGAATGATAGATTAGTACTGCGTTTATCTCTCTATTAGATTCTATTGGCTTCTCTCAAAGTGTTCATAAACCAGCTCACCTTTTTAACCACACCCTTAATTTTGTTCTGGTATATGGTGTTGAAAATGAACATTTAATAGTGTTTCCACAGAATCCCTTTTTATCTGACCACTGTTTGATAACTTTTGAGTTTATACTGCTGAACTACACGCCAGTAGGCAAAAATGTCTATACAAGATGTCTATCTGATAGTGCTGTAGCTAAATTTAAGGATGTGATTCCGTTAGCATTTAATTCATTACCAAGTCACAAAGTAACGGAGGACTCCTATGCTAATTTCAGTCCCTCCCAAATTGATAATTTTGTTGATAGTGCAGCAGGCTCGCTGCGAACAATACTCAACTCTGTTGCCCCTCTAAAAAAGAAGATAATAAAACAAAGACGTTTAGCTCCATGGTATAACACTGAAACTCGCAAATTAAAGCAAATATCACGGAAACTTGAGAAGATTTGTCGTGCCACCAAACTGGAAAATCCTTGTTTCATCTGGCAAGATAGTCTTAAAACTTATAGGAAGGCCCTCCGTAATGCCACAGCAGCGTACTTCTCGTAATTAATAGAGGAAAATAGGAACAACCCCAGGTTTCTTTTCAGCACTGTAGCCAGGCTGACGGAAGGTCCCAGCTCTACTGAGCCAAGTATTCCTATAGCTCTTAGTAGTAATGACTTTATGAGGTTCTTCAATGATAAAATTATAACTATTAGAAGCAAAATTCACCAAGACCTGCCTTTACCTGGCACTGACTTATCTCTAAGCTCAGGGACCTCAGAAACAGCTGTAAAACCAGATCTATGTTTAGACTGTTTTGCTTCACTTGATCTTTATCAATTTAATTCAATTATTTCTTCAGCTAAACCATCAACCTGCCTCTTAGACCCCATCCCAACTAGGCTACTTAAAGAAGTTCTACCCTTAGTCAAAACGTCTCTACTAGAAATAACCAATCTGTCTTTATTAACAGGCTATGTACCACAGCACTTTAAAGTAGCTGTAATTAAACCTCTTCTGAAAAAGCCCAACCTTGATCTAGATGTTTTAGCCAACTATAGACCTATATCCAACCTTCCATTTCTCTCTAAGATTCTTGAGAAAGCAGTTGCCAAACAGCTGTGTGACTTTCTGCATAGCAACAGCTTATATGAGGATTTTCAGTCAGGATTTAGAGTTCATCATAGTACAGAGACAGCACTTGTGAAAATTACTAATGACCTCCTAATTGCATCAGACAAAGGACTTATCTCTGTACTGGTGTTATTAGATCTTAGTGCTGCATTTGATACCATTGACCATCATATCTTATTACAGAGACTGGAACATTTAATTGGCATTAAAGGAACTGCTCTAAGCTGGTTTAAGGCTTATTTATCAGATCGATCTCAGTTTGTTCATGTTAACGATGAATCCTCTGTGCACACCAAAGTAAGTCATGGAGTCCCACAAGGATCTGTGCTCGGTCCAATCCTGTTCACTTTATATATGCTTCCTTTAGGCAATATTATTAGGAAACACTCCATAAACTTTCATTGTTATGCAGATGATACTCAATTATATCTATCGATCAAGCCGGATGAAACTAATCAGTTAGCTAAACTTCAAATGTGCCTTCAGGATATTAAAACCTGGATGAGCTGTAATTTTCTAATATTGAACTCAGATAAAACTGAAGTTATTGCTCTGGGGCCCAAGCACCTCCGTGACGCAATATCCAAAGAGATAGTTACTCTGGATGGCATCACTCTGGCCTCCAGCACCACTGTGAGGAATCTTGGAGTAATCTTTGATCAAGACATGTCCTTTAATTCCCACATAAAGCAAATTTCAAGGATTGCCTTTTTTCACCTACGTAATATTGCAAAAATCAGGAATATACTGTCTAAAAATGATGCAGAAAAAATTGTTCTCTCAGTGTCATATTCAATTTTGTGTTTTGAAGTGGTTTAAATAGTATTGAGTAAAAGTTGACATATTGCAGTCTGTGATTATCATCAACATACTTTCCTTTAATTTTAGTCTAAATAACTCCTAATTTGTGCTTTTCTAACTCAAACATTAGGTATAATTTCCCAAAAATGAGGTTTATTGACCATAAATTCCAAAAACTAAAGTTAATAAGTTAGTGTAACATAGTGTTGAAAACATCAAAAAAAGTGACAAACATTAAAAAAAGGGACAAAAATGTAAGAAAAAGTTAAAAACATTGACAAAAAGCTTCAATAAAAGTGTTGCTTTTCAATTTTGGGAGAGCATAACTAACTAGGAGAGCATGACTAACTAGGAGAGACAGGGTGACCCCCGGACCTTTATCACAGATGTAAACATAAACATTTTATACTATATGGCCCCAAGTTCATTTCCTGTCGCAGTTTATGTAACGTACATCAACTGTCAGGAAAAGATTTTAAGTTTTTAAATTTAGACAATTTAAGTTTTTAAATTTAGACAATAAAATTTGTTATGGTTAAAACAACCAACAAATAATCGTGATTATTAATGGTGATCTCAATATTGATCTAAATAATTGTGATTATCATTTTTGCACCCTTTGCAGTGCAGAGCCAAACGCAAGTGTCTTTGCTAGTTTAAGGCCAACGCAGTTGTCAATTTCCCTTCGAGCACCCACAACAGCAAATGCACCCGGCTGGTCTTACAGGGTTGTGTGTTTTGGGCGTATTGCTATCTTGAGGCGGTGGGAAGTGATTGCGCCATTGACCAACAAAAACCTGGTCTAAAGTAAAAAATGCAGCATTTCATTGCTATTTTAACAGTGTATTAGTAAAATGCTCCTAGGCTCGTGAACACTATGCTTGTTCAACACACAAAGGGACGCAGCAGCACACACACATGATGTTGTGAAATGTTTGTTTAAAACAAAGAAATGTGTGGTGTTTAGTTTAAAACAGAAAAGGAAATGTTAAATTACAATTTATAGCTGATAATTGAAAAGGTACACAACTTTATTTGTTTAATACTGAAGACCGTAATAGGAAGTGCTTTTATTTTGAAGTAGCCTAAACAGAAGTTGAGTGTGTATTCTTGCTAGGGTTTTCAGATAACGTGAGATGCTAGATGCAATCCGTGTCCGCCAGGCCTAAGTTGTTACTTTCTTTTGTGTAAACTGCAGCATAGAGAACAATAAATGTTCTCAGTAAAAGAAAAGCATTTCCGGTCGTCATTCGAAGCCATTCCACTACACATGCAAAAGATTAAAAATAAAAATATGACGGCGCAAATCATTGCATTGTTGCATTCTCCATCATAATAGCAAAACTCCAAAGTCCAAACATGCCTGGCTTTTAAAGGGAATGGCAGAAGACCTCTGATTGGTTGATTGCATGTTATATTCAGAACACACCTCTGATTAATGAAGACACTAAGTACAACCCTTTAAGAGCATGCAGCTGGCACACGGACCCTTTTTTCCGCCGTCAAACTAGCAAAAGTGGACTTAGATCACATGTGTCAACCTCAAGGCCTGCGGGCCAAATCCGGCCCCTTGCAGATTTAGATCCGGCCCGCATATAAATTTGGGTTCACAATATGTCTCATTGTTTTGCTTGATTTGCTAAATTCTTTCATGGCTAAGGGCCTCTTTTGATGACTACCAAACTAATGTTGGCAGTTACATTTTGGTTTTTGGGATCTTTTGTGTATACAGCATATGGACACTACATCCATCACAAACTTGCTATTGTCTGCTCTTTAACCAGAAACACTCTTTTATTTTCAGGAACATTTCTATGACATACAGAGCAACAAAGGCTTTCTTGAGTGGCGTATAAAAACTGCAGCGTCAATCCAAAACCCCATCTGCATCCCGTAGCAGAGTGGAGCTGAAATGAGGTCCCACATCGGCAAGAACGTCTAGATCCATAGATGACCAGCAAACAGGAGATGAATGTATGGAGGTCATGTCTCTTCTTCACCACATCAGTGACCGTGACTTAGTCTTCCAGAAGATGAAAGATACATTAAATTATTGGCAAAAGATGCTCCATGACCCACAGCAATTGGCATACATACTTCAGATATTTTTTGGACACTAAGGGACTGGAAAGTATGAATTGTGTGAAGTGTGAATTTAAAAAAAAAACATTTCTGCATTTCTACTTGCTTTACTTTGTTATTTTAATGAAGGTCTTTACATTTTTAATCAGATTTTGCAAGACTTCTTGATGTTTGGAGCAGAGACTGCTTCCAGGTTCCTGGAAAAATGGAACACCAGTTTTAACGACAAAGTCATTCAAGAGGCCAGGACCCTCAGTGAAATGTCACTCCTGAAAAAAACAGCTGAACTCTGCCCTGAATGTAGTAGTAATGAGTTGTCAAAAAAATTTCACTTGCTACAAAAAAGAGCATTACTGCTATAAAGACCTTCTTTCTTTCTCTTAATACATTTGAATAACACATTAACATAACTTTTGACTACAAAAGGGAAAACTGAATTTGATTTCAGCTGGACATACAGTTTGACAATCCTGTTTGACATTATCACCTACATCTTATAGGCTATGTGTCATGTTGTTTCCGCTTTTCATAGTTTGACTCAATAAAAAACTTTAGACTTGATTTAATAGCTGTCCTATTCTTTTAAGTGTAAATATTCACCATAACCAACACAAGTTTGTGTTGACTGGCCTACTCTGAGCAACGATGTTGAGGAGGTTAAATGAATAGCAGAAGACAGGCAACATCGACCTCCATGAGGTACAAGTGTGAAGAAATGCATTCTTAAGTAAATTGTGATAGCTTGTCTGCAGAGTGGGACAGTGACGTGGCATCTCTTCTTTGGGGGTGTCATTAGCTCAGTCCGTAGGGAGTTGGGTTGGGAATTGTAGGGTCGTGGAGAGATGCCACTTCACCTCCTGGGCACTGCCAGGTGCTCTTGAGCAAGGCATCGTACCCCCCCCCCAACCACTCAGGCAGTTCACTCACTCTGACATCTCTCCATTTGTGCATGAATAGGTCCTGAGCATGTGTGTGTATTTCAGGCCTGTGTGTAGTGATTCTAACCAAAGTGTACACAGAGTTACCTGGCCCCTTAACAGAAGAAACTCCGAGAGTCAAAGAGTTAAGAGCAAAGCTGTTAAACAAGCAGTAATTTGCTAAAGCAGCAATCATGTTCAGATGTATCCTTTGTGCTTCATCCTTTTATACTAATTCATGCAATGTATCCTAAGAAAAATTTGAGACTAAAATGCTGTCAAAAAGGCTGTCTTGGTTGATACGCCTCTTCAAAATTGCGTGGAGGTCTGGGAGTGGCAGACCGGGGTGGTGGTTCCCCTCTTTAAAAAGGGGACCAGAGGGTATGTGCCAATTACAGGGGTATCACCCTACTCAACCTCCATGGTAAAGTCTACTCTAAGGTGCTGGAATGAGGGTTTGGCCGATAGTCGAACCTTGGGTTGAAGAGGAACAATCCAGATTCCGTCCTGGTCGTGGAACAATGGATCAGATCTTCACTCTCGCAAGGATCCTGGAGGGAGCCAGGGAGTATGCCCATACATGTGTTTTGTGGATCTGGAGACGGCGTATGACTGGGTCCCCCGGGAGATAGTGTGGGAGGTGCTGTGGGAGTATGGGGTGAGGAGGTCCCTTCTCAGGGCAATCCAATCTCTGTATGACCAAAGCGAGACCTGTGTCCGGGTTCTCGGCAGTAAGTTGGATTTGTTTCAGGTGAGGGTTGGCCTCCACCAGGGCTGCACTTTGTCACCCATCCTGTTTGTAGTATTTATGGACAGGATATCGAGGTGTAGTCAGGGTGGGGAGGGGTTGCAGTTCGGTGGGCTGGGGATCTCATTGCTGCTTTTTGCAGATGATGTGGTCCTGATGGCATCATCGGTCTGTGACCTTCAGCACTCACTGGATCGGTTCGCAGCCGAGTGTGAAGCGGCTGGGATGAGGATCAGCACCTCTAAATCTGAGGCCATGGTTCTCAGCAGGAAACCGATAGAGTGCCTTATTCAAGTAGGGAATGAGACCACAAGTGAAGAGTTTAAATACTTGGGGTCTGGTTCACGAGTGAGTGGACAATGGAGCGGGAGATTGGTTGGAGATTCGGCGCAGCGGGTGCGGTATTACATTCAATTCTCTCGATCTACCGCTCAGTTTTTGTTCCTACCCTCACCTATTGTCATGATGACAGAAAGAACGAGATCCAGGGTACGAGCGGCCAAAATGGGTTTCCTTAGGTGGGGGGCTGGCATCTCCCTTAGAGATAGGGTGAGAAGCTAAGTTATCCGAGAGGAGCTTGGAGTACAGCCGCTGCTCCTTCGCGTCGAAAGGAATCAGTTGAGGTGGTTTGAGTATCTGGTAAGGATGCCTCCTGGGCGCCTCCCTAGGGAGGTGTTCCAGGCACGTCCAGCTGGGAGGAAGCCTCGGGGAAGACCCAGGACTAGGTGGAGGGATTATATCTCCAACTTGGCCTGGGAACGCCTCAGGGTCCTCCAGTCAGAGCTGGTTAATGTGGCTCAGCAAAAGGAAGGTTGGGGTCCCCTACTGGAGCTGCTTCCCCTGCGACCCGATACCGGATAAGCGGACAAAGATGGATGGATGGACAATGACGACTTTGGGTGTGCAAATCCACTAGGTTCAAAAAAGGTATACATAAAGTTGGCTGCTTTTACTTTATCCTTAGAAATCTTCCCTCCAGGGGGAATTCTGCCCTAAACATTGATCTTGTGTCATCATGCACAAGATGCTAAGAATTACGGAATTGATGAATATTGTGACCCTTAGTAAAGGACTTGAAAATATTAGACTGCTGGGGTTGCAGTACCATTTGAGGAATTTGACGGTCAGTAAAGAAAGCACTTCTATTCAAAATATAACTTGTTACACAAGTAAGTATTTATGTAGCATGGATTGTTAAACACTGTGTGGATTTACAGACTGTAATAAAAAACAATAAAAACTTTACGTAAAACGTCATCATGTTGGGTCAATTCTGAACCAATATGCTGTTAGATCAGCTGAGATCATGCCCTGGGTCTTGCAGTCAGTGAAGATCACCTGGCTTTAAAAACTGCGGCCACCTTGATCTTAACATTGCCTACCTGTGCATGACGTCAGACATTAGAGCAGTCAGTATCTGGTGTTTGCACCATTTTCCTTACGCAGTGCAATACATCTCCTTTGCATAGAGTTGACCAGGTCGTTGATTGTGGCCTGTGGAATGTTGGTCCAATCCTCTTCAATGGCTGTGCGAAGTTGTTGGATATTGGCAGGACCTGGAACATGTTGGAGAAGGCTTTATTCGGGAAAAGGCCTCATTCGGAATTTCCAACCGGAATATGCTGTTAACTTGACCTGTATCAAATTCGGAATAACAGTGGAATATTGGTATACATGTAAACATTCTCAATGTTGTGTTCATTAAAAATACATTTATCTTTACTAATAATATGTTGGATACATGATGAATACATTCAGATAATATATTTTTTTTTAATCCATCAAACAATAATTTGGCATTTCCCCCTTCAGCAACTCTGAGGAGGGGAGTAGGGGTTACGTGCCCCCTGTTGAAGATCTCTGCATTAGACAAAGTCGGGATCAAGTCAGACACAAATCTAGTGCTTCCTTTTTAGACATAGAACAGAATTAAATTTTAAGTTGTTTTACATTCCCCTTCTTCCTTTTTTACTTTTTGTTCCCTATCGGCGGATATCATTATTATTTTATTGTCAAAAGTAAAGTTTACCACGTTTGCTTAACTTTTACATCGAGCCAACACTTTAACCTCTTGAGATCCCCAACCATTCCAATGGAAATAACAGTTTTAGGATGTCTAGATCTATGATTATTGTCATCTGACTCCACCCAAATGCACAAACATATTTAACTGGGTGTCTATAAGCCAATCGCAGTGTTCCACATCATCTAAAGCGGACTGCAGTAGAGCCACGCCCCCTTATTCAGAAAGCATGGCCCAAGGAGGAAGCATAAGGCACATTTAATCTAATAATCATATTATAATAGTATATAGTTTGTTTTAAACTGTGTAAAGTTAACATGAGAAGTTATATTACTTACATGTTGAAAATAATGTGAACGTTGATAGCTTTTCATTCCGTCCATTGGAATGGTCCGGAGATCTGAATATCACGTGAATAGAAATATTGTTGTGATTTATTCTGACTCTTCTGTTTTTCTAACAAAATTGGCATATAATGCATGCTATTGATTATGTACACAGAATAATTAACTCGGCGAGCTTTGAACAAAACTTTAGGAGTTGAAGATATTGTTTGAGCCGTGCCTTTGTTAAAATAAAACAAAATATAGTATATCTATAAAAAGAAGTGTATTAATTTTGCTGATGACATGAGTGCAGTGATAGTAGAAATGCACTGTTACAATATTTTACGTGTGTTTGCATCATAATTGGGTTTTGTTGAAAAAGAAAAATGAGAACTAACTTATTTTTCTGGTTTTTACTTTTGAGTGATATGTTTTTACTTTACTTTATGAAGGCCTCCTAATTAACACTTCTTATCTTTAATTTGTTTTTGTGAAGTGATGTCAATAATAATAATAATACATTTTATTTAACAGCGCCTTTCTAGACACTCAAGGTCGCTTTACAGACAGTAAAAGACAGATAAGTATAAACAGTTTATGGAAAAAAAAAAAAAAAGATAGGAACAGTGTATTTACAAATAAGCAAGCTGAAAGCCTCCACCAGTGGAAAAATATGCGATTTGCCTGTGCAAAGCTTTGCTGCTTCAGATAATTGCATAAAGTGTCCATCTGCTTTTAGCTGCATTTTTATAATTTGCATGGACCTTCTAAGACCTTAGAAGCAAACAAAAGATGTTTTCCTGTTACCAAGCGGCACAGAGTGACCTAGGCCTGGAAAAGACCTGTTGGTGGAGATTGAAGTCAATTTAGGAATCATTCAGTAATATCTTTCTTTAGACTTCCTCACAGTGAAGAATCAGCCAGTACATTGCTGCTGACTCTTTTAGACTCCTCACTATAGATTAATTGACCCAGTGTGACAACATAGGCTATTATTTTCACCTTACACACAATGCAACTCAGTGCAAGTGCACTAACCATAGCCTCAGAAACATGGATGGATTATAAGACAATGAGCCGCTGGGTGGGCACAGGGATGCAACAGACCCCTCAATCTGTCTACATAGGAACAAGAGACCCAAACTTATAGTGACTATATTTAATTTATTTTATATTGCCTATATTATGCTCATTTTCAGGTTCATAATTGTATTTGTAGATTGTACCAGAATAGGTTTACATGGTTACATTTCCAAAAAACACCATATTTTTGTTGTACTACACATTGCTGCAGATCCTGTTTTCACCCTGTGTGTTCAGGTCTCTGTTTTAGCTACAGAGTGAGACATCTCACTTGCTGTAGCTACAGAGTGAGACATCTCACTTCTACAATATCTTTGTTGGGAGTTGCACATGCTCAGTAGCTAGGTAAGATCACATCAGCTAGATAACTCTTTCTCCAACTTTGGTCAGTCCAAGGCAGGATTAGCTGGGAGACTTCTTCTAAACGAGGGCCACTTGTGGAATACCTGCAGAACAGGGACAGGAAGTAGTTCTTTTGGAGATTATGGTGAACTAGTGTGTGGTAGCAGTGTGTTGCCATTGAGAATGAGCTAGCATGCTAGCGCTAGCATGCTACGGTTAGCCACCTCGTCTTGGCTAGTGACGTAGAAAGTCGTGCAGATTTTGAACAGCTCACCTGGAAAAGAAGGCAGAGGACATTCAGAAACCCTTATCTCACTCAAAACAGCATGGGTGGGTTTTTTTCAAGTTTGTATGTGTGTGGACGCACCAGAGACACAAAATAACATTTATCATAATAAGGACACTTTAATTTTTCTGAAGCCCTGTCATTTTCCATCCATTTACCCTTACCTGTCATATCCAGCCAGGTAAAGGTAGCAGGACATTTCTTTATACAGGCCTACTTGTATTTTAATGTTATTTTAGAAGTTATCTGTTATCTTTATCCGTTATGGCTGATACTAGTGCAGGGCCATCACAGAAAAGAAGGAAATTAAACAAACAACTAAAAGCTAAATGGGAAAGACAGTGGGTGATAACGTGAGTCACAATCTGTCTGGCTTAAGAGATGGTGAAATAACGGCAAAATAAAATATGTAAATGATTCAAAACCCCAAATTTCCCTCCGATTTGTAATATGTCTTTTATTCATAAAATAACGTTAGATTGTGGTTGGACGTCAGTATCCAATGTTAAATTGCGTCCAGCTTCTATTTAGCGAGGACGTTTTTATTTCTTTTAGTCGTTGTTTGTGTTTGCTTACTATTTTCTTTTCCCTCGTCCCCCTGTAACAGTATAAAGTGCCAGTGGGTTTCATGAAATGTGGTATAATAATTAAGTTATTGTTACGTTTTGATGGTTGGTTTGCAGTTGTGCACCTATTTTAGTCGTTTTGCGTGTCTTTGTGATTGTTTTGCGTCTATTTTAAGTCCTTGCACATTTGTGGTGTTAATAGTGTTTTATTTGGTGTATGTACTTTTAGTAATTTTGAGTCTCTTTGTAGTCAATTTGCATCTATCTGTGGTGGGTTTGCAACCATTGTAGTTGTTTTGCATATCTTTGTGACTGTTAGGGATCTATTTATAAGTCTGCACATCTTTTTGTGGTGGTTCTGCATCTATTTCTTTTGCATCTATTCATAGTCTTTTTGTCTTGTAGTCGTTTTGTTTATCATTTACCATATTTTTGAGATTGTTTTGTGTGTTTATTTTTGTGAGCCAGGACCACTGACCATTTGGGCCTGTGTGCGTATTAGTTGAATGGCCATTGTGCATAATTGCACAATGTTATTGTCCCAGTGTGTACTTGGATAGATCTGTGTGGCCATCTGTGATGTGTTGGTGTGTTGTCTCAGCCAGGAATGAATGTGTGTGTGTGTGTGTGTGTGTGTGTGTGTGTGTGTGTGTGTGTGTGTGTGTGTCACACACATAGCTGCTCATACACGGTATGGTCAGCTTTTACTTCACACACACACACAAACCAGATATATGAACCAGATAGGAGATCCCATTTGCACTTCTGTCAGTCATCACTGATTCATCTGAGAGGGGAACAAATGCTCTCTGCTCGTTTTTAATTCAAAAGAAGATTAAGGAGAATAGACCTGCACAAAAACACCGGAGAGCTAGGAAATCCTGAAGATTATAAAGATACCAGACATTGAAAACAAATAGACAAAAAGATACTCAGTTTGGTCTGTCACCAATTACCTCCATGCTCGTTTGGATTTGTTATAATGAATCGAAAACGGCAGCAAACAGCGTGCCGGTGTTGAACATGTTTGAACACATTTCACATCAAACAAAAAAGACGAAAAAATAAATAAAAGAGAAATGTGCATTCATAAGCAAAATTGGGTCATTCATTTGAAATGAGATGTCTTATTTTGCGGCCACAAAAAGTACAGAGAGAGAGGCACAAATCTCCACCATCGCCGGCCTTTTCCCACAAGACTTTTTGATATTGCACAGGTACAAGAAAAGCTCAGGTGTGAATAATGAAATTGGCAGCACATGGTTGAATTGCATTCAGCTGCTTCAGTTTAAGGGGTCTAGTATTCACTTGTGCATGCTGAGGTCATACTTGTGAAATTGGATTCAAAAGAGCCATTGTTAATGTTCTTTTCCTGCGATAACAAGTAAAGATGTCTGCTGTAAAAAAAAAAAGCAGGAAGGAAGCAAAAAGTACTCACTAAACAGATCAACTAGCTAAAATAAATGCATAAAAAATACAAGAATACACTCAAAGGTATCTCTGTGTGTTTTTGCAGATTTGCTCTTTATTCATTTGTAACTGTGTATGCATGTAATCCTGTACTTTTAATGCGAAATTGATGTGGTAGGGGTATGGTGCAGCAAGTTTCAGTATTTAAATGAGGGCGTGTTAAAATCAGAGATACTGTTCTGCCATGTAAATGATCAGTCACCCAGTTCACAGAAGATGTGTGCTGTGTCATCACAGCTGAGCTCACACCCTCAACATAGTGTGTGGATATGTTGTTGTCTTTTTTTTATACTGACTGTGGCCATTTAACACTGGGAAACAACAGCATTCAAATCATCATCCATATCTATCTATCTATCTATCTATCTATCTATCTATCTATCTATCTATCTATCTATCTATCTATCTATCTATCTATCTATCTATCTATCTATCTATATACATATATCATAAACGTATCTCTTCCGAATTCCGATTCAATTTCAATTAGGTACGAGAGATTTCAGCTACACTACAAATTTTGTTTGAATTCTCAGAGAACCATTTATGCTGTAAATTCTACAAGCAAGAAACAACCCTCAATTTTTTTTTAATAATGCATCAGGTTTATGTTTACATTTTCCAATTGACCAAAGGCATATAAACTTTAATGTCCGGTTTTCACTGTTTTTCATGGGACCATTAAGTGTGTACTTAAATTGACTGGTGCTTTGCACACAATACTATGGTACTTTGTTGCGTGATGTAATTCCCGAGAGGCTGCCTTGTGGGTGGCTCTGCGACGTACACATACAGGGAGCAGATCAGACAGCGGAGCACATACAGGGAGCAGATCAGACAGGGAGCACATAAAGGGAGCAGATCAGACAGGGAGCACATAAAGGGAGCAGATCAGACAGGGAACACATACAGGGAGCAGATCAGACAGCAGAGCACATACATGGAGCAGATCAGACAGCAGAGCACATACAGGGAGCAGATCAGACAGCAGAGCACATACATGGAGCAGATCAGACAGCAGAGCACATACAGGGAGCAGATCAGACAGCAGAGCACATACAGGGAGCAGATCAGACAGCAGAGCACATACAGGGAGCAGATCAGACAGCAGAGCACATACAGGGAGCAGATCAGACAGCAGAGCACATACAGGGAGCAGATCAGACAGCAGAGCACATACAGGGAGCAGATCAGACAGCAGAGCACATACAGGGAGCAGATTAGACAGCAGAGCACATACAGGGAGCAGATTAGACAGCAGAGCACATACAGGGAACAGATCAGACAGCGGAGCAGCATTGCACCCAAAATTCACGTACCATCCCGGTCAGGACAAGTGGGAGGCGGGGTGAACCGTGTGCAAAGCTAGCACATATGTTTCCGTGTCTAATAAAGGTGCTGGAGATCTTAAAGCTCACATGGACACTGAAAAACCTTATCTTATTACATTGTAATGGTTTTAAGAGATATTTGGTTGAAGCTGGATTTGGAAGCTGACACAGAATAGGTCATATTTAGAACATTATGTCATTTATTTATTTATTTGAAAAGAGCTATTTTGTTACAGGTTGTGACATATTTTATTCTATTACATAAGTTATTTTTATACCATTGAGGCATAACAAAGCATGTTCTTTAACCTCTAAGAAGCCTGTTTGAATTTGTGTTTTAAGACCGAGTGTCCATTTTTTTGGCAATCAAAATATGGTCACCCTACTATAGGTTCCTTTTCAGCCAGGGCATTAAGAAAGACAAAGTAACTGCGCCTGCAGCATTTCACAAACACATTGCAGATTTTATTCAGAGCATTTTTGCTAATGTTATTGCTTGCTCATACATATTTTATGTTCCTACTCAAACACATTTACATCCTTTATTTTTCTCATACTGTCCATGGCTGCTGCACCTGTATTCACCCTCTGAAAAAGCCCAGTCTGCTCAGATTGATCATGTTTTCCGGGTTTTCTGCATCTGTGCTCTTGGAGTCTGCACCATCCGTCTTTGCACCTGTGGGGACAGACTATAATGGAGTAGTCTTAGAGCAGTACTTTCTACAGCAAAAATCCCCAATGAAAGCTTCTAAATCAAAATTACACAACTGGCTTCAGCAAAGAATGTGTACAGAGATGGGACAAATACTACTACAAATACTTTGTTACGGTACTTAAGTAGATTTTTCAGATATTTTTATTTTTGTGGCAACTTTTCACTTTTACTCCTTACATTTTAACACAAATATCGGTAATTTCTACTCATAACATTTTACAAAATTGGCTCGTTACTTTAGTTTTGTACGAAAGGTCGTCTATGAGGTGTGATTGTGAGTGCATGTCGGAGAACAGAGCGGACACGCGCCTCACACCGCAAGCAGGCGCACACGCCACACGGAGAAAAAAAGTGAGAGAAAAGAAAAAGAGGCTAGTTGTCACTTGAGATTGTGTGTTTGTGTGAGTCCTTGAGAACTGTAAGTCATATAACTTATGTTGTCAGTTCACTTAAGCCTGTTGTATTGGTCTATAGTTCTTGCAAATTTAAAGTTAGCTTGTGATTTTGTTATTTGTGTTCATCTGTTGCACCTGACTGTTGATTCAAATGGCTATTGTTGAACGCCTTTTCTCACATTTGTATTTTAGGTGCGTTATTTACATCCTACAGTAGTTACATTGCATTTAGATTATTATTATAATAATAATGTATACTTTATTAACCCCACAAGGGAAAATTTCAATTTACACACAGGCCTGAATTACACACACATGCTCAGTACCTATACATGCACTAAGGGAGAGATGTCAGAGTGAGGGGGCTGCCCATGGAAAGGCGCCCCGAGCAGTTGGGGGTTCGGTGCCTTGCTCAAGAGCACCTTGGCATTGCCCAGGAGGTGAACTGGCACCTCTCCAGCTACCAGTCCACCACCATACTTTGGCCCGAACAGGGACTTTACCTAGCGACCTTCCGGTTCCCAACCCAACTCCCTACGAACTGAGCTACTGCCACTGTAATTAATAGTGGGTTTATTGTTATTTGCTAGCATACATATTTCTATGCATTGTGTATGGTAGCCTTTACAATGCTGTTTATGTCTTTGCAGAACCACACACAAACCCACAGCTGTAGCAGAGCTATCCATGCCTCACTAACAAGTTTCAAATCATTTCACTGGAGTTACCATTATTATTGTTTGCGTCATCAATACTGAATGGGAATATACAGTACTGCACGTTGGACTTGATGCACCACTACAAGATGACTCGACAGATTCTGCGACATTCATTTGCGGCAAATTATTGCGGCTTGATGGGGCTTACGTTAGCACATAGTAGCATGGACGCAACATGGTTTGAACTTGCCAAAAACAAAGATCCAGGAGATTCGGCAAACAAGCAGCAAGACATTTCTGATCATCCTTGTCCTTATCTGAGAGAGATGTTTGAGATAGTAGGAATCAAGAATGACTCCTGGCCAATGTGCTGCGTAACTCTAAAGGATGGGGAACTCTTAATTAATGTCTGTATACTAATTTATATTTCATCCTTTTATTTTCTTTCCAGAAGCCATATTTCAGCACATACACATACATTAGATTGTTACATTAAATGTTGATATGTATTGTTGATATGAAATGTTGATGCTTCTCAGTCAGAATCTTATTAATCTGAAGTCCCAGTCTTTGTCACAATAATCATATGAGATGTTTTAGGCCCATTGGCAGACATCCATTTACAATGTAGGCAATGGCATAAAGACCCTTTTTCCATGTCCGCTGAAGTTCCTCACCTTGCAAAATGCCACTGTGTCATTCGCAAGGCTACTTTTACCTTTTATACTTTTAGTAAATTTCTAAGCCTGCACTTTGTTACTTTTACTTGCGTAAACTAGTTAAATCAATACTTAAACTTTTACCAGAGTATTTTTTAAGACAAGTATCTGTACTTCTACTTGAGTACGGGAAGTGAGTATTTTTGCCATTTCTGGAGCAGATGGCCATTTAAAGGAATCTGGCAGTAGTTGACGTAAGCTTTAACCGAGAGTAGAAAGAACAGTTTCAAGCAAA
This sequence comes from Percina caprodes, assembly GCA_013375575.1. Lineage (NCBI taxonomy): Eukaryota > Metazoa > Chordata > Actinopteri > Perciformes > Percidae > Percina > Percina caprodes. Next base: position 1,233,814 of record JABXJD010000176.1, on the reverse strand, counting down.
GTGTAACTTTGGAATTTTTCTTTTAATTCTATTCTTACTTTGGTCGTTTATTGTAACTGCGTGTTATGCACAAGGCAGCGGGACTATTGTTTACACACGCGATCAGCTGATAGCGCTGTGTCGACCTGTGCTGCTGCCGGGGGCCAAGCCTGAAATCCCAAAGGTACTATAGAGACGCCAGTGTTGCAGAGGTGGATTAAACGTAAGGCAAAAAAAGAAAACATAAGCCTGCCGTCCCAGAGATCATTATGGTTAATGTACGGTTTCTGGGGAAATAAGACGGACGAATTTGCGGCGCTCATTAAAACCCAGAGGGAGTTCCGCGAGTGCAGCATACTGTGTTTTACCAAGACATGGCTGCACTCGCACATCCCAGATTATGGCGTGGTGGTACCTGGCTTTTTGACGGTTCGGGCGGACAGTGACGTTCTAGAAAGCAGTGTATGTAAGTGAAAAGTGGTGCAATCCCTGACATGTGCATGTGAAGAAACGATTCTGTAGCCTGGACATTGAACTGCTGGCTGTGGGGTTTTGTCGTTACCATTTACCGGGGGAGTTTACGTCCGCCATAGTGATTGCTGTTTACATTCCACCATCTGCTGGTGCAGAGGCAGCTGCTGATGTCCACTGTCTCACAACTCCAGACACAGCAGCCCAATGCCTTCATCGTTATCACTGGGGATTTTAATCATGTTTCACTGGATAAATCCCTGTTTGACTTTAAACAATATATTAACTGACCCACTTGAGATAATATAACAGTGAGCCTCCTGTATGCAAATGCCAAAGATGCGTACAGTGCCACTAAAAATTACCTACAGGAGGAAGCTGGAGGCCAGTTTCCAACAGAACAATATCAGGGAGGTGTGGACAGGGATGAAAGTGATCACCAGGTGTGGGGGTAGTAGAAACCTGCCGTGGGAGAGCAATTGAGCTGAACTGTTACTTTAACAAGTTTAGCTCAAAACCATACCCTGCCTCCACCACCACTCCACCAACCCCCTACACCCCCTCACTGCCTCCTCTCCCACCTCTCCCCCCATCACTACAGCACATTTCATCTCCCCTACAGACACTTCAAGCACCCCCCCTGCTTTTCATTCACACCTGGCCAGGTGAGGGGACAGCTGGAGAGGCTTCAACAGCCCAAGGCTGCTGGCCTGGACGGCATCAGCCCCAGAGTCCTGAAGACCCGGGCCAGTCAGCTGTCTGTTGTTCTTCTGTATCTCTTCAACCTGAGCCTGAGCCTGCAGAGGGTGCCACTGTGGAAGACGTCCTGCCTTGTCCTGGTGCCCAAGAAGTCAACTCTCTGGCCTTAAGGACTACCGCCCAGTGGCTGTTACATCCCATGTGATGAAGGTGCTGGAGAGGCTGGTCTTGGCCTACCTGAGGCCACCGGTGAGATCTTCTTTAGACCCTCTACAGCTTGCCTACCAGCCTCGTCTGGGAGTGGATGACGCTGTCATCTATCTTCTGCATCAAACTCATTTGCACCTGGGAGAATCCGTGAGAATCACCTTTTTTTTTATTTCTCCACTGTATTTAACACCATCCAATGCTACTAGGTGAAAAGCTGCGGGTGATGGGTGTGTGTGTCTCCTGGATCACTGACTACCTGAAAGACAGACCACAGTTTGTCTGTCTGGACCGTGTTCTGTCTGATGTGGTGGTGAGTGGTACGGGGGCCACACAAGGGACTGTGCTGTCTCCTTTTCTGTTCACCTTATACACCACAGACTTCCAGTACAACTCAGAGTCATGTCACCTACAGAATTTCTCTGCTAACTCTGCAGTTGTTAGGTGGATAAGGGATGGACAGGAGGGAGAGTACAGGATGCTGGTGGATGACTTTGTGGAGTGGTCTGGTAAGAACTGCCTGCTGCTGAACGTGGATGAGACCAGAGAGATGGTGATTGACTTTAGGAGGGAAGGAACAGCTCTGCAGCCCCTTTGCATTCTTGGTGGAGATGTGGACGTGGTCGGGGAGTACAGATACCTGGGTGTCAACTTTAACAACAGGCTGAACTGGAAAATCAACAAAGGAAGCTGAGGTCCTTCAACGTGTGGAGCAGAATGTTGGAGATGTTCTACCAGTCGGTTGTGGTTTATCTACATCTTTATCACTAATAGTTAAACAGTTATTAGTTATTATCAGTTCTTTTTTTTATTCCCAACTTGTATATATTTTAAATTATTTGTTCTTTATATTATATCATCATTTCATGTATATTGTATCCTGTTATTTCATGTATATTCTATATGTGTGCTGTGTGTCTATGTTGCTGCTGCATGATTATGTTCAATATGAACATCCAACAGTGTAACATTATGACATCAAATAAGGTAAAGCACAATAGGTCCCCTTCAAAACATTATGGGAAATGTAGTAAACCACTAACTGAAGCAGGAAGGTTAAGGCAGAAAGAGGGGAAGCAGATTTAGGGTCAACTGTTTGTCAGAAAGTAACGTCGGGAGCGAGTGTTCCAGACGAGATCTATTGCATGACGATCTGAGAGATGACATTTGCTTGAGACACCATTTAAAATGGAGTCATGTGGAGAAACTGACATTTAGAACTTTGACAGTTAGCACTTTAGCAGCTGTGATGTGTTCAGATTCACTCAGATATTAAGTGTCATGTGGAGTGGAGGTATGAGTACAAGTGTAGAAAAAGTCACAGAACCTTTTCACGGAATGCATCAAAAACCACAGTGTCTGGTACTTAGGTGCTGCTGTGCTGAAACTAAACAAGAATGACATAATCAATGGTACGTGCAGCCGGAGATGGAAAATATTGTTGCATCTTCTGACATTATTCACGGTGTCATGGAGAAGTACTACAATACTGATTGGTAAAGCTTGCTGTAACCATGGAAATGTTTACTTAACCCATGAACGTCTTAAGCGAGCTGCTACATTGAAGTCTATTATCATGTCTTGAACTTTTTTCAAAAATTCATAATTCATCTCGGAGCTGGTTGGCTTGGTTCCAGGCTTACAACTCTTTATGTAAGCATTTCATAAAATGCCAATTGAGCAATCAAATGGGAAAAATCACTTCCGGTTACTGTTACCTCTCTGGGATTTATATTTGACCATACTCATTTCACCGCACAACCCAAACGGCCACTAGCTGTGTGGATCAACAATACTGTGCCAAAAGAGTAACGGACCTACTGCTTTAAAGAAATTCATTAAAGGTAATTGTCTTTTATCCGTTTCGTCTTTGTTGCAGAGGGTCTCCTAATTAAAATATTAGTAACGTATTCACGCTTCAGGCGTCACTGCAAGACGTCATGATGGCTCTCTCTCTCTCTCTCTCTCTCTCTCTCTTCAAACATTTTAAAAAGCATCCGAAATAGGCAAATAAGTGATTTAACATAAAATATTACACAGAATGTATTTACAGATTTTGAACGTGCAAATTAGGCCCTGGAGCAGAATAACCAGATTGGTATTGGGAACTGTCTGCACTGGGGTCTGGTGATGAGCTGATTCATAATTTTCGACACATTATGCATGTGATAAAGGACCCAAAATTACAACTTGGAAAATGTATTATTTATATTACCCTTATAATAATATTAATAATAATCTAATGTGGTCACGCTGTACAGTATGGATTGCATTTACACCTGACTGAAAACCAATCACAGTGCGAGTCACCCTTTGCATTCTGATCACAATGCATTCCGTGTGCATTGGCACCTTGCATTACCTTGCGTATTTTGCTTTTCCAGATAAGATATCCAGCTACATATTGCATGCTAATGGCAGAATGGCTCACTGAGTGTGACTAATAAACTCGCAGCAGAAGATACCAGAACAACAAATTAATTTAATCATCTTACTGTTCAAGTATAATCAGGCGTGATGCTAATTAGGAGGAAATGAATGAGGTGATTTGTTGACCAAGGAGCTTTATACATGCTATAAAAAAGCATTTATAACTGTACTATCCAACAGGCAGTTCTTATGTGTGTTTCTGTTCACTTTGGTGATGCACGGCTAGACCTCAAAGGGGGCTTGAGCTTGGCCCCCCACAGAGAACATGCGCACAGTCTGCATTGCTGAAGAGATATATTGATTTGAATCAAAATATCAGTTCGGAGGGAATTCTTTTTTATAACTCACCTGTTAATTATATCCACACTTAAGGTTCTGCATAATTAAGAGTATTCCGCTTTGAGTGACAGGTGGCTGCCGGCAGGATGTTCTCATTAAACTATTTGTACCATTTATTGTGATGGTTCGGGTGGTTTCTGTGTTTTTTTTGGGGTCCTGTCTTGTCTCCTCGTGGTTGTGTCTTAGTTTCCTCCCTGGTTTTGTGTGGTAGTCTGTCTTGTGTCCCCTTGTGAGTGTTGGTAGGTTTTGTTTCCTGTTTTATGTTGATAGTCTGGTTTCCTGTTCTGTCTCGTCTTGCCAAGCTTTACTTTTGTCTGTCTGATTGTCATGTCCGGCCCTAATGTGTTTCACCTGACGGATCGCCTGTTCCTTGTGACGTCGTTACCTCTTGCATTTAACCTGTGTGTTCCCTTTATCAGATCGTTCTTGTGTCCGTGTTCCCTTCCACGCCGCCTCCTGACTGAGTGTTAGTCGTTATTTTCTGGAGTTATTACGCTGCGTTGAAGCGAGCTGTCCCGTCTGTTTTCCCGTAGTCAGAGACGGTACAAACGACAGGTGACTTCAAAATAAAAGCACTTCCTTTGATGGTTTGCAGTAAAACAAATTACTTTTAAATAAAGTTGTGTTCCTTTTCCGTTATCAGCTGTAAATCAAGTACTGTAAATAATGTAGTGAGTTTGAGTCTGGTTAGCATAGGGAGGAGATCGGGGTGGAGGGATGGGTGATGGTAGCAGAGTCTGGGACTTTCACCTATGAAACGTGTGCTTGTCTGTCCCTCCAGGATTTCACAGACTTTTATTTAGATTGTTGCGGCCCAAAATGCCTGATGTTGCAGAAGCATTTGTAAAAAAATGCGATAAAAGTTGCAATGTTTTGCTATGAAGTTGCGGAAGTTGTTCTTTAAAAATAAAAAAGTTAACTTGTTTTGGGGAAAATAAAACTACTATAGGCTGAGTTCTCCTTTGACCTTACACAAAACTCTCAGAATGATGCAAATGTTGGTATAAAAAGACAAAAAATAATTATTTATTGAATGAGTGAAACATGTCATGTTACTGTCACTGTTACTGTTACTGTCAGTGGCTGGTTAGTTAATTTCCTATCATGGGCTGGGACACACTTTTTTACGGTTTGATAAAGTTCTTATTGGACTTTTAACTTATCATTGCATTTACAATAACGAGTGTAGGTAGGTAGGTAGGTAGGTAGGTGTCTGTGTGTCTGTCTGTCTGTCTTGCGGGGGGGAACTAAGCAGCCCCGCCCGCTGAAGGGAGCCGATAGGATTGAAACATCAGAGTGAAAAGAAATGTTACAGTACATTGATGTTAACGTCAATCTAACGTACATCTTTCTACGGATTTAACGTTTCTTTTTCATTTCTATCCGCTCACATAAAAAAGACACTTTTTTGTAAGAAAACTACTTTTTCTGATTGTGCATCTTACTAACTGCTGGCTCTTTGTTACTGGTTATGAATATTTACACGCATTTAAGTTTTAATCTACAATGTTTCATTTTGTCTTTGCTGCCCTATACACACAGGCTCATGATAAATAGCTGCAGACTGAACTGTGAGGCATTCACAGGCACAGAATTTGTGTGTGTGTGTGTGTGTGTGTGTTTTTCTCCAAGTGCTTACTTTAAAAAATAAATAAATAAAAAAAAAAAGAGAGGGAGAGGTAGCACTTACCTTTTGCAGTGATAGCTCCTGCAATTTCCATGTCCTGTTCTAAAAGTGAATGGGCAGCTAAAGTAGAAGAAAAAGAAGACACAGAAGGCAGAGGGCGGTGAGCCGACAGATCAGGACATGTGAGGCGACTTCACTCTGTGATAATAAGCAACCTTTGACACCAGATCCGCCACAAACGAGTAGCAACCAAGCAGAAGGAATCCATGGCCAGCTAATTAACAGAACATGCTAATGAGTTGATTTTTTTCATAGCACTAGCTGTGATCACAGGAGAGAAAATGACAAGAGAAGACCAAGGGAAAGTGTGAGGAGGGGAGGGAAGCAGCAATCAGCATGGAAGTACAGAAAGGGATATTTAAAGATGAAAAGAGGTAACTTACTAACACGTAACCTCGGTGGTCTGCTCCAACGCAGGTGGAAATCACATGGAAGTGGTGGAGTCATTTAAGTAAACGACTGAACAAACAGAACAGCTTTCTCTCTCACTCTGCCATCAGTACTTCACATAATACTTTAAATACTTCAGTGTATGTTTTTTTGCCAGGACTATCTGTTAATCAATCTTTGTATTCCTTTTTTTTACTGTATAAATACTGTATATATATTTTTGGGCATTTTCGGCCTTTAATGACAGGACAGTTGAAGAAAGGAAAGACGAATGACAGGTGGAATGACATGCAGCAAAGGGCCGCAGGTCGAACCCGGGCTCGCTGCATCAAGGTCAGTGCCTGTTAAAAACGGGCTTGTTTGGAACGGGCAGATTGCTTGGCCTATGATATAGAGTATTTAAAGTATTATGTGAAGTACTGATGGCAGAGTGAGAGAGAAAGCTGTTCTGTTTGTTCAGTCGTTTACTTAAATAACTCCACCACTTCCATGTGATTTCCACCTGCGTTGGAGCAGACCACCGAGGTTACGTGTCAGTAAATTACCTCTTATCATCTTTAAATATCCCTTTCTGTGCTTCCATGCTGATTGCTGCTTCCCTTCCCTCTTCACCCTTCCCCATGTTCTTCTCATGTCATTTTCTCTCCTGCGATCACAGCCAGCATCATGGACAAATCAGCTCATTAGCATGTTCTGTTAATTAGCCGGCCATGGATTCCTTCTGCTTTGTAAGTTGTTTTTTTTTTTGGGGCATTTTAGGCCTTTAATGACAGGACAGCTGAAGAAATAAAAGGGGAGAGACAGGTGGAATGACATGCAGCAAAGGGCCGCAGATCAGAGTCGAACCCGGGCTCGCTGCGTCAGGGAGTGAACCTCCCATATATGGCCGCCCACTCTACCAGCTGAGCTATCTGGGCACCCTGTATTCCATTTTTAATTAAGTAGGTGTCCGTTCAAAACGGGCTTGTTTGGAACGAGCAGATTGCTTGGCCTGTGATATTGATGTTGCTTTCTCCAGAACCATTGTACCCTGAATTTACTTACTGAAAGAAACCTTACTTAACTCAACATTTACTTTAGGGAAGGAGACAAGATGGCGCCGACAGCTGTGGCATACTGCTTCCCTGCTCTTGTTTTTGGCCCATCACCATTGTTTGTGCCATTTGTTTTGTTTCTGGTGGCATCTCTGCTTGTTAATAACACAAATTAATCACTGGTTTATGAACGCCAGGCACTGTTCGGTGTCTGGGATTCTTTTGGGAGGCTTTCCAACATTGAGGGTGGACATGGTGTAAATCCTCCACTCTTCCTGGTTACGGTAGCAGAGGAGCTTCCCCGCCGGGAGTCAACTTTCGTAACACAAGCGAGATCTTGCAGATCTTGCCCTATTGGATTGAGAGGAGGCGGTGCAGAGGAGGCGGTGTGTGTGTGTGTGTGTGTGTGTGTGTGTGTGGATAACCTGCATGTATTGGATTGTATTACATCGTTGGTCGATGGAGAAATAAAAGTCCAGATGGCTAACAAGACATTTGTTCTTTACAAATTTTTAAATTCCCACGCTCTAGATTTTATGTTTATAACCGAGACGTGGATGCACGAGGGTGATATATCGCCTCTGATGAAACTTTGTCCTCCTCACATCAGCTTTCTCAGCACTTTGAGACTTTCTGGAAGAGGAGGGGGGGATTGTCTCACTTTTAAAGGACAGTTTTAAATGTAAACAGTTTCTAAATTGTGATCCTTATTCTAGTTTTGAATTGCAGCGTTTTACTATAATTAACCCTTCTGTGGTTTTGATTGCTGCAATATATTGTCCACCTAAGTACAATGAAAATGTTATATCTGAGTTTGCTGACTTTTTATCTAGATTTATTTTGCAGTATGAGAGGATTTTTATTGTTGGTGATTTTAATATCCATATTTGCTGTGATGATAAGCCATTAGTTAAAGACTTTTTAAACGTCATTGAGTCTTTTAGTTTTACACAGTTTGTGTCTGAACCTACACATCAGCGTGGACGTACATTAGATTTAGTTTTAAGCTATGGTTTGTCTGTGTCAGTTAATAATATCAGTGCTTTACCAATTTCAGATCACTCACTGATATTATTTGACATGTCTATCCCTAATTCATTTAGTATGGGGAAAGTGGTGCAGAAGACAAGGTTATCTCGTTATATTAGCACTAATGCTTTGCTTGACCTTAATTTGAAACTACCAGATGTGATGGATCCAGTTTTTAGCCAAGCCTTTTCGGTGGACTGTCTCACAGACAACTTTAATGGGATTTCTTGAAATGGGTGGCCCCAGCCAAGACACGGAAGTGTTCTCCAAAAAATCATACACCTTGGCTAAATGAGGAGTTACTGACTCTCAGAAAGAACTGCAGAAAAGTTGAACATCAGTGGCGCCATTCTAAGCTTGAAGTTTATTATAGGGCATGGCATGACAGTCTGACCACCTACCAGTCTAGGATGGCTTTTTATGGGAGAGTTGAGGACATCCGCACTGTGATACCCCAGTCAGATGTTGGGAGATTAGACTGCGCTATCACTGGACCATCTTCTACAGGACAGGGCCACTCTAAATTTGAGTCGATTTCTTTGGCTGAGTTAAAATTGTTAAAACTGCAAGAGGTACCACTTGCTCTATGGATCCCTTGCCTGCCTGGGTTGTTAAAGAACTATGGCTAATATTAGGATTGTATGTTTTTGGGGCTGCCTAAGAAAAGTCTGCAAGGTCTGCAGATGGTCCAGAATGCTGCAGCACATATTCTGACTAGATCATCTAAATACATATATATAAGTCCTGTGCTGGCCTCACTTCACTGACTCCCTGTTCAGGTTAGAGCAGATTTTAAGGTTTTGCTTTTAACGTACAAAATAATGAATGGCCTTGCACCAGTATATCTGTCCGATCTTTTAAAAACCTATGTGCCTTCACGGTTGCTGGGCTCCCCCGGGTCAGGATTTCTGACTGTACCAAAGGTTAGGAAGAAAACAGTTGGTGAGCGAGCTTTTTTGTTTCGTGCTCCAACATTATGGAACAGTCTACCAGCAGATATTAGATTGGCATGCTCAACTGAGGTTTTTACATCAAAGCTTAAGAATTACTTATTCACTGCTGCTTATGAGTGCTAAATGTTTAAATATCTTTGGGGTCTTTGTATAGTGCTATTTACTTTTTACTGTTTTGATTTACATTTTAATTTATTGTTTGTATTTTAATTGTATTCTTTTTGTAAAGCACTTTGATTGAAAGCGCTCTATAAAGAAATGTATTATTAACTCAACTCTACTGTCAGCAACTAGTGTCTCAATTGTGTTTGATATCTAGTGTCGCCAAAAATGCCTCCTCTTAGTGAAATACTAAAGTGAATTTTATATTTTATTGTGCAGTAGATTACGTTTATTCAGTTTATTGATATCCAACATCCATAGGTGGCCAAACTGCTCCAAATTCCAAACACCAAGTTCATTGGCCTCCCAGGAAGCCAAGTGTGAAGTAGATCAGTAGAAGACCACACACAGACACACAGACACAGACACAGACACACACACACACACACACACACACACACACACACACATACATACATACATACATACATACATACATACATACATACATACTCACACACTCACACACAGAGGGTCTTTGATTTATGAAAGTGATATTATACTGTACATAACGTACCACTTAGGAAATTGCTCCGCTGCTGCCAAAAATTCCGCTGAATGTCCCTCACTTCCCTCACTTCCCTCACCACCCAATATAGTCCCAAGTCAATATCTGCCTAGGAAATCACCTAGTCTTAATCTGCATTGCTATTTATACTCATTGTGAATACGCAGGCAAAGTAATTAGGATGTTTTTTTGTTTTTTTTTGGCTCAATATTGCTCACATGCTAACATGGCAACCTATGATTCCATTCACTACACTGAGCTAACTAGCGGCACCGCTGCAGGTGCACTTGACTAAAACAATGCATGCACTGAGACAAAAAATGCGTTGGCCCACCTATCTACAGCTAGGGGAGGCCGTGAGAAGCCCTTTTTCAACAAACGGTGGTGTATCCCTTTTTAAAGAAATGACAACAAACCAGAGCATGTTTTTCTTCCATTTCGGAATGCTGTGTGGACTAGCCAGACCCTCCTCTGCAGAGCTTTGGAGGAAGGTCTGGCAATGTAAGACTATATGAAAGTGATGAGAGAATTAAAATGTGAACTGTGAAAACCAAGCTGGAAAACCAAAACAATGAGCTGAAACTCACTAAAACCCTCCTGGAGGAACTACAGACCCGGGTGATTTTCTGTTCGCTCATCACTATCAGCAATTAATGAGATCCAAAGTTATGGTAAAAATAATGATTAGTACATGCTTCATGCATCCTCATTGAATGAACGGTTTTGATTACATGTGTTGTCTTGGGCGGCTGTAGCTCAGTGGTAGAGCGGTTGCCTGCCAATTGGAAGGTTGGTGGTTCAATCTCTGGCCCTGCAGTCCCATGTCAAAGTTTCTTTGGGAGAGACACTGAAGACTGAAGTGTGAATGTGTGTGCATGTTTATCTGATGAGCAGGTGGCAGCTTGTACGGCAGCCTCGGCCATAGTGTGTGAATGTATCCTGTATGATGTAAAAGCGCTTTGAGTAGTTGTTAAGACTAGAAAAGTGCTATATAAATACAGCACATTTACATTTTACTTCAGTACAGAAGAAAAATATAAATTGACATGCATTCTTAGCAGTCTTATGTGGGTCTGTAACAAAAATCCATTGTTTCTTCACAGGGACTAAATATTTCCTATGTTCATCTACTGGCTAACTACAATGGAAATGCATGTCCGATGCAAATGAACTGCTTCCCTAGTTTCACTCTTACACATTTTTCTCCCATCCAGTGGCCCACCCCTCAACTATCTGCTTCCTTTGCTTTCAACATCAGCCCAGGTTATTTTTAGCTCCATTCAGGGATAGAGAGGGAGAGAGAGAATTACACAATTCCTAATAAACGGGTGGATGAGAAAAGAAAGAGGTGAAAGCGTGGGTGCATTCAAGATGGCTGCTCATTTGAATATTCATAGAAACAGCTGTGATGACAAAAGAGCTGAGAAGTCGATGAGCATGTACGCACTGGTAAAAAATGTTCTCGAGGCCTCCGCCGCTGAGAGTTTTGGATGATAGGCGTGACTAATTAGTGGAGCATACTAATTAGAAGTTATGTGGGACATGCTAATGTGATGGGCCAATGGCAATAAAAGCGAGCATGTGTTGCAGCAGAAAAGAAATTGCATGTAGTACTAGTGAACAACCACATCTATAATCTGTCTCTCAAAGAAAATTTTATATATATATATATATATATATATATATATTGTGTGTGTCTATCTATCTCAGTGCTTATTATAAGCTTTAAGACTAGACTAGTCAAGACAGATTAAGACTAGTCTATTGCCTGTGCCAAAAGACTGTAGCTCCTTCATCTCTCAAGATCTGGAGATATCCCGAGCCTATTGTCAAGATGTTATGTAGTTCTCTGTGAGCTCGATAAGACAGGTCTGGTACGGTACAATAGGCAGAGTTTGACATTTGAGCTGGGGGGGTGGAGGGGGTGCAAAAAAGTCACTGGGGCACTGCTCCCTTGGCCTGCAAACTGCGTACGTATGGGATATTGTAAGAAAAATGTCCTGGCAGAAAATTACCAGTAACTTATCCAATTACATGTACCGACATTTCTGTTAATCCAAAAATCACCTATATCACATATCTTTGCAGCTTTTCTCATTTCAAAAACGACATTTGCAATAACTAAACATGGACCTTCAAAAGGGCAGAAGCCAGTCTGAAAGAAATTTAAATGCTGTTTTTATTATACAGAAGCCGTCACCTACACTTCCAAATGACTCAAGTTAAGATGATACCTAAGATGGTGGCATCAGCTGTGCCACGTACTTCCAGTACAAAGGTCAGGGAGGGGGGGAAAATGGTGGTCACATCACTCAGAACTGCTGCTAATCGCTTGCCAAACACTCCTTGACTGACTTTACTAATGACACTGAAAGGCATTTCAGCAGCACTTTCCCAGCATGGTGAAAAGAAATGAAAACTGAACAGCTTGATTCAAAAACTGACTTTTGTATTTAATCCACATCTTCTGCAGTTTACAGTAAACAACAGAACAATTTACACACTCAGGAGAGACAAAAAATAAACTTTTTAATAAATATATATTTGGTATTTCTGGCTATTTACTAAAGGAACAGTATCAAATTGGAATATAAGGTATTTTTGTGTACACCATAACACACACAAAAAAGACCACCGTGACTAAAGTAAACTTAAATATTTCAGCCCCTCTCGGGCTACTCTATTAACGGCACCGCCTGCAGACCTTACAGGGAAATATTGATGTTGCAAGTAAAAGGCACTCAGAGAAAAACTGGGCCATACCAATAAACTCAAAGCATATAGACCACAATCACTTAAGCCACAAAATAGTTTCACTCCAAAACCATGGGTATTTATTCAACTTTGGCTAAAAAAGAATACCATCTAAAATTTGCTTGTTTAGGGTTAAAAACAGAACACGTTTTTGTCTTTAAAAATAACTATAACCTACAATGTGCTTCACTTTAAAGGTACCCTGCCACACAAAACCGTTTTTACTTGCATTTTTTGAAATATGTTAGGTTCATATGTGTTTGTGTTATGTTGTGAATGTGAAAATGAACTGCTACCTCCTCTGTCAGCTCTAGCCACTGAAAAGAAATAAGAGGAGAAATCAGTCCAATTACAACAGCTGGTCAGTCTGATGTCATGTTGCCTGAACTCATTACTATTCATGAGCTCGCCCAGTTGCGATGGGTAACGGATGCCAGGCTCTCATTGGCTAGCTGTTAGCCAGTCAGAGTCAAGCAGCTAAGCTTGTTGAATATTAGTGAGAACTGGCACAAATGGAACTGAGTCTTCCTGCAGGCTTTCTATACCACGCTAGAGTGACTTGACTTACTTTGACCTGTGTCATTTTCTTCAAATGGCAATGTCTTAGTTTGGAATGAAACGGTTACAATTAACACTCACAGCAACATACTTGAAATCATTACAACCAGAGAGCTATTGAGACAGAAATAAAAATAAAAAAACAAGGCAACTGCCTCACATAGAGAATTTGCTCTGTATACCCAAAATAGACAATACATAAATAGTTCATAAGACACTCACTGTCAGAGATACATTCAGAAATGTGGCTACACTCTTAGAAAGTAGTATTTAGGATATGTCAGTAAAAAGAATACATAGTATTTAAGAACAAATATGTGTGTACACGAATGAACACATCAATACTGTGAGGGATTATCTTGGATCGTCCTGGGTTCTATTAGCATCTGTGAAAGGACAATCTTCAACTCGTCAAATATGGCAGCTTGGTCAAAGGCCCTCAGCGTCTGACACCGACGCACAAGGCAACTTTTAGCGTTTGTGTGAGACTCACCGGGCTTTCAAGTGTTCGACCGGCGCAGTTAGATGACACAGCCTGAAGAGTGACAAAGTTTGTGTAGGGAGGATAAAAATGGTAAAGCAAAAAAGTCCACTAAGGAAAAGACATTTTTAGGAATAGACCACTGTTCATGTCCTGTGAAATGTGTCCCAAAAGTCAACAATGACTTTTTACTTACATCACATACTCAACCTATGTAAGTTACGTCTGTAATGTACTTAACTAGCGTCACATACGTAAGTTAAATAACAAACTGTGAGCTAACCCTAACCTTTGGTAACAAACATACTTATTTTACCCCAAACCACAATCTTTTCCTATATCTAGCAAAGCTGTTTTGTTGCTTTAACCTAACTATACCCTGCACATTGAAAAATGACGCCATAGAGGTACCCAGGGTGTTAAAAAACATGACACCAAGGGGTCCTGACACAGTGGCCGAATGTGACGAGTTAGGAGTGGAAAATGGAAAGGAAATGAAGAAGGAAGAGGGGAAATCACGGGAAGTAGATTATGTGTAGCTTTGGTGTGCACACATACAGTACACTACAGCTGCTGCTTCACATAAGAACTGGAGTTGCAACCCCATGCAAACAAAAATAACTGGACAACGTGTGAACACTTTATCAAAGCGATAGGAATAAAAAAATCCCTAATCAAATACAATAACAACGCTACGGCTGAGGAGACGCTGCTGGGTCTTCTCAAAACCACATCACCTGACCAGACACCATCATAATTACTGTGGGTGAAACACTGCTACATTTTAGATCCACAACATTTTTCTCTAACTTTAAGAAACAACTGACGTGATAGCTAGTTGGTTAGAAAAACCTCTGACATTGTCCAATGTAGCATGTGTTCAAGAAAGGACAATATCCATGACAAAGGCATTAAGACGATAGCTACTGGGGTCATACAGCTAACCTGATCCATAGGAAAAGACTAGTTAAACCTCCTGTCCGCCCGGAATTGTTAAATGAATGCCCATTTTTTATATCCAGTCGCATATATGAACAAGAGTGTATATCCCTCTTTGGATAGTGTAGTGTAAAGTAAAGCCAAACATTGATTTTCCCCTCAGCTCTCAAACCTAAATGTCCAGTGGTGTTGCCTCTGTTTGGCTCTGTGGGAGATCAGAGTATCAGGCCCTGGAGGGCTTTGTCTTTGTTGGTGTCTCAACTGTTACTGTTTCTTTAATGGGACTTCCTTGTCATACAATGCACAAGCCGTGTGTGACAGGTCCAAGAGTGCCAGGGAGAGCATTTTCATGTACTCCAACTAAAAATGCAGGCTATTACCTCTTATGCTTAACACTGTGCGGAGTGGCGCTTTCTATTGATCCGGCACAGCTGGGCCGTGATTTTCCACCACAGAGCTTGGCGGCAGGAAGAAAAGAGGTTGACCTGTGTGCCTGATAACACAAAATTGGACTGCAGACAGAAACACTCTGGGGAAATGGACAAAGGGTGCTAGCGGTTTTTACGTGATTATGCCAGATTCACTGTTTCGATTTTGCCTAATAAGGGCGCTGGAACAGTTAAAGAGTAAAGCTACAAGTCCACAGGCAGCGTCATTTCCAAGCTTCCCACTCATTGTCTATGTAAGCAGCCGGCCAATGCATTCTGGCAACTTTCCGAAGATGGCTGCGTCGAGTTGCCCGCTCCTCATTTGCATAAATCTGCCTCTCGACAAACCCCCAGAAAATCTTTTAAAATTGC
The DNA here is from genome assembly GCA_013375575.1 of Percina caprodes. Taxonomy (NCBI): domain Eukaryota; kingdom Metazoa; phylum Chordata; class Actinopteri; order Perciformes; family Percidae; genus Percina; species Percina caprodes. The sequence continues at coordinate 1,218,394 of JABXJD010000176.1, read as the reverse complement.
TGTTGTCAATTTGAAATGAAGACAGATTTAGCATCTGCATAGCTTATTTCTTGCCTAAAATGTTTTGAGAAACACATTTTGGTGAACTATTTTTGTAAAATAAGCGAGGGTTTACAAACAAGCATCCATGTTGATGCATCTTGAAAGCAAACAGCCCACTATTCGAAGCATGTATCCAATCAGGTGCAGCCATCACAGATGTGGAGGGTGTAGCCTGTTCTATTTGCTTCTAAGTAGGCATTGAAAAGTAACTGATTACTAGTTGATTACTAAAGCCCATCAATCATCAGCGGGGGAACACAACGCCCCTATGGACATGTACCATAAGTGGTGTACGTGCAGAAATCCAACTTTGCTGTGGTTTTTAGGGGAGAGTGAAACCGTGTTTTAATTAATCAGGTTTGAAAGCGGCATATATGTGGTCCTGAGCTCCTCTATCCACTAAGATTTCCCTGGTAGGAAAAATATTATCCTTCTGTAACCCAATTGCACTAGCATGCACATACACAAATGTCTGACAGTTTGATAAAGTGTGTTGCTATGATGACTTCTGACACATGCTGGAATCTGTTTATGAATGTAGATAACACCTCAGATCCCACAGAGACACCCCTCTTTAGGGAGAATGTGCACTGTCAAGCTGCAGATATAGAACCACTAAGGTTCCTGTTCCTGAGGTGCCTATCTCTCGCACATTTCCCTGACACATGATGCCAGTCTTGGAGCAATAATCTATAGTGTGTTCTGTGCTCCACTGGATCCTCAAGTAATCCATAATAAAGAATGGCAAACAAAGAACAGGAGAGGGGGAGTTTTTGTGTGACGCATACTTTAACCTGTGTATCTGCTCAGGATGGTGGACCTTTCCCTGGCACAAGGTTTCCATAATTAATCAAGTTATCTATCACTCTGTCCTAGTGCATAGAAGAAAAGAATGGATGTAGCTGCATCACATTCTTCTTATCGAATTGCCTTTCTTGTTTACAAAAAGTCCAACTTCAAGTGCTCTGTCTTGACTAACAAGGATTTAAAGTCTGCTTGTTCCTCACAAAGTGCCCTGATCAGTAGTGAAGAATCCACTCTCCTTCTTTTTCCTCCTCCTCAGTCTGTGGGCCCTCCAGCAAACGGCTGCCACGAGCAGCATCACGAAGCCGGCACACAGCAGTGCCACTGACACCACTTTGGTCTGGAGCAGGGTGTCAAAAGTGAACGTCACCCCGGTGCCTGCCATGCCAATCACGAGTGATATCACGCCGAACGGGAACACGCAGCGGTACCAGGACTTTTCTGTCCCGCCTGTAGCCTGGGCCAGTCTCTCCAGCGTGGGGACAGACTCTGGCAGTTTGGCTGGGTCTCTTCCAACACTTCCTTCACCACAGCTATTCAAACCCTGGTTCTGGTTCTCAGAGTCCTGGGGTAAGTTGTTGGCCTCGTTGCTGCTGCAAACCAGGTCCGGATGAAGGACCGGGGAAGGGGTCTGGCGGCCTGAGGAGCATCCCATCTCGGAGCTGCTGTCCCTGGGTATTGATGCGAGAAAGGCTGCCTGTCAGCGGCTGTTCTGTCAGCGTGCGTCCGATGGTTGCTTGCTACTGACACTTGATGATGCCACAGGAGGGGGTTCTCTAAGGCTGCTTCTAGTTCCGTCAATGCCAGTGAGGTTGCTGCAGCTGCTGCTGCTGCTGCTGCTGCTGCTCTCAATATTTGCCTGCATGTGCCTGCAATAGGAGAGATGGAGAGAGAAGAGCTGAAAATAGAGAGTAGGAGAGGAGATGAGAAATGGCGCTAAAACATACCTAGAAGAACAAAAAGCATTTCAGCTTTGCCACAGATTAAAACATTTTTGAATGCAGAAAAATAAAAAAGGTGAAAGAGAAAAGACCATAAGACAGAAACATGTATTTTAATCCTCACACACACAGATGCAGAGACGATGCACTCACCCTGTATTTTCAGCTTGCTCGTGGCAGCAGCAGTAGTGTGTGTGTGTGTGTGTGTGTGTGTGTGTGTCTCGTGATGCCCATGGACTATTTATTCACAGAAAAGAGTAGGAGGGGCCTACAAGAAGTGGTAGACCGGAGTGGAGGCAATGATTGGCTATCTCAACAGAGTGATTTCAGGAAGGAGGGGTGTGGGCGAGGTGAACTAGTCAGCAGTCTCATTCAGTGATATTAATTCATTATTTAGTGTGACGAGGAATTTGAGATGTCCCTCAGGTAGTGCCTCGTTCTGGGTCTGCTGTAAGCTGCAGAATCAAAATGATGCAGGCAGAACAGATGCACATGTGACATTGATGACAGTGCAACATTGTGTAAAGCTAACATCATTGCAGTTGTTGTGATTACATGCAGCCAGTATTGATATGCTGTTGTTCCCGGTTTGGCTGGACATGCACCTAATGTACTGTATGTCTAGCACATTCTGCGCATCTGTCTCTGTCCATCTCCAGTTTTCTAATTGCTGTCACACACATGTTTATATGAAAACCTTCAATATGCCCAGGTTTTTATAAGACTATACAATATTTTCACTGCAGAGTGATGGGACATCATTAGTTTGATGGAACCTTGTTTCTCCAAAATGTCACCTTCTCAATGTGAAAACCCAAGCCTGAGGGTTGATGTCCCATGTAAATGCATAACATGTCATTTGTTAAGATTCAAAAAACACCCAAACTGGAATTAAGGGCTTTTCACATTGGCGATATCTGATTAAGGATGTGATGTGGAAACATCCACACCCCATTAATTGAAAACACAGCACTACTGCTTCTCTCTCTGTCTTCCCGTTGGCGCTCACCATGTGCGTCATCCATGTTCCCGTGCACAAAGGCATGATAGTTAGCCTTGTCACGGTCGCCGTCCTCATCACATTTCCCCTTGTTGTTCACGCTCCCCTTTTCTCCTCTCAGACAATGACAGTCAGACACATGAGCCAATGCCACGCATCCCTTGGGACAGCTCATATCACCGTGTAATAGTGCATACAGCAAATCACGTATGTGCATGCACGTACGATGAACTACTGTATACTCTTCATGATTTTCTTTTCTCTTGAGTCAATGAAATTTCCTAATCCCCAGGATCTGCTGTAATTACCCCTTGTCTGATTTTAGCTGATATCTCACAGGCACAGCTGCTCTGAGTGAGCAGTACTCAAATTAATTGAGTTAAACCTCCAATAGTGGAGCCACAGATCTACAGTTTTCTACTACTGAAGCCCAGTGAAAATGGCAAAGAGTAAAAGGAACTAATATTCAAGCAGACATCCTCCCGGGTGAACAATGGATCCGGACAGAGGTGGTTTATAGTGGAGCTCCTTTCATGATAATAACCAATACACATTTAATACCTGTCTTATTCTATTTTAGCTGTTATATTTTCTTAATTGAATATTTTAATGTTTTATGTAAAACGCATTGAATTGCCTTGTTGCTGAAACTGCTGTACTATATAAATAAAACTGCGTTGCCTTTTGAGTTATACATGCAAGTAGTACACATTGGCATTGTTTCTGAGTGAAAGTTTTCAGAGTAGTGAAAAACATTACTCGATTTGTCACTTGTGGCATTTTGGACATCATTGGACTGCAAGCCACTTTTGTTGGATTCTTTGCTGGTTTGTTGCCCCTTGGCACCAGAATGACATTGATGAGACATTTCAACTTTACACCTATTTTTCATAAGCACTTATAGGCCCTTTCATTTTGACTCATGAAAGCACAGTTGTAATTTATAACATTAAGTTCCATTAACATGTCCCAGCATGCCGTGTCAGTCAGCTAGTACTGAATGGACAATACAAGCACTGAAACTGGCACGCCAAATTGAAATGCTGTCATTAATAATGTATTAATTATTTACAGCTGTGCTTTTCCTGCTATGACGTGTCAAGTTGTTGGTAGAGACACCACTGAAGCAAAGCTGTTTTCTCCACTCATACACGTTTTCGTAAATTGCAAGCATTAAATCTTCATGAACATGCAACACACCATTTGAAAGCTTAAAGTCTTGTGATTCGTTTAAGCCCCCACATCAACACATATGATGATGTATAGCAGTTAAACAACTGTTATAAAGTTAAAGAAAGTAAAGATGAACAGAAAAATTCTGTGCCAATAGTGTCTAAAGTGGAGTGTGCATCCATACTTTTTCCTCGTCTCTTTATTCACAGCGATGAAAGATTGCCAACATTTTTCTTTCCTACATCGCCAACAATCCAAGGAATTTGAATAGCCAAGCCATTTTATCCAAAATGAGCTGGTCCCCTCACAATCTTGTAGTTTCTGGCTGAGTTTTAACGGAAAGAAAGCTACAGTTCATCATTTCTGGGTTTTGATCACTGCTACAGTGTTGCTGGCCAATCCGTCTAGTGTAACCCGAGATGGTCCTAATAGAAGCCAGTCATATCGTAGAGTTCAGGAAGGACCAACGTCGGAAAGATTGACATCTATTCCTTCCATTTAAAACTAGATGTTATGAAACCGGCCTACTTGTTTAGCCAATACAAAGACAAATTGATTGATACCAAACTTGACCAGAAAATGTTAACCCTGTGTTGGCTGCAGCTGTGTCAAAGCAAAAATAGAGCCTTAGTTATTGCATTTCACCATTTCATCAATTTATAATTACTTATTTCTATAAATTTATGTATAGAGTTATTTCAAGTATGTGTGTGATTGATGTGGATGTGTTTTTGTATTTGAGAAGTTTTGTATTTTGCACTTTTTTGGATTTTTTTTCTTTGCACTTTTTAAAAGGAAATAAGAAAAACGCACAGACATATCTGTAGAAATAACTTCATAAAATATCCAATATATAGTGTTTTCTTCTGGATTTTTTTCTGTATTAAGTTGAGACATGTGGCTGTGGTAGCATTTTGTGTGTAGCCCATCTGATATGCTTACAGTAGTGTTTTCAAATCATTATACAGATGCTTTACTTGGACGGAAATACAAATTCTCTATTCTAACCTCTGTAGCTCTGTGTCAGTAAGGCCTAGAATCACACTGACACAAAAAATGTAGAGTGTTAACTTCCCAATGACCTCAGGCACATCCCAGAGAGCCGAAGTATGTGGGAACTGTAGCACTTTTTTTTAGGTAAAATATTTAGGTGAGAAAAGCATGTATTTTCAAGTGTCTCTAAAGAGGTTAAAAGGGTCTACTGGGGCCATTTAAACTTGAATTACCTGGCTAACAGTTGAAATGACACAAGAGCTGATGGATCTTTACAGTTCAAACAGGTGTTGTAGTTTGGTTTCATTTAAAGTGTCTAGTGTAAATAATTATCATTTCACTTTATATACTTGCCTATATAGGCAATAAATAAATGCAGTGCTGCATGTAATTATTATGGAAGGTTATTGGCAAGACCCGCCCTTCAATAGCATTCGCACTACTATTGGTCAGGCATCCATGCTTATGCAAGGTAATGGAACCCAATTTGTTCAGGTCCTATCCGCTGACCACTTGGCTATCCTAACCTCAACCACTCAATGCCTAACCCCAACCAATCGGGTTGCTTCATAGGGAACGCCACTTGTTACTAGCTTTACACAAAATTTTGGAATTCATGGTCAATAAACCTTATTTATAGGAACTTATACCTAACTCTGGAGATAAGAAAGCATAAATTATGAAGTGTTCAGACTAATAATGAAGGTAGGATCATCACAGAAGGGTATATGTCAACGTTCAGTCAGAATACGGTTTCTAAACATTTAGATTTTATTTTTTTTCAAATGCTAAAAATTTAATACCCAAAATTCAGTGAAAGTAGAGAGCTGATCTTTTGTCGTACTTGCGAAGCACGTTGTGTGAAATCATCCGTGTTATTTTTGGGTAATTACTATTTGGTAGTAACAAAGAAACCCATATTTCTCATATAAACATTTAGAAAATGGGTCAAATTTGACCCCAAGACAACACAAAGGTTAAAGTGATAAGCTAATTCTTCTGCATAGCTTGTAGCCTAAGTTGTCACTACTATCAACATAAGCGTAGTGTTGCTGTAGCTTAACTTCCTCAAATGAGTAGCTAGGAATGTTGCTAGCTAATTTCAAAGCTACTTTCCCAACACTGAAGGTAATGTCAATACGATAGTGTTTTTGTTAAGGAGGGTTTGGCTAGTATAGCTGCTAAGAGGCTCTAACTTTGATAAAACAAGTTGTTACAGTTTAGTGTTAGCTCTATGTTCCTGCTCAGCGCTTTGTCTATGGAAATAGCTGGTCAGTATTCAGATTAGTTTAAAACAATCAGGATCTGCCTGTTTAAGGCTTTTTTTAGTCAGAGTAGACATTTTTGACTAATGGCATGAATCACGGCTGTATTCTGTTCAGGTGTGCCTTTTTTTAAAAGATTGAACCATCATTAACGTCATTAGCTACACCTGTTCTGTTGCTACTATTACAAGCCCAAAAATCCAGAGAGAGAGAGGTCTTTGGCTACGTTTAACGGACATTTCAACCTCTCCGTTTTCAAAAATAACATTGTGCACAGCTGTCAGTTTTCATAAAAGTGTCCAGTTCCAGGTACCCGTGTATAAATGCCGTCAAGAGCATGCCAAACATATAGGTGGCAGTGTAACAAGAAGCTCCAGCCAATCAGAATCCCGAAAATAACAACATCATCAACTTCCTCTCTCTTCTCTTCCTCACTTCCTCGGCTGCCTAAACCTCTACTTGTCTAAGCTTACATCTACATGCAAACGTGCAGACGAAGATTTACAAAATCTCCAGTCTGGCCAGAGTTTGTAGAAAGACATATTGTCAGTGGCAAATTCTCCGGTTGGGTGTAAACGAAGGGCACAAACTAAGGGAAATGTCTGTTTTTCAAAATAGCCATGCACGTATAATAATATATAACCTTTTGATTCAGAATCAGAAAGAGATGTATTGCCACCCATAGGAAAAATGTGTTGCTCATCTGTTGTTCAATCTCATCTCTTGAGATCAATTTGAGCTTCTCATATTCATATCATTCTGTGATCATTTGTTTCTGAGTTACTTCTCCTAAGGGACCCTTAGGAGCAAGACATAAGCTAAAAAGAGACAAGACACCAGTAAGACAAAGGAGGTTGAATTGAGAAAACCGTTTGAGCAATACTTGAGAAGTGGGATAAACAGAGGAGATCTCATAATTGTATATCCTTGATCTCAATTATGTCTTGGCTATTTGAAATTTTCAAATGAGAGACTGTTGTTCAATGAGATTGAACAACAGATGAGCAACACATTTTTCCTATGGGCAGGTAAGTAGCAATTACTGGGAATTTGCAGTGGTTAAGGGTGCATACATTAATTCAATAATATACAAAAATAAACAAAGAATACAGAAACACATCACACATAAATACATACAGTTATTTACCATTAAGAAAGGACGTGGATTTGGGATAGTGCAGGATGTAAAAAAATTCAGGACATTTAGAATGTGCAGAGGACAGGATGCAGTCTTAAGATTCAATGTCAGTGTGGTCCGGTGCCTTGTTAACAAGGCTGACTGCTGTTTTCATGGCTTAAGGTTGTGCTCCTAATGGACCGCAGCCTCCAGCCAGAAGGAAGGGCTTCATATTATGATGCCAATAATCCGGTATCAAAGCTACTGACAATGAAAGATGATTTGATCTCCTTTTATTGTGGAACAGACAAAGTGTATTACATTGTGTTAGATCTTGCCAGTGTCCCTTGTTGTAGGATTAAACGCATCCAAGTTTATCTGAAGCCAAGACGGTACTTTTTCTGCTTTAGCTGTTTTGCTCCTTGTGCTGTTTTATGCGTCATAAAGTGCCTCAGCGTGTGCTCCGTTTTAGAGCTGTGACTTGTTATATTTAATCATTCTGTGTTTGGTTGTGCCAAATAAGGCATTAGAGTTATTACTGCAGTCTGGATTGCTCATCTTTACTTAGCTGCTACCATTGTGTGTGCATTTTAACTGGACAGCTTGCTATCATTATGGTATAATGTGAGTGTAATCTACTTGTTGAAGTTGGTTTTGAAAAGTGAAATGATTCTGGTTAAATATGGTAATTGAAATATTACACTGGTGTAATCTTTGCCAATTGTACATCAGTAATGAGTTTTTTTCCTAGCTGTAGGAAGTAAATTGACGCCTTTTTGTTGTCATTTTCCTGAATGTTTTTGTTTTGACCTGAAGCTGAAATAACCAGCCTCCATATAGCAACTGCAGGTGTTGAAGAAGCAGAGAAGAAATGCAGCCACTCTGCAGTAAAATGCAGACCACGTTTGTTAATGAGGCTTTTCTGATGCATGATTACCGGTAGTTAATTTTACTCGTGGCAAAACCATAGAAATAAAAAAACATCCTCTTCCAGACCACAATTGCTTACATCCCACAAAGGAGCTTTGCAGTGGTAATAGGCCATTACTTTGACAGAGCATAAAGGCTAAGCAGGTGGTGGTTGTTGTTAAGTGTGTGTATGTCCATTTGTGGAAGAAGGTCATTCTAATCTAAGAAAAGATAGCAGCCTTTTGTAATGGATATTGTGTGTTTCAATACACATGGTGGGAAAAAATGTGGAGGAGAAGGAGGAGGAGGAGGGGGAGGAGGATGATGAAGAGGAGGATGACTAGATGAAAGCTATAGAAAGATCTTACACGCTACTAGCAGCTGTGTTGGCGCTCGTCATCCATTCACGCTTAGTAACAATGAGGAGCCGTGTGCCAAAGATAGAGTAGGCATGCGCAAAAACACACCTACATACATATACATACACACACACACACACACACACACACACACACACACACACACACACACACACACACACACACACAGACACGAAACCACCAACACAAAACCACCCACTGTATGCGCATAGACACAAACCGATTCATTTGGGTCAGTGGAGCTGATGAGTGTTAATCAGGAGGTAAAAGAACAAAGAGAAACTCTCAGTGCAGGAAGTTGGAGCAGTTAGTTTTAATACAGTGCATGTGTGAGCTAATGAATGGTGACCGTAGCAATGTACAGTATTCATTAAAATTTTGTTAAAAATGTGTATTTGTGCCGATTGACATTATTACTAATTCTAACTCAGAAAATGCATTGTGGGAGGTTGTATTATAAACACAAAAAAAGATGAAATTATTAGATTTGAAGAGAAAATAGCAATGACATTACTACTTAAGGCTTTAGCGTGTAACTTTTTTAAATGTATTGAATGTCCGTTACATTCAAGCCATTGCAAAATGAATTGCTACAAAGCCAATTAAGACTATCAGCTCCACATAACTCTCTCTGGATGTCTGAGTATGGCTATGTTCAGAAGATTGTGGTGTCCGGTGACATTCACACGCAGAAGGTCGCGTTTTTATTTTTATTTTTTAATTTTAAATCCATAGCTGGTCATCCTTGGCTACTAGCAGCTGTGTAGAGGAGAGTAGGCTTATGTCATGTGGATGCAACAACAGTGGTTTTGTCATTACTTAAAATTCCTCATGGGGGCGACAGAAACTACGCACTATAGCTTTAGTTAGCATGTTTACCAACATGCACAAAGTTAACTCAATTCTTCTGAATACACAGATTAGGATTTACATGAGGTACAAAATAGATTTAGAGAGCTTTTATGAAAGGATTTGAAGTAAGGCTTACAGATGAATAGGGAATAAAGGTTTGAAAGAAATTAGTTAGGACTTTTGCTTGTAATTATCTCCAGCAGAACATTAATATGTCACACTATGAAATATTTTATTCTTCCCCCACGGCTATACCATGCTCACCTTGGACCGTTTTTGGTGTGTGTGCAGAATCAAAACACAGGAAACCAGACTAAACTGTAGCCTTTACATGGAAAAAGTAGGGCTGTAACATCATTTTTTATTAAAGACATTTATTTTATAGTTTCCCAAGGTAGTTATGAATGTTGCATCCCCATGAAGGTAACATTACTGTAATCTTATTGAACATCTTGACTAGGTTACAGTGTGAAGGTGGCATATGTGCACTCTGTGTGTCTGTGAATGCATGTACTGTATGTATGCATGTGTGGTTTGTTTTCACTGGTCATGGCCAGCCCAGCAGCTTTCTCTCCTGTTTGTTCCCCCGCTCTATTAGGAACAAGCCAGCATGCAGTCTGTCCAAACACCCAAAATGGCCATCACGACATAAAAAGATTTGTTCCTGTGGCGAGGCTCCTGTTTCGCTCAGAGCCTTCCAGGATGACGATTGTTGAAAGGATAGCTAAGTTAATGCTGAGAATGACATGAGAATACTATGCTCCAACCAATCATGTTTAAAATGTGGCTATAATAATGATTTGGCTGTGCTAATCACTGAAGACTGTCAAGGATAGTATTATTATTCAGGTCATGCCTCCAAGGAAAATAAGAATGAGGATATAAGAGAGTCAGTCTTGCTGACCAGGTATCTGACATCAACATGTTTTTTTTTTTTTTTCTAAATTGCATAATGCATATAATAATATGTGCAAAAACAGTGGCAAAAGCTGATTTAAAAAAAACAACTGAAAAGGTGACAGCCTATTAGCTGTGAAATGTCCGGGTGGTATTTCGGTATATTTCAACATGGTGCGTATTTTCCTTTCTATGTTTTTGTGTCTAAGTTACCACCAGACTTCATTTAAATAAACTGTAATTTAAGCTTCTATATAGACGGCATATTTTAACATGTAGTAGTAGTAGTAGTGGTAGTGGTAGTAGTAGTGATGATATAATAATGAAGCATTAATTAAACAACAGCTCAGTCATAATTTGATAGAAATGAATTAATATCAACATTTAAAACTCAAGGTGAGGCAGTGCATATATTAATTTAAAAGATGGGTTTTAAAAGCAAATGGGGAAAAAGGGATTTATTTTAACCAAACCAGAGCAGTGATTGTTGGAATAATGGTAAGACAAACCAAGACAGCTTTTGATGTTGTTTTTTTTTGTTTCGGTTGACTTTGAATGAAGTGTGTTGTAGGATGATAAAATTACTGTTTATTTAAATTGAGTCTGGTGGGTGTGGCGATAGTTATTTCAGGTTGTTTCATGTTAAACAAAAGGGATCTCTTTAGCAAAACCTGTAGTATCCTGTAGGGATACATTCCCTAAAGTTGTCGGACACATAATAATAATAATAATAATAATAATAATAATAATAATAATAATAATAATAATAATAATAATAATAATAATATAAGGGCAAAACAGTGGACAGAAATGGGTGGTGCACAATTGCTTATTGTGCACCACCCATTTTGATCATTTGGAAAAGCGAAGAAAACAACATTTATGGAAACTGGATAAGACAGACTTTGCATTTTTTTTATTTTACAATTAACACTCAATACATATTCCATGAAAAGGACAGAACCAGCAATGAATGGATCCTACTAAGGATTACCTGTGTATCCAAACCCAGATATCTTATTCCTCTGTGCCATGAAGATTAAGTGTTGTCCAAATGTTATTAGAACATCAATGAGCCCCACTGTTGCACTGGGTGGCATGTCCCTTCATTTAAATAAAAACCTCCTTAGTGAAAATCTCCCAAAACATAAAATCCACAGCTTATCTATCCTAACTAGTCTATATCCACAACATTCCACTTCTGGGATTGCTCTGTTGCAGTCTCTACCTCATGTATCAATGTTCCACCAAAAATGCTGTGTGGACTAGCCAGACCCTCCTCCATGGCGCTGTAGAAAAAGGTCTGGCAAAGCAAGATTATGTCCTCCTTAACAGAATTACATCTTGACAATTGCAATCAGAGACAATGAAAAACATTCATGCATTTCTTCTGATTGGTCTGGCAGAAAGATGTGTGTGTCGCTTCAAGTGCTCTCTTGTCTCACTCAGGTGTGTAGGTGTTTTGCACTGGTGTATATCACACCTTCAGATATGACGCTTCGCTTGACCACCTGGTTCTGCAGAAACTGACACTGCGGATGTGGTTGCAGCTCTCAGCAGCTTTGAGTAAGGACTTTTTTTTTTTTATATAAATGAAACTTTTTTTTCCTTAGTAACACAACACCCACAAACAACCACACACAGTCATTCTTAACTGTTCTCTCCTGGCAGAAACACGCAGAGAATAGAACACTTTATGTACCAGCCTCCCTGTCAGTATTTAATCTTCTCTGCAACAAGGTCAAGTCTATTTAAATGTCTGTACTTTGTGTTTGTGTGTAATCATTTATGTGCTGAGTGTTATCTCTCTATGCCAACTTCATTTATGTCTAATTATTTTGAAGCCTCCTGGGGTTTCTTCGCCCCTTTAAAGTTTGAATTTCTTGTCACTTTTTTCCCCCTTTTGAGTAATTTTCTTACAAGTGAGCATTACAAAGTTATTGATATGGATTGCGGAGGTGGAAGGAATATCAGCCTCAGAAATGGAAGGAAGGTAACATCAATTAAAACAAATAATAATTTTGATTGCTCCATTGCCGCTGGAAATTGAGCCTGATGTCACATTTTTGTGTTGGCATTCTAAACATCAGTAGATTTCTGAGGACTATGGTTACCTGCTCCTCAGATCTCTGCAGGGTAAATCCAGACAGCTAGCTAGACTATCTGTCCAATCGGAGTTTTCTGTTGCACGACTAAAACAACCTTTGAACGTACAAATGTTCCACCAAAACAAGTTATTTCCCGAGGCTATTTTGCAGAGGCGCCGTCAGTGTCTGTATAGTCTATAAGACAACATTATAAGACATGAATCAGGACAAAAAAATGTGAACTCAAATCATTTTATTTTTTCCATAAAAAAAATTATCTTTATTAAAACTGCATGCAGATTTCAAGATTCCAAGACCTGCTAAGTCCTAAGAAGGCTAAGCACTGCCCAAGACATTTGGGATTGGTTAAACATTGCCAATAAACCAGAGCACGTTTTTCTCTCATCCCAGAATGCTGTGTGGACTAGCCAGCCCCTCATTTGCAGTGCTGTGGAGGAAGGTCTGGCAGTGCAAGACTAACGTTTCATAGCAGCTGGACCAGTTTAAATTGGGTCCAGTCCAGGTCCAAAAAATACTGAAGTTATCCTTTTAATATGTGCTATTAATGGAGAGAGCTATTCATTCTGATTTATTTGTATAAGAGTATGTTTGTTGGTTTATTGATGACTTTATATTTCTTAGATGAAGGTGATATAACTGTCTATTGTACTAAGCATTGAGCGCTGCTGAGATGGCCCTTGGCATGTTGAGTATTGCCTTGAGGTTTATGCTGTCAAGGCCATATGGTACAGACAAGTGCCAAATCATGCCCCGTCAGGCTCGCTTATGCTGCCACCAACCCACATCCTCAGGGACACTTTGAGGATGTCAACTTTCCCTTCTTGTCCCATTATCTTCATGCTGGAATAGAAATGACAGCTCCACAAAACTATGTTAAAGCCATTTCTATGGAAATTATATTTAGAGTTTATTTGTAAGACCTGAGGAAACCTGTGTTGCAAATGGAAAGAAGAAATGGAGTGAAAACACTTGACCAGTGAGCTAGAAAAATGTAATTCAATTGGCTGCTCGATTTAGTATAAAAGAAATAGTACGCTGTGAAACAGACAGAAGCCACTGGACTTGGAGAAACAGTATTTTGACCTACACAACCCTGCACAGTTAATCTGTAAGAAAAGTAAAGATCCTACATTTTTTTATTTTTTTTTGTTTGAAATTGTTAAGTAAACTCACACTCAGACAAACAAAGAACTTTGGATTCAACACTTTTATTTGCTGATGTTTTGAAGTCCTAAGCTAGTGAGTCAGCTTGTTGCACTCACACTCTCTCTGTATGTCAGTATGGCTATGTTCAGAAACTGGTGGTGCTGGCGACTTATTACTAATTACTTTCTCTGAACAGTCCGTTTTTTTAATCCTCTGTGTCCTCCTTGGCTACAAGGAACTGCATGAAGGAGATGTGGGGGTGGTGTGCAATCACAGAAGGCTTGTATCATGTGGATGTGTTGAGTTTTGTTGTCATTCCTTAGAATTCCTCATAGGGGGTTAGAAACTACACGCACAGCCCTGAATCAAACCATACAGATCCTGTCAGCACCACAAAAAAAAATCCATTCATCTTAATTTAGGGTCAAGGCTAAAAGTCTCTTTTGATACATACTGCAGATGTTACACCACTCACACCAGAATGGTGCTAATAGTGTATTAAAAATATTATCACAAAACAGTGAGTTCACGAGTTCACCACCGCACATGCACACGCACACGCACACGCACACACACACACACACACACACACACACACACACACACACACACACACACACACACACACACACACACACAACCGGTGTACTCTAATCAACGGCCTCGACTACCACTTGAAAACATGTACTGACTGTGAAAGTAGCATTGTCATTGGTAGCTCCCTGAATCAGATGTAGTAGTGCCTCTTCCTTTCCTGAAACTAGTCTTAGTGACTCTCTGAGCAGAGCTACTTTTTCACTGGGCTTCATCTGGACTTCCTAATCTCTCATTATTTCCACAGTGGCGTTGAACCCTATTATTGTTCTGTGTACTATGTCCCTGCTCACTAGCACTGGAACTATTACCTCATCAGTTCCTGATGTTTGACTTTTTGGGTCGTACAGATTGAGACTAACCTCAAACCAGCCCTGAAAGGGAATCTTTGAGCTGTTGGCTCACTGATTGTATGGATTTTTGCATCAGGTAAATATTGGAATGTCTACGCCTCGCTCATGACTGATACTTGTGCCCCTGTGTCCCACAGACCTAAAGTCTTAACCTTGTTCATTTTGTACCAGACATGACACTTTTGGCCTACCAGCTGTGCTACTTGTTTATATTTTGTACCTTTTGCCCAATGTGTGTCACTGCCGCATTTGAAACAGTAGTTGCAGTTGTTGTTGTCCTGCTGACATGCTACACTCTGTCTTTTTGGTTTCCTTATAGCTTTCACAGGTAAGTTGACTTGATTATTACCACCAGCTTGTCTCTCGTGCTGGACAGTTTTAACCAGAGATGCCATTTGGCCTGTAAGCTCCCTGATTGCTGTATTGTTCACCTCCATTTTTGTAAATAGGGGGTTTTTCTTTAGTTGGTTTGCTAGGTTTAGCGATAAGCTCAGTGGTTGGAGAGACACTTTCATCTTCACTTCCCTCTACTGGGTTCAGATTTGCCTGATGAGTGTTTTTTGTTGGTGACTTCAATCTTTTGGGTCCTCTCATTTTCATTATATTGCGCAACCTGCATCTTTTGTAGCATCAGCTCCTCACTACTTTCCTCATCCCGCAGATACATTCTCATTTCTGCTCTTATGTTGTCATTTGACAAGCCTGTCATGATGGACTGTGAACACTGGCTTTGGACTAGATCTTTGCTATATTTTAGGCTAGACTGGCCTTGTTCAGATGCAAACAGTACCATTTGGTACAGATCCAGCACTCAGACCAAACAATCTAGTGGTGGTTCCCCAGGTCCCTGCACAGCTTTTGTCAGTTGTTTTGTCAGCTTTGAGCTGTCAGTATTTGCCACGCGATCTGCGGTCTCTGGGAACGCAACAACGGGGAAATGAAATGCCACACGCCGAGACAACTACCATGACACTGGGCTGCTCTGGGGGACCCAAATGAAACGGCACACACCAGCAGACGGACAGCCACACTCGGGACGCGCTACAACAACGCAACGGTTGTGGTTAGAAAAAGAATGGGGAAAGGAACTGTCACACGTGGGACGCGATCCCCGGTCTCCGGGGTGAAAGTCCTGTATTGGGCATTTTAATACTACTCGCTACCGTAATCATGCTCTTATCACGAAAGGTGCTTCCAATTGAAATACATTAGTTTAAAATTTGTGTTCACTGATACAAACAAAACGAGAAAATTTTGTCCCTGTACACAAATCTATCACCATTTCATGAACTGCCATAAGACTGGGCTGTGTCAAAATACAAATTCAATAATCTTACAAAATATCAGGCTCTGTAATGCAGTGAGCAATACCTATACCCGAAATTCGCATTTTACTGTATGTGTAAAGCAAAGTAAAAGAGCATCACCACACAGCCTACACAGTTTAACAAGAGCAGAAACACGATGGAGCCAATTCAAAGTCTGTGGATTACCTCTTTAAACTTTGTCTGAACCCACCTCTTCTTGCCGCCCACCCATGTGCACAGCGGATCAATGGTTAATTTATGTTACTTTCCTTCCATTTGTGACACTGAGATTCCTTCCACCTCCACAATCCACATCAATAACTCTGTAACACTCACTTGTAAGACCTCAATTACTAAAAAGGGGGGAAAAGTAAGAAATTAACACTTTAAAGGGGTGAAGAAACCCCAAGAGCTTTCAAAAAATGACTGACAATAAAAAAATAATTAGACATAAATAAAGTATGCACTTAGCGCAAAGATGATCACTCACAAACATGAAGCAAAGACTTGTAATAGACTTGACCTTGTTGCAGAGAAGATGATTGAAGATGATGAATATTGACAGGGAGGCTGGTACACAAAGTGTTCAGTTATGCATGTTTCTGCCAGGAGAGAACAGTTAAGAATGACTGTGTGTGGGTGTTGTTACTAAGGAATTTTTTTCTTCAATTATTTAAAAAATAACAGTCCTTACTCGAAGCTGTTAAGAGCTGCAACCACATCCGCTGTGTCAGTGGAACATGTTTCTGCAGAACCAGGTGGTCAAGCAAAGCGTCATATCTGAAGGTGTGATATACACCAGTGCAAAACACCTACACACCTGAGAGAGACAAGAGAGCACTTGAAGCGACACACACATCTTTCTGCCAGACCAATCAGAAGAAATGCATGCATGTTTTTCATTGTCTCTGATTGCAATTGTCAAGATGTAATTCTGTTAAGGAGGACATAATCTTGCTTTGCCAGACCTTTTTTCCACAGCGCCATGGAGGAGGGTCTGGCTAGTCCACACAGCATTCAGGGATGGGAGAAAAACGTACTCTGGTTCATTGGCATTTCTTTAAACCATTCACAATCATCTTGGGCGGTGCTAAGCACCGGTGCCTCTGCAAAACCGCATTGCGAAGGAACTTGTTTTGGTGGAACATTGATACATGAGGTAGAGACTGCAACAGAGCAATCCCAGAAGTGGAGGAAGTATTGAGGAACAGGAATGCTTATATGTAAGTTATATCATTTACTTCTCTAGGAAGAATAAGGGTTAATTTGCCTTATCCTGTGTCTGAAGTTAGCTGCTAATAAGGGATGTTCCAGGAGGAGGCGCTATTACATTGAGTTATGAATCAGAGTATGTTATGCTGACAGGATGTCTTTTAGTGTAGAAAGACACTGAAGAAGTTGTTGCTAGCTTGAGACATGTACAAGTAGCTTCGTAACTTGCAAAGATGTCATGCCTGGTTATTTGTATTAAACGTTCAAAGGATTTGGGATGTTGTGGACATTAAGTTCTTCCTTAGAAGATATAACAGGATAGATAAGCTGTGGATTTTATGTTTTGGGAGATTTTCACTAAGGAGGTTTTTATTTAAATGAAGGGACATGCCACCCAGTGCAACAGTGGGGCTCATTGATGTTCTAATAACATTTGGACAACACTTAATCTTCATGGCACAGAGGAATAAGATATCTGGGTTTGCATACACAGGCAATCCTTAGTAGGATCCATTGATTGCTGGTTCTGTCCTTTTCATGGAATATGTATTGAGTGTTATTTGTAAAATAAAAAAAATGTGTCTATGATCCAGTTTCCATAAATGTTGTTTTTCTTCGCCAAAATTATCATTTTAAATACATGAAGTCTTATTTTTGGTCTTTAATTCTTCTCCATTCGCCTACACATTTACTGACCTTCTACAGTAATAAATATAAAACCTGGACCTCACAGCAAACACTGTCTATTTATAACCAGCTCAATTGGCAATTACCTCAAACAAGAAATAGTGCCTGAGGCTTCACTTAAAGATCGATGCACCACCAACCCACACAGACAGGGATCTGTAACTCCATAGTCTTTTCAATGACCAGCATGATACTGTAGTAGCATAACCATAACAACAAGGAAATGATATGGAACGAAAATCAATACTTTAATATGACTGTGACCAGATTTTTTTTTTTTCTAAAATCAAATAATTCCATCCCAGAGTCAATTAAAAAAAGCTAACAGGTGTGCTTGAAACAAACTATTTTGTCATAAGATGGAAAAAGAAAAAAAACCTGTCTCTGTTAGCAACACTGGGTTACGGTGATGACATTTTTTAAATGTATAAATCCACAAGCCCTTTAGAGACCTCTGTCATGTTAGTGTTACCTCCTTTGTCTTAAAAGGTTCATTTTCTTTGGACAATGCTCTACACAGATTGGAAAGAAATTCTACATACTCATCAGTATTCCATGTCAGAGCCCCAAGGCAATTATGGTTTGGTTCTGCTACTTTCATTTGATCAAAGGCTTGCTTATTGTTCCATTATGGGCTATCTTGCGGACTTAGGAATTAAAATTGGTGAACTTAGATGAGGCTCAACAAAGTAAACAAAGCACACACATAGTACACACACTCTTGACAAATATGTGGTCTCCGTGAAATCAATCCGTCTGTTACTCTCTCGTCACTCACACACTGATATACACACACACAAAAACAAACACACACAGTCGCTCACTATGACTCATGTCAAGACGTTTTAAACATTAATGGTCACGACTCGGATAAGGAGAAGCTGAGGGTGTCCCAATTGCAAGTCTGCAGCACACATGCATGCACGCACATGCACGCACACACACACACACACACACATGCAGTTGGTACCTCACCAAAACCACACACCTTGGTCACACTGGCTTGTGTGTAGGTGATAACAACGCTGTCATCGCCTGGGTGCTGCTGCTGCTTTTGAATAAATTGGATGGGCTTTCTGTCATATTTTTTGTTTGTTTTTTTAACTAGTTTTTTTTTTTTAGCTGACACTTCCACACAATGCAGTGGCAGAGTAATCTTCATTATCTGCATCACAAACATCACAGATAGCCACTACCACTGAGTTTCAAAGCCACAGCACCCTGACAGAGCAGGTTTGGTACCTTTATTAGACCTTCTGATTTGACATTCAGTGACTGTGACTTTTCTCATAGAAAAACAAATAAACCTTAAGCTGTTAAAAATAAATATCTAATGGATATAACATTTTTTGAAGAATGGACTGTACTGTGCTGTTCTGTTCTGTGTTGTTACTGTGCACATGAATGGCTAATTAAATAACTTCCGATAACACTTAATCTATGTATGTATCTACATAAGAGTGACATGACACTGTTATGACCACATGACACTGTTATGACCACATGACACTGTCATGACACGTGAACTCTAACCCTAACCATAACAAAACCGAATGACACTTACTAAAAGAAGCGTTAAGTCAATGTTTATAATGTTTATGACACGTTCATGACAGTGTAATGTCACTCTTATGTAGACACCTTCAGGTAAAGTGTAACCAAACTTTATTAACATAGCTTTTAGCGTCATAGAATTATAGTGAATTCATATGTTCTCCCTCCACCGGTTCCATTGGATGTTGAAGTGACAGCAGTGTCATGGTAGCTTCACTAACGTCGACCTCAGCCACCTTGCTAATGTTAAAGCTATAGTGTATAGTGCACCCCCCATGAGGAATTCTAAGTAATGACAACACTGTTGGCACGTCCACATGAAGCAAGCCCTGAAGGATCATGCACCACCTCGACCCCTCCTCCACGCAGGAGCTAGTAGCATTCACTATCAAATCAAGGAGGACACAGACAATTAAAAAAAACGATTGACTCTTCATGAGAAGTAATTATCTTGTTGATGATTAAAATAAGAATTGATCCCCAAAAAGGTATATATTAAAGATCAGTTGAAGGATTTTATTTATCAATGTCAGATCACTCAAAAAAGATAGATTTGATAATTTTAACCCAGCCCTATTCTCCATGTATCTTTTTGGTCAAAATTCAAATTGTGTGTAGTGTTGTGTATAGCCTATGGTACTATTTTCATCAGGGCAGATGCGAGTGAAATACCCTTAATGTCACGGTATAATGGCGAACTCGAATGCACGACTCAGACAGGGAATCACAGGTAAGTAGATTTATTGTTGGAAGAACAATGCAGGCAGAGGTACAAAAGGAGCAGGCATGTGCACACAGGATACAGGCAAAAGTCGAAGAACAACGGGAAATCAAATACAAGGGAAAACACTGGAGAGAGTGACAGAAAGTACAATCTTTCTACAATCTGGCAACGGTGAGTGGGAATGGTGAGTATTTAAGCACTGGGAACTAGTGAAGCTGAAAACAAATGGGTGAATCAAATTAGAGGCGGGGACAGATAATCATACCAACAGGTGGGAAACAAACAAAGGCAGGAAGACAATTGAAATGAATGAAGACACAAAGTGGATTTCAAAATAAAACAAGAAGTCCATGAAAACCAACTAAAACAGAAACTTGAAACTATATTGTTTTTGTCCACTTCATATATAATGACATGCTGTTCTAAAAATAGCTTCCGGCTTCAGTATTTACTCTACACACGAACACACAGTGGCCATGTTGTGTATTGACCAGGGGCCCGTTTCAGGAAGGAGGTTTAGCAAACTCTGAGTCTAACCCTGAACTCTGAGTTGATTTACCCTGAGAAGGGGAACTCTAAATTTTCGCTTCCACAACAGTTGATTTGAGTTGGTTCACTCAGAGTTAACCACATGCACCACCATAATAAAAAGACAGCTGAATGGAGCCACGATACTACCATTCACCATGGTAACCACGAACAAACTGGTCGGTGGAAATACAGTGCTTAAAAAAGCAACACAGCGGCTGCTGCAAAAGAGAAAGGGAAAAAATTGCTGCAAGAGTAAATGCATAAGTTCCAATTTAGTATATTTATTTAATATTTAATCATAAGTATAATATTACTGGTGAAAGGGTGTTGAACCTATATTCTATTTAATTTAGGTGCAATACTGCAGGCGAAAAAGTCCTAGGCCTGCTAATCCCATTCTGAGGCTGCAGCACCATCATTAACATAATTATAATTCATAATCTTTTATTTTAAAGGGTTTACATCATTCACCTGCAATACTGTGGAGCTCTTATTCAATGTCTCTTACTGGTGTGTGTCCAGGGAACACTGCAAAAAACGTTTCTGAAACATGTCTGAAAACAGAAAGTGTGACTCGCTCTGAAATGTGTTTTCAGACACGTTTCAGAGCGAGTCACACTTTTCTGACCGCACTTTGCCATGCAGTGGCTTTACTAAGACGCTCCGCATCAAGAATGGGGCAAAAAAAAAATCTGGGATGTAAGAGCATGTCCACGATGGGTGACTTTAGTGATATGAGGACCAATAAGGTTATGTAGGCTACATAACTCAAATAGGTAGGCTACTATCTGGAAATAAAAATACGTATGTTTAACTCTCTGATTATCGACACAAGGAAATGCCGTGTAGATGAAAAAAACTGTTATATAGTCTGCCTAAAATAGTTGATAAACCAAACTGCGCCAAAATGTGCCTCATGCTCATGCTCCCGACCAGGTTAGATCCACAGGCTCAGTTACCATGGTAACTGACTCTGAGGTTAAGTTACCTCTTTCTGAAACAGGCTGGAGTTACCCCTTTCAGGTTTGATTAACCTCCCTTTCTGTAACCAGAAACCCAGAGTGTCCCTCATCTCAGGGTTAACTAACTCAGAGTTTTCACCACACCTGCTTTCTGAAATGGACCCAGCAGGGGTCAACAACCATTGACATGTGGTGGCTCAACCAATGGCACAGTTTGTTTGGAAATGTTCCAATCTGCATGTCTAATGAGCTCTTTCCCAGCCATTGGCAGGAGCACAGCTCAGCACAGTTAGTTATGGTAGTTCGATTGACATTTTCCCAATTTTTAGAAGAGCTGCCTTACTATCCCTCTGATTGGCTAGTACTCGCTGCCTTCCTCACAGAATAATAAATAACACTGCCTGACCGGGCTCGGTAGATGATAGCAGGCTTAATGCTGATTTGGCACACCTATTACCAAGAACATTTTAAAATGGCACTGCACATGAAAAAGGTTGCCAACCCTGGTATGGACCATAACTATCTACTGTATAAACACTAATATTCAGTAGCATTCCCATTGCTTGTGTTTTTCTCCCCTCAGGGCACAATGTAATCTGATGTAATGAACTCAACCATTGCAGGAGGAGTGAATACAAGCCCTAAATATCAGATGATAATAGCATTAACAAAGCATGCTGACAGGAGAAATAGAGGGCGAGAGAAGAGCACCACTTGCTGGTGTCATGGGGAACAATTGGCTTGGATCTTGACAGTGAATAATGTAAGGATTTGTGTGGGCAGATACACTTAGTGGGCGGTATTTGGTCCATAGGTCACCAGCTAGGAAAATGTGTGTGAGCAACATGAGAGCTGAGGTGCCTTAGATAATATACGGCTCTAAACCTGCTGGCAACCACCAAGAAACTTGTGTGGATGTGTTTTAATAAGCTTCTGGCAGAAACATCAGAAACATTTTCCTGCATATCTGAATGTGAGAAAAATATATGAGAAAAATATAATTCATTAAAGTTGCAAATACATGATTGACACAGTGGAGCATAGAAAATTTACCTATTTACATTTTTAAGATGATACGTTTTTATGAGTTTCTCTTGTCAGGTAAAAACAGAAGCTCTTCACGTTGAAGGGGCTTCTGTGACGCATATTTTAACAAAGAAAAGAGGGACAGAAGATCAATAAGGATTAGAACAGCTTTATAGGCAAAGACGAGAGCAAACATACTCCACATCAAATGTCTGTCCTTCCCTTCATCGAGCTCATATAATAGCTCTTCACCTCAATTGAGTTTTATAGCCTCACCATCCAGTATTTTAGCATGCAATATCCCTTTGACAAACTGTCTGTACCTGCAAATGTGTTATGTTCAAATAGGCATGGGTACACTCAAGCTGTTTCACTTGAATAGCTTGCAATTTGTTCCACACGAAGATGAGCCAACCGTTTCATTAGAAATGAAACACATTCATAAAACAGCGGTGACCAAGAATAATCTGAAGGAAGAGAGCGTGCAAGGCTGCAGGTCGGATGACTCACACTCACTGAGAGCCGTCTATTACCAACGAGGTGAATAGATCCATTTGTATCTATTTGATCCATGCTGATACTAAAATACACATTGTGGAAATAGTGGCGAAGCATGTGTACAGAGCATGCTTGTTTGGGCATATGTTGTCTTGCATTGCCAGACCTTCCTTCACAGCGCTGAGGAGGAGGGTCTGGCTAGTCCACCCAGCAATCCGAGATGGGAGAAAAACTTGCTCTTGTTTATTGGCGTTTTAAACCGATCACAATCGTCTTGGGCGGAGCGAAGCACTGGACGGAGCCATGGTGCCGTTGCAAAACAGCCCCGGGAAGGATCTTGTTTTGGTGGAACGTGTACGTTCCAAAGGTGTTTTAGTCATGCAACAGAAAACTCAGACTGGACAGATAGTCTATCTAGCTGACCAAAAAAAATGCAACAATATTTTGCTACTTCAGCTCTGTACCAAATCTACCGAACTATAGGTGTGAAAGCGCCACAACAATAACTATTGATAGGAAAGGACACAAACTATGGAGTCACAGTTTCCATGGCTGCACGGTGTATGTCGTTTGTAAGCATTTGTTGAAACAACTGATAATGTCTTTTTTCTTGAGAGGACAGTGTCCAACTTGTTGCAGGTCTACATGCTAAGTTCACAACACCAAAACCAAATATGGCTTACATTTGGTGCCAGAACACAGCTCAGTACACTACCACTAATTATCATAAATCTAAAAAATCATCTTTTGGAAATTGTTATTAATGCTTTAATTAAAAAAAATTTGGAAAAATCCAACCTTTAATGACACCAATTTTTTGTCAAAAATATGTATCGTACATAAATAAATGTTCTTCCTTAAAATACAGGGGTCATAAGTGTACACACCCCTATATTAAATTCCCATAGAAGCAGGCAGCTGTTTATTACTAAAGGCCAGTTATTTCATGGATCCAGGATACTATGCATCCTGATAAAGTTCCCTTGGCCTTTGGATTTAATATAGCCCATCATCACATATCCTTGATTTGCATTGAGAGATGTTTTTATGGAAATTACCCCATGCCAATGTTCAGAATCCCGTCTATCTTCCAAAATGTAACGCTTGTATCCAAACTAATTGGGCTTGAAGCTGCATGGAATTTTGTCTGGTATCGACATGTGAGTAGAGATGGATTTACAGGGGGGGGGGGTTAGATATGCTGTCATCTGGTTCATATGAATATGGACGGCCATCCAATTTTAACGACCTCATCCACATCGGATTGCATTGGCAGGTCTAGATGTACATGTATGTGTGTGTGTGTGTGTGTGTGTGTGTGTGTGTGTGTGTGTGAGTCTGTGTCTATCAAAATTGACTTTAACTCTACCTCAGAGCCATGTCTTCCAGTGTTTATTGGGCTTAATAACTCTGTAGCACTCTGACACAACAGCATGCCCTTGGTTTCAGCTTTGTATAGTCCTCATCATCCCTTACGGTGTCTCCTAGCTGATTAGCATGCTGTACCCTGCCGAGGGGTGATCAGTAGTTAGCTGTTCTGCGGTGTTTTTCAGGTTTTCAGCAATTATAAGTTACAAAGTGTGTGAAATCCGCCTTTCAGCACTAAGCTCTGTGTATAGGGCGACAGCTTCCCCGCATCTCGCTGATGATAATTTAGGACAAATCACTTGAATGTAAGAGGCAAAAGTAAATGTCTCAATTTTCCTTCACAATGTGTAAAGAGCTCAGGGTGGTAGTTGGAGAAACATGCTTGCACAGTATGTAAACATACTATGTATTTTATGATGTATATCATTATTTTTTTTTTGAACAATCAGCATACTATAAAAGAGAAAAAAAGAAAAAATCATTCAGTCATTTACAAATCAAGCCGATTCCATCAAAGGACAAAAAAAGGGTGAGTTTGAGAAGGAGCAGGCGGAAGCATAATGCTTATAAAGTTGTTTTGTGTGGTCATTGTATTATGTTTCACATCCACAGCTCATCCAATGTCACTTCGCCAACTTTATTTTCTTAGGTGCTTTTATAAAGTGTGTCTTTTAAACCACCTTAAAGGGTAAGATGGGTTACATACAGATGTGCTTGAAAGGACTGGAGGACATGTAAACCACATGGAGACAAAACTAAATAGGTGTAGAACTCGAAATGATCCTGATATTGTCCAATAACCAGAGTCGGACTAAGAATTGTAAGTCGAGCAAATACTTGTTGCATGAAAGTGTCGGTCCATCTTAAGAACATATAACTTGAAGTTTGGATCTTTAACCTCATGGACTTTTGTTCGCCTAATGGCCACTAAATATTCACTCTCCTTTAGAGATAGATAGATAGATAGATAGATAGATAGATAGATACATAGATAGATAGATATTTATTGATCCCAAAAAAATGGGAAATTATAGTGTTACAGCAACACATCCGTACATCCGTCACACAGCACATAATATAAATATAAATTAAATACTAAGATACAATGTAAATACATACAATATAAATGAAATAATTATAATAACTCTTGGTCTCCACCAACTCCTGAGGAAAATATCTATTTCTCTACACTCTAAAAAAAATTATAGTGGCTCAACTTAAAAAAATTAAGGTAACAATTTGCATGGACTTTTTTGAGTAGTTCCAACTTAGCCATTATCAAGTAAATGCTGTGATTCTTTTATAGTAAGACTAACTCAATTATATAAGTATAACCAACATGACTAACAAGCTTAATTAAAGTAAATCTACTTAAATTTCATGAATTCTTTTAGGTAATATTAAGTAGTCAAATTACTTAATTTAGGCTATTTTAACTTAGTTATTTTACTTCCATTGTACTCAGAATTGTTAATGCAAATTGTTGCCTTAACTTTGTGTTACTAACTTAATTCACTTTAACAAGAATACAATACAAATGGCAATTCCTTTTTATAAAACCTTTTATTGTAAAAAACTATATTATTATAGTAATATCTTATAACAAAATAAACATGCCCCATTAGCAAGGCACATGCTCTGGTTACGTCCAGGTCTTGCGGGACTTCTGTTCCCTCAATGAAGATGCTCGCGCTGGTTGGATCATACATGGTGGCACATCTGAATATGACAGTCTTCATCACTTCATTGACATTATCCCCACCAACCTGGCATAAGTAGGACATAATCAATGTCAGTGTTCTACTCCTCATATTTAAAATCAAGAGTACAGTGTGTGTGTCTGATTTACCTACCAACTGCTCTTTGAAGAGATCCTCCTCCTTTTCTCTGAGATACACCATTAAGCCACGGATAGCAACCTCTCTCCTTTTTCCCCACAGACTCATCATGTGAATAAAAAAAACTGCTAAACTGCTCTTCTGTGAATTTAAGTTTTTAATAATTACATCACAAGGAAAACAGACCAAAGAATGAGGTTGATAAGACTTAGACCAATCTGTATTGTTTTTATTTAAAATCAAATAATGAATTAATAATTTTAAAAAGGCCTTATAAATATTAAATCTGTTATTTTATTCTATTATATTAACAATTATACATTATTCAGTTTCCTTGTTCTGTTGTACTGGTGCAATTGTTGAATGATGACCAATGATGAAACTGTTATGGCTTTTGAATTCAACTTTGTTATTATATTTACCATGCCTGTCTTGTTACCTTTCACCACTCATATAGTCATATATTCTTTTTTCTTAGCAACTTCAGAGCAGAGATATTTATTCCCTTATAAGTGTTTGGATTGCAACACACTCTCCAGTGAAAGTGAACCAACACAACATCACCCATACCAAAGATAACGTTCAAATCAAGATTACTTAACCCAATATCACCTACAACAACATTTAGAAATTAACTATATTACTTACCTCTAGCAGCATATTTCTTATGCGCTGAATATTCATTTTGAAGCCCCTCCTCTTAAGGACACCAAGGACATTATTTTTGTTGTGTGCTGGTCCAGTTTTGCCATCAACGTTGCCTCGGGGTTAATAGTGGTGATCCTCCTGAATTCTTCATAAGACACAAATGACAAATGCACAATTTGGTAATGTAAAAAAATTACCCTAAAATAACACGTACTCTGAACCATTTTATGAAAAGATATTTACCTGAGCTGCATGAAAAAGAGCAGGCCATTGGTCTTTTAGGTTAGTGACTGGTGGTGCTTCATTCACAACATCCTGCCTGCGAATGGAGAATGTCTAAGTTAGGCAATTTCTTCATCTTCAGGATCTTCACTCATTGCACCCTTCATATCCTCAACAACAGAACTGTCCCCTAAATTTAAAGGATTGACAAACCTCTGCAAAAGCTCAGGCTTATTCAGTGAATGAGGAGTGTGTTTCCGGCTCCTATGAGAGGCAAATGTTCCATGAATGTTTGTTTTGAAAGGACAATTTTCAAAAACACAAGAGACAGTTTCCTGTTTTTAAATGATGGCCAATGTGCTCAAAGTATTCTCTTTCTGTTGAGATAGTGTTTAGAGAACAACATGGACATTTAAAAGACAACACTTCTCTATGTGTCACTGTTTCACAGGTTGAATGGCCTCTTGAAAGATGGGTACGCAGACTGCCCCATGTTTTAAAGCAATAACACTCCCAATAAAGACAAGGGAGAAATTGTCCACCATGGCCATGTCTAAGTCTATAATGTTTTAACAGATTAGTCCTTCTTGGTGTTTCAAATTTTACAAATCCAGTTAATTTTAAAACTAAGAAATCTACTTGCAAAAAACTGCACAGAAATGGGCTTTTGTCTTACTCCATGCTTTTTCAGAATGCTAACATTAATGGCAGTTCAGTGCCGTTAAGCTACCACTGCATACAAAGATACAAAAACTGCTCTGAAGCATGGTGCTCTTAAGACTAGCTTGCTAAAAGTATGCTAACTCAACAGTTGGTGAATTAGCTTAGGAAAAGCTACAACTTCAATTTGAGTGCTTGAAAGCAAATGATGTCTGTTAATACAGTTACTACATGCCAATGAAACAAAGAAAGAGACTCACCAAGACGCGAGCTGGGGGTGTCCTGAAAAAACCTGCCGTGTTTACCGGTAACAAGTTTATCCAGCGTTTTTTTACTGCCTCCAGGTTCATTTAGAAACTAATTTGCCTTCTGGCTGTGGCAAAAAAAACGACACATTTTCGACGTTCTGTGTGTGTGTTGCGGCAGTTTGCTGCTATGATGAGTCAGTAGAGACGAAGCGAGTAGAGCTATTACCACGCCAAGTTTCCAAGTTTCTCCGCTCTTCTTTGTCTGGGAGAAGGCAGCAAAACATGTCGGGGCAAGTTCAGTACTGAACTCAGCTTTTGAAAGATGCTCACTAGAATGATAAGTACCACTAACTCAATACTTTTCTATTGTTAAGAAAATGTAAAAGTGTTTATTCATAATCAATATATATTTAAGTTAAGACACTTTTTATTATTTTCATTTTGATCTACTTCTTAAAATAAGTTATCAACTTACTAAAACATGTATATGTAACAAATTAAATTTTTTATGCTAAAAACGCTCATGATTTTAAGCTTTACTTACTGATCCCATGAATTATTTTTTAGAGTGTAGCAGCTATATGCTAAGCTAGTTGCTTATTTCTCTCTCTAGCAGAGAAAAATAGCTTGCTTGCTGTGTCTGGAAACTGTTGATGATAGCCTTGAGACGGAACCACAAAGCTTAAGTTGTGTGCTGGAGAACCCAAACAATTAGCGATAAGACACTAAACGCACCCTGGTCCTCAGGGGAATTAGGTCATACTTTTTCTGTGTTGATTAGTGCAGCTTTAAGAAAGATTTACAAATATATCCAATATTTTTGATCAAATGGTGCAGTCATAAAAACATGTCATTTCGGGTTTTGAAATTGTATATATAATTATAATTATAATAATAATTATTATTATTATTATGTGTATATATATATAATTTGTGAGTATCTTGTTTCAATTCAGTATTGAAACCCATACTAGTGAGTATGTGTGTGACACATTGGAAAAAATGTGTTTACAATGTTTCTTTAGAAAGAAGTGATAATAGGGTTTATAAGGAGACGTTGTATTAATCTTCATCCATCCATTGTTTATCACTCGGGTTTGTTTTTCAAGCTTCCTCCCTGTATTCCTCAAACAAATAGTTGAATCTGAGGATGCATTCTTAGAAATTGAGTCACGCCTCAGTTGGTGATATAAGTAGATTCCCCATAAGAGATATTGTATGTTATTATGGAGTGGGTGGGCTCCGGGTGTCCTTTTTGAGAAAAGCGCTTAACCCACATCAACAACACTTAGTTTTTTTGGTCATCTATTATGTTGGTGTTTCATTAGAAAGGAAATTAAGTTCATATTGTTGGGTTTTTAATAGCTAAATAATATGTCAAGGAACATGATGTCACTGAAAAATACGAGTAATTTGAGATCAAGCATGCCAAATGATGGTTTGGGTTGTTATAAGAAGAAGTTGGCCCATTGATGAGCTGGCTCCTGTGATCAAAACACTGATATCAGCGATATCATATTCATGTGACTGTCGTTGGTGCTTGTTATTGCTATATGAACACTGCTGTTTGTATAGTTAGATGTTTGGTGAATATATTAAGCTATGGCAGTTGTTGAGATAATCAGACAAGTCTGATGAACTTGCAAATGTGTTTTTAAATGAAGTCAGTGATGAAGGGCACTATATTAAGTGATACACCTGTGTTTCTAACAATAGCAGACTTGCCAGAGACCAATACATCTTTTAAGATGATGTATTTATTTTTCTTTTCTTTAAAGCGCCTATATTATGCTCATTTTCAGGTTCATAATTGTATTTTGAGGTTGTACCAGGATAGGTTTGCATGGTTTTATTTAAAAAAAAAAAAACCACCATATTTTTGTTGTACTGCACATTGCTGCAGATCCTGTTTTCACCCTGTGTGTTTTAGCTACAGAGTGAGACATCTCACTTCTGTACTATCTTTGTTGGGAGTCACACATGCGCAGTAGCTAGGTAAGATCACATCAGCTAATGAGGGCTACTTGTGGAATACCTGCAGAACAGGGACATGGAAGTGGTTCTTTTGGAGATTATGGTGAACTAGTGTGTTATAGCAGTGTTTTGCCATTGAGAATGAGCTACCATGCTAGTGCTAACATGCTAGGGTTAGCCCCCTCGTCTCGGCTAGTGACGTAGAAAGTCATGCAGATTTTGAACAGCTGACCCTGAGACGGAAGGCAGAGTACATTCAGAAACCGTATCTCACTCAAAACAACATGGATGGATTTTTTCCAAGTTTGTATGCGTGTGAAGCACCAGAGACACAAAATAACACCCCAAATCCTAGAAAAAAGTATTGTTTCCTAATATGGCCACTTTAACAATGAAGAATCATGTAGGCCTGTACATCTCTCCCATGTCCATTTTATTTGCCATTCTTGGCACACAATATGTGTTCTGTCTAGTGAACTGGGACTATAATTTGAGAGGATTGTACAATTATTAAAAACCTATAATAATAGACCAGTATAGTGTAGGCTACTGTACATGTGTGAAACAGGGAACGGACACTGACCTATCTTGCTGAGGGAAGAATAAGTGATTGAGTTCATCACTTAATTATCTTCATAGTTTCTAGATTATAGAGTCCAATTTCTTCAGTGTCTGTCTTTTCTGTGTCCATAGATACGAGGAAGCAAAGCATATATGTGAAGAAGCTATCTTGGCCGCTATAATAAAACATCGAGAAATTGTTTGGCAGGCAATAGTAAATGGACTGAATGTCTTAAAATGTCCTGGTACATTTACGAAGCACTGCTCTTAACTGAAACCATTCTGCTCACTTTTAATGCAAAATAAACAAGTGTTAATGTGTGCACATGATTAGTAGCCCATTCCTTTGA
This sequence comes from Percina caprodes, assembly GCA_013375575.1. Lineage (NCBI taxonomy): Eukaryota > Metazoa > Chordata > Actinopteri > Perciformes > Percidae > Percina > Percina caprodes. Next base: position 1,187,450 of record JABXJD010000176.1, on the reverse strand, counting down.
CGGTTTCAGTTCAAAGTCGTGGTCACATAATGCCTATTTTTAGACAACTTACACATTCAGTTGGGCAGAGATTGTTTGCAATGCTTTCTCTTGCTCTGTTTTTACAGTGGCCGTGTTTCTTACAAACGTGTTTCTTTCATTAAATTTCCACAAGAAGCTGCTACTCTTGTGTAAAGTATATGCACAATGGGTATTCTCCATTTTAGCATCAGTAAATCTGTGATCGACCTTGCAGTCTGTTGAGGAAAGCCGTGAACGCGCATCTACCCAAATTACTTCAGCCTGGCTGGACCTAGTCGCTCCTCCTCAGCCTGGCTTGGCCTTCGGGAAACGCACTAAGCCGGGATGCACAGATTAGACTCACGCCTCGCTTTATCGGTTATCCTAGATTTATAAATTCTGCTTTTGGTGAAACAATCCCCTGCTTAGGATGAGTAATCATGGTTTTATACAGTTTCAATGACTCTAAATGCAAGTATTTTATACATATCTATATAATATCAAGGTGGTCAAAACTGCATCTAAAATCATCGGCGTTCCACTTGAACCGCTGCAACATATTTACTGGAAACGCAGTACTAAGAAGGCACGAGGTATTATGCGGGATTCTAGTCATCCTGCACACAACCTCTTCTTCCAGCTTCCCTCAGGGAGACATTTTCAGAGTATCCTAACGCGCACATGACGTTATAGGGATAGTTTTTACCCCCAGGTAATAAGGTTCCTGAATGATGGCATAGCAGGAAGGAGAGCTGTGGCCTGTACTTAGTCACTTAGCCACTGTCTATTGTGGTGTTTTAAAGTTTTAATGTTATTTTTGTTATTATTATTATTATTATTATAATTATTATTATTATAATTATTATTATTATTATTATTAATTATAACTCTTACTGTTGACTGGTGCTGGGAGTGCAATAAGGCATATTGTATTTCATTGCTGTGGTACTCTGTACTAAGGTGCATATGACAATAAACTTGAAGTTGAAGTTGAACTTAAGCCAGCCATTATCGAGCCTGCTCAGACAGATTTCTTCCCCTTCAAGACATTTTTCTGAAGGCCACATGTACTAACCAATCAAAAGCAGATCTAGGAGAAGGCAGGAACATGGATGGGGGGGGAAATGTCAATCAAACTACTGTGAATGACTGGCTGTCATTGTCCTGCTAGTGGTTGTGAAAAAGGTAATTTGGCATGCGGGTGAGAGGACACTTCAAAATTTCCACAAAAAGAATTCTCTTTTACACTTGTTGGTAGTTTGCTATTGGTTAAGATACCACATGTCAATGGTGGTACTTGTGCCTAATGTTGCTGATTCTTGCTGTACATTGACATTTAACACAATTTCCCAAATGTAATGTATAATTTAGTCAGTAGATGGCACCAATGTCTTGTTTTTCAATTGTTGGTTGATGATCACTGCACAGAAACTCGTGCTGGTCTAGTTATACCTTCACATAATGATCCCATCAGCTTGACTTTTACAACATCCGTTAAGATTAGTGACATATTGCGACTAAACACAGCAAGATTACAACTTTTTATCAAGTTTTAACAGTGCAAATATCAATAATATGGCAACACTGTTAATACCTCAGTTATTTCCACAACAGCATGGATATTTTCAGTTTAATTTGTGCATTTTGAATGAGCTGTGAACATTAATTCATTTCCACTTTTCCTGAATTTCCACCTGGAATATTTTTGGGGGCATTTTTCGGTCTTTAATTTTAACAGGACAGCTGAAGACATGAAAGGGGGGAGAGAGAGGGGGAATGACATGCAGCAAAGGGCTGCAGGTCGGACTTGAATCCTGGCCTGCTTCGTCGTCTATGTATGGGCGCCGGCTCTACCAGCTGGATTATTTTCATGTGTCCATACAATCTAACAACACATGTCCTCCAAACCATACAACAATATGTGTCACTTATTCTTATTCTCTAATATGACCCATACAAGGGTTTTTGTCCTCATTTGAACCAGAGAACGTCGCTTGAAGTTTTGAATGTAATGGTCGCGGTTTAAAACAGTTACATGTTAAACAGTCGAAGTTTGGTTAGCTTTAGGCAGAAAAACTTGCTTTTTTTAGTTTAAACTGGACACTAAGTCCGGTGTCCTGGGTGAAAGTCCTGTGTTTGCGTTCGGTGGAGGACAGTCTCGATGATTATGTTGGAACTTTACCATCAAAGCATGTATTTGTTAACATCTTAATAATATCACAGAGTTGTCATTTCAAATTGTGACAGTCACTAGAAATGACAGCCAGTGATAAATAGATATAGTTAGTGAGTTTAAGTAAGAAGGGCACACTGTAAGCCATTCAGAGGAAACATAGCTTTCTTTACATGGGCAACTTGTAATGTAAAGTATTGTCTTTGCAGTAGATGTTGCATCATCATATGATCCTTCAGTGTCAGGAGATTGACCAGTACCTTGCTTAGATAGTTTGGCTCCAGCTTCCCCAAGCATAAACTTCCATATTGACCGCACAAGGTGGCAGCAGCGCTCCACTAAGAGTTCATCGCTACTCCTGGCTGTTGAGCCCACTTTCAGCCCATATCACCCACAAAAAAGCATGAGCAGTAGGAGCAGGCTCTGACAGCTCTTTTCCCTCTACCTCTATGCCTCTGATGGAAACTCTTGACTCCTTAAGTACACCCTCTTTTACACAGAACGCTAGTGTTCTTCTAAACACACTTTTATTTCAGTCAGACGTAAAGGTTTGACAGGTAATGATCTCAGAAAAGTAGTTACTTCTGATCACTTACCACAAATAAAGTGCCCTTGGCATAAATCTGTCATTGGAGCACCAACATATGTGTTTATTTAGATACCCACAATCCTTTTATTCAAAACATGCCACCACAGTGTTCTGCTGGGAGAACTAACGATCAGAGCTAGGAGATGGGCTGTGCTTATGTGTTTGCTGTTTTTTTGTCTGATCTTACATAACCTATCCACATGTATCTTTATTTAGTTATTGTTGACATACATCTGTTTGTTTTCTTTAGCCACATTTCTACCATGTTTTCTATTCAGTGTCTTGAATGTTTTCACCTTTCATTCACTCTTCATGATCAAATTTTCCTGCTGTGGTCCCACACTGACTTCTGGTACCTGGGCAGCTCCAGTGCTGCAGTTGGAGGCTAAGTGCTTAGCTCAAGGACTAGGTAGTACAGTAGCTGTTGCAAGGCACTGCTTTGGCCATTCAAAAACACGCAAGGGCTCATTCCCGGAAGATTGCTTTTTAGTCTTGCATTGCCAGACCTTCTTTCACAGCGCCGCGGAGGAGGGTCTGGCTAGTCCACACAGCATTCCGTGATGGGAAAAAAAAGGTGCTCTTGTTTCTTGGCCTTTCTTTAAACCAATCACGATTGTCTTGGGCAAAATAGCCTCGTGAAGGAACTTGTTTTGGTGTACGTTCAAAAGTAGTTTTAGCTGTCCAACAGAAAACTGATTGGACAGATAGTCTAGCTAGCTGTCTGGATTCACCCTGCAGAGATCTGAGGAGCAGTTAACCTCATGAATCCACCGGAGTTTAAAATTCAAACACAAACAAAGCAGAAGGTCATCCGGCCAAAAATTAGGGACATGCGGCAGAATTTCTGCCTGAACAATCCCTGAAATGAAACCTGTATTGTAAGCGTCAGTACGCTATGTACCACTCTGAAACTCATGGTGGCGCTGAACTAAACTCTACCAGCTTAGTGACAAAGCTAAGGAGTAGATTGTTAGCTGCATCTGCATGCTGATATTTTGCTGAGCACATATCTTGTTTTTGTCTGGTCTTGATGTAAGATCAATTTGTTATTGTAGTTTCATAAATTCGGAGACATACGTCATTTGTTTTTCATCTATCTTCAAATTTGGGTTGGCAGTAGATCGGTCTGTAGGGAGTTGGGTTGAGAACCGGAGGGACACTGGTACAAGTCCCCATATGGAGCAAAGTATGGTAGCTGGAGAGGTGCCAGTTCACCTCTTGGGCACTGCCAAGGTGTTCTTGAGCAAGGCACTGTACCCCCAATTGTCAATCGACAGCTGTCATCTCTCATCTCTCCATTAGTGTGTGTATAGGTACTGAGCGTGTGCGTATTTCAGGCCTGTGTGTAGTGTGTATTCTAACATTGGGTAACACTTTACTTGAAGGTATTTAGATAAGAGTGTAACACATGACAATGTCATGACACATGAACCCTAACCCTTACCATAACCATAACTTGGCATGACAAAACCGAATGACACTTACTAAAAGAAGCACTGTCTCATAACAGTTATGACTTGTTTATGTTTTATGACACGTTCACTTTTGTGTAGATACCTTCAAGTAAAGTGTATTCAAACATTGTAATTTCCCTTGTGGGATTAACAAAGAATTAATTATTATTATTATTATTATTATTATTATTATTATTATTATTATTATTATTATTATTATTCAAGCTGGTAGGGTTAAGATTCAACAGATTTGAACTTTTGGTGCACCTCTGTTCCGCTTGGCACAATATGGACAGCTGTGCCCCTGCAACACACCACATACACAATGATGGAGGAGGTGCGATCAAAAGTAGTTGTGTCTACTTTGTCACCACCACACCATGGCAAATTCACTGTATGTGAAAACCTACTTGGCAATGACTCTGGTTTCTGATTCATCCGGTAAGGGGAAAACACCTAAATTGTTGCGGACAATGAGTGCACACCTGGGGAGGAGATGGCGCGCAGATTGCTGACTGCTTAAAGCAACAGTATTCTCCCTGTGCCAGCTGAGCAACTATACAGAGCAATCTGGAGGCTATGTATACTGTACATACTCAAGGGCTTAACAGTAGCTTGTTTAAAAAAAGGAGAAACACTTGTCATTCACTTCTCCAGTCAGCACTGCATGAAAAATTAAAAGTTAAAAAGGATTGGCTATCAAAAAAAGTTAAACCAAACTGAATTTATGCCTTATGAGGACACTCTCAATCAACCATCAGACCGCCAACGCACCATCAAGAGTCAGTCGTGAAGTTTTGGTTGTTATTGGTGAAGCATCAGTGATGTGTTGGTGTTTTTAAGAGATGCCTGCATGCTCGTATATCCCTGGCTGTCATAAACTCTGGGTAGATTACTTTGTACCGTGAAACATGGTGTTTCTACTCAGTTTACCTAGAAAATGTTGCAACAAAAGATAAAATGATTGCTGCCCTCATAACTTTTCCTGAGTTGTAAAATTCTCGAGTATTCTTAACTCTTGTGTGCCTTGTCTTAACCCGGGTTAAAAAAAACGGACAAAGATTTGACATTTTTGTCCCTTTTTCAGACTTTCTTTTAGTTTTCACTAACACCACCTTACTACCACTAGTTTTAAACTACTTTTTGGAATTCATGGTCAATAACCCTTATTTATACAGAATTATACCTAATATTTGATATATCAAATTATGAATTATTTTGACTAATAGTTGAATGGAATCCAAAAAACACTTGTATTTCAGATATAGACATTTTTTAAAGGGGTCAAATTTGACTCGAGGACAACAGGAATGTTAAATATTCATCTTTATTTCAGTCTCTGACAATGATGCTTCACTAACCGACCTTAGTCTGGTCACTTTGAACCCACAAGCTTCTCTCACTGTCATCAACAGTCACTGCTTCAGTTTACTCATTAAGACATGTAAGAGATCAGAGCGGGGGCTTGGTATAGCTTTTAATGTTTCCCTTTCATCATTTATATTACCCACGGATGGTATCTTGTGAGACTGGATTGGGCCATTTGTAATTACCAAGAATAGAATTCTTGCCCCTTGTTCTACTCCTGGGAATGGTTATTTATTGCTTCACATTTCTATATATAATGGGTATCTCTCTTTTTGTGTTCCTCCCATTCTGTCATTTCTTTTATGCTCATGTTGCCTCTCTCGTCGTTGCAACATTACTCCTTTTTTTATTTAATCGGCAATAATTTCTACTCTCCTCTCCTGGGGGTATCTTGTCCTCTCTCTCTATCCGTCCAGAACGTTCCCTGGCTTATGCCCAGTACCCTGCAGCTGGTCCCCATTGAGCCTCCCTGGGACTTTAACCCCCTCATCTCCTCTACATCCCCCTTGTACTCCTCCCCACCATTAGCTTACACTCTAAAAATAAAAAAATAAAAATGAAAAAAGGAGCGAGGGAACAGTGTTCCTCTTTGCATTGCAACAAAATTCCCCTCAAATTATTATAAAACATCTTTCACAATGGGTTAAGAAACCCATAAGATGAGTCTATGAACATAAACTTGAGGCTTATTTCCATCTTCACTTCTAAAGGAAACATCTCAGTACAAAACCTCCATACATTAGAAGGTTTTGTACATAAGGATTTGGTTAGAAGGGAAGCCCTGAAAAACATTTGTTTCTTTGGAACCTATTTATAATGTTGCTTTTTCATGTGTAGAATCTCAGCTGGAGCCCATGTTTTTAGAGTGTAGAGTGAAAAAAAGCAAAAAAGACCAAGAGGGGGAAGGTGGAAAGATGTTTCCGATTGAAGAATGCAAGTAATTAACCCCTCTTCCTCTCAAAACAAAAACACTCTCCTACAGCATGTGTGGGGGTGATTGATCTGCGTGTGTGTGTGTGTGTGTGTGTGTGTGTGTGTGTGTGTGTGTGCTTGCATGCGTGTGTGCGTAGATGCATACATCGATGCTTGTGCCTGTAGACAAGGCTTTTGTCCTGATTTAAATCCATTTTGTATACACATTAGTAAAATTGTTTGTCATATGTAAAGCCCCAGTTCAAAAGAGTAACACACACACACACACACACACACACACACACACACACACACACACACACACACACACACATTCTTTGAGCTTTGAGCACACCACAACAGACTGTGACACCTCCTAATTGGGATGGATGGATTTCATTATGTAGCATCAATAGAGAGTGAGAACAGTGATGGAGGGAGGGGAAGGGAAAAAACACAATGTGTTACAATAACAAACATTACTGCAGTCCTCAGCCTCCTGCTCACTGCACGCACACACACACACACACACACACACACACACACACACACACACACACATTACACAAGTCTTAGAATGACGTACATCTGTTTACAACATGGCCTTTAGTTGCCGAACTCTGCCTCCGTCACGTTTTCTCACTTTGAAATGCTCTACGGGCGTCAGGGGTCGACCAATAACTTAACAGTGACTCTTTGAATCCCTGCTCTCCCTCTCCTATCCCCCATACACTTGTCCCCTCCCATGTCACCTCGCTAATGGCGCCTCCTCCTCGCCACAAATCCTCACTGCCGATGTTGCCTTTACGCTGACTCAGTGTGCTAATGACCCCGACAAAGCTACGAGAACAGTCATCAAAGGCACCAACGCTGATGTGTTGCCATTTGGTCACCATTAAAGTATTTATGTAGATTTTCTTTTCTCTTTCAAACAATATCTGTCACAGGCATGAAGGCATCAAGCTTGGCTTCAGAGGATTATATGTGAAGGGATATGCAACGCCAAACCACATGCCCAGAAAGGAAAATTATAGACAAACACTATGGCAATGTTATTGTTGTAAATGCCAAATGTATCACTTTTGCTTACAATGACATAGATCAATAATATCCCTGTGGGGAATTACTCTTGTACTTGTAAAAAAAATAGCATTGCAAAAAGCAGGGCTGTAACCAGGACTGTTAACATACCGAGGTATCACGAGTCCCTATAACATAACCCCTCCCCCCACAAATATTTTTTTATCAGAAATTTGATTTATTCAGCTAACCATTCAGTTGAAGGGAAGCCTAATTTACACAAGTAGTGTTCTAATATTGTCCTTACTTAATTAACTAGAATTCGGAGAGCGCAGACCACCACCAAGGCCAAGGTGCATTCACATGCTCCTTTGATGGTCCCATTTTCCGAATTGGGAAGGTGCTCTTCCGAGTTCGGTGTGTTCAGGACATTTAGGTTGTATTGTGGAAACAACATGGGTACTACATAGAAGATGTGTTGTATTTTATTCCTAGCGTTTAAACACCTTGATACTTTGACACGTTGATTGGGGTTTCCAGTAGTTGTGTGATAATGAAGAGCAAAGGAAACGGCTCAGATAAGCCATGGAATGTGGTCAAATCTGCTTCAAAAAGTGGAAAATGCAACACCCTTCCACCAAGTGTCATAAAAATTGGGCCAGTATTGTCTGTTATCCCGCTGACAAACCAACCAGCAAATCAAGCTGGAAAAAATTACCTCCGTGGAGTTAATAATCTGCCAAAAGTAGTCATCTTTAATAGGGCTGTGTATTGGCAAGAATCTGGCAATATGATATGTATCATGATACAGGGGTTATGACTCAATACATTGATTGACAGTTTTAAAAACTAACTTTATCATAGTCTACAGAACACGTCACCATATTGCTCCATGGTAATGTCACTAATCAGCTGGGTTTACTAATGCTAACGTTAGCGGTGCATCCTTCATACTCTACTTCTTGTCTCAGTTTACATTGTTTTGTTAAGTGGAAGAGTCAGCGGTAGAGGGTATGAACTAGGGATGCACCAAATCTAAGATTCGGCTTTGGATTCAACCGAATATTGGGATTTTTGACAAGGTTGGGTTTCAACAGCAACTTCAGGTACGGCAATGGAAGGACAGTCACAGCTATAAACTCATGAGAAATATCTTTTGCAATATTTGCAATATTAATGCATGTATTGTGTTAGGATATCTTTAGAAAAAAGAAGTAACACCAAAATGTACAATTTAAAGAGTTTTATTATACACTTAAAAAAAAGTAATTACTTCATAGGCTACATTCATATCTGAAAATGATGGTATGGAAATTCATTCAACATAACTCATAACCAAAAACACCTAAAGGTATTGTAATTGAACATTTATGACCTAATCTAACCTGGCAATGCCTCCGTTTTGGTGTTTTGTACTGTGTGCTGCTGCTCTTTTTTACTCTAAAAGCGCCGCTCTCAACTGCTCTGCCAGTTGCTGCTTGAATTTCCTCCGGACAATTTTTCTGCTGGTGCACTCCTTGGAGAGGATGTGTGCAATGATTTCAGCCAGTTCCAGGATGTATAAAGTTATATGAACACGTAGGCATCCACTGGCCATCTAGTTATATGTACCGCGCCTTTCACAGAGCGAGCACCCAGCACTTGCCTTCGGATTCAGAACAAAGTCCTCCCACGCCGTATTTATTGTGGTAGCCTACGTTACTGACTCTGGCTTTGCCTTCGGCCTTTTGGTGATGACCACACTTACTCGACACCGCTTATGACGTTTCCCTGACAGAGATGCTGATAGTTACTAAGCAACCAAAATGCAAACCGCGCAAAAGATGGACTCTTTAGGAAAAGTCAGTTACCAGCAGGATTGTATTTTTTTTATCCAGCAAAGTTATTACACATATACATTTCAAACGGTCAAAATGACCATCATGGCTGTTTTAGTGTTAACCAGACTCTCTCTCCCGGGCTGTAAGCTCTTCTCTCTGTAAATGAGTCTCCCTACAGTGGGAGCGGCTGCTCGTTAGCTAACGTTAGCATTCTAATTCCCCCCATCCAACACATCTTCATCATACGCTGGTCAGCGAAAATTTGCCAACCTAAATTGTCACTCATCTGGCGATAGCAGTGTGCGTTCCTACGATGTGAAAAGAGCATGTGAATTCAACATTAAGTTGTTACATTTAACTATTTTAGAGGCTGTGGATGTTGATTACTTCATTAATGTGTTTCCTGTGTTAATGAACTGAGAATGGAAGAATTATTCGGTCTCGGATTCGGCAGAATGTTAACCAGTGGATTCGGTATTCGGACGAACTCCAAAAAGCTGGATTCGGTGCTTCCCTAGTTAAAACACAAAACAAACTGAACCATTGTTTGCTAAAAAGTCTTTGCATGTCACCTATTAAATAAAAAAAAAAAAAAACTGTTTGAGAACCAATACAATATCACAAAACAAATCTCGATACTCAAGCAAATTAATAGTTTCTCACAACCCCAATATTTCACTTCTAACCATTGATGAAATAGAAGGTCTTAAAAAATACGGGATTCAGATGTGTATTAGCACAGATAGCTGGTGTCTCAGATGTTATAATAAAGCTACTGAGGGTCTAGCATTGCACTTTGTGTAAGTAGCCTATGTAACAAGTGTTTAATGTATTTAATATATATATATATACATATATATATATATATATATATATATATATATATATATATATATATATACACACACTGTATATATGTATATATGTGTTCAATGATAGTGAAGTTGCACATAGTGTGTAGTAAATGGACAATATGTGGGGACCTGTGTCAATGCGTGTGTCGAGTAAACGGCTCAATGCATGGTTTGGTAATGAGAGCAATAGCGAAGATTTGGGTCTCTAAAATCCCACTCTCAAATCCCCCTTCATCTCACACACACACACACACACACACACACACACACACACACACACACACACACACACACACACACACACACACACACACACACACACACACAAACTATCTGTGAGATTAGAGTCCATGGCACTTGGATCCGGCTTGGGCCTGTTTCCTGTATTGTTAGACGTTGGAGTGCGATAAGTCAGAGTTTGGACCGCTCCAAGTGGGACGTCCTTAGCTGTTTGATACCCTCTGTTGCAGATTAACTCTCTCCTTCCACCTGAGCACTACATCCAACGCATATTTAACAGAACGCACAGTCATCGGCTTTATTTGGCAATTTAACATTAAGAAGTGTCAGACCTTCCTACCCTAGTATTATGGGGTTTATCAACTACAGACCTACAGTATTCAGACCTTGCAAACATTTAAGGCTATTCAATTTTAGACAAGTCAGTCAATTCAGTTTGCTGGGTGTTCTAGTCATGACAAACCATAAAGTAATAATCTTGATCGCCGAATGAGGCAACACAATGGTGATTGAGCATAATGGCCCACTGATGAAAGCTTTTGCATTTGCAGTATTACTGTAGGTGCTGTCGGTGATGCGTTTTCCATCACCCAGCAGTATTTGGTCTGCAAGAGAGAGTAGGTGGCGCTACCGCATGATGATGCGCTCTTCAACTCAGTAGTGTGTGAAGCAGCATACTTTTTTTTTTCCCAGTCTTTGCTAGTGGTGCGGTTACTATGGCCAATCAAATGAAGAAACAAAGAAAAGCCACCAAAATAACTGCAATTACTGCTTATCATTATAACCATGGGTGCTGACAAAGAGAACGAAACAGTTATTTGCAATTTTAACTTTATTTCTGTCATTATTAGGCAGAAATGTAATCATTTTCAGCCTATTTTATTTGTAATGGTCTTAGAGAAAACTACACTTCTTATTGGCTGTTTGCAGCATGCGTTGGGAGTGCAGAGGGGAGCTTGAAAGCTGCAGAAAGTGGTCTCACTCTACTTTAAATTCTGTTGTTCTTTTGCATTCTGCCGTTTTAACTAAAAGACAGAGACAGAGGTAATCAGAGGTATGGATTAACACAACTTTATGCCTTTCTGTCACATCTACTGCAGTCAGATTCACTGTGTTCCCTCTGAAGGAATCACTGCACATGGGTAGGCACTTTTAATGACATTCTAAACATGTGTAGAGGCTAAAAACATGTTTAAAACTTGCCCTGTTTAAGCCTGTTGGGTGCTAACTCTAGCAGGAGGATAACGCAGTGTAGGAAGCAACGATTGGTTTCATTTTTCTCTCTAGTGACAGCCCTCCAAATTTACAAACAACAAAGCTACGTGTTGGAAATGATCGGAATTCTCCTTTAAATGTTGACCATTAGCCAATATTAAATCCCAGTTATACAATTGGTTTTTCTATATTATTTAATAGACCAGAGCACATACTACATTAAAATAGTGGAATCAGCCAAATTGAGAGAAAACTGTTAATATGAAGAGCAGTGCATTAAGAAAATATCTACAGCACAGATTTTCTTTAATGGTTTGGTTGTCTGTAATATGTCTGTGGTTAGTGTCAGGATCGCTTGTGAAAAAGAAAAGGTGCGGGCAGGATTTAAGGGAACTTGTACCAATACAACACAATATCAACTACAATGGGTCCAGCATTATTTTCTAATTATAACTGGCACATTTAACTTTTTGATACTAGATTAATACAATAATTAGTCCAGTAAACCAGATGTACTGGACAATTACAATTAAGTAAGATGGACAAACATAAATTAATTTTTTTAGATTCCCCCAGAGTTTTCCTTTGGGGACATGGGGTAATATGTTTAAAATTAGAATAATATGGTATCATGAAATAAGTGTCGTAATAATACCGCACATAAGGTATGTATGTATGTATGTATGTATACTGTGTGTGTGTGTGTGTGTGTGTGTGTGTGTGTGTATATAGTGAGGAAAATAAGTATTTGAACACCCTGCTATTTTGCAAGTTCTCCCACTTAGAAATCATGGAGGGTCTGAAATTGTCATCGTAGGTGCATGTCCACTGTGAGAGACATAATCTAAAAAAAAAAATCCAGAAATCACAATGTATGATTTTTTAACTATTTATTTGTATGATACAGCTGCAAATAAGTATTTGAACACCTGAGAAAATCAGTGTTAATATTTGGTACAGTAGTCTTTGTTTGCAATTACAGAGGTCAAACGTTTCCTGTAGTTTTCCACCAGGTTTGCACACACTGCAGAAGGGATTTCGGCCCACTCCTCCACACAGATCTTCTCTAGATCAGTCAGGTTTCTGGGCTGTTGCTGAGAAACACGGAGTTTGAGCTCCCTCCAAAGATTCTCTATTGGGTTTAGGTCTGGAGACTGGGTAGGCCACACCAGAACCTTGATGTGCTTCTTACAGAGCCACTCCTTGGTTCTCCTGGCTGTGTGCTTCGGGTCATTGTCATGTTGGAAGACCCAGCCTCGACCCATCTTCAATGCTCTAACTGAGGGAAGGAGGTTGTTCCCCAAAATCTCCCAATACATGGCCCTGGTCCTCCTCTCCTTAATACAGGGCAGTCGCCCTGTCCCATGTGCAGAAAAACACCCCCAAAGCATGATGCTACCACCCCCATGCTTCACAGTAAGGATGATGTTCTTGGGATGGTATTCATCATTCTTCTTCCTCCAAACACGGTTAGTGGAATTATGACCAAAAAGTTCTATTTTGGTCTCATCTGACCACATGACTTCCTCCCATGACTCCTCTGGATCATCCAAATGGTCATTGGCAAACTTAAGACGGGCCTTGACATGTGCTGGTTTAAGCAGGGGAACCTTCCATGCCATGCATGATTTCAAACCATGACGTCTTACTGTATTACCAACAGTAACCTTGGAAACGGTGGTCCCAGCTCATTTCAGGTCATTGACCAGCTCCTCCCGTGAAGTTCTGGGCGGATTTCTCACCTTTCTTAGGATCATTGAGACCCCACGAGATGAGATCTTGCATGGAGCCCCAGTCCGAGATTGACAGTCATGTTTAGCTTCTTCCATTTTCTAATGATTGCTCCAACAGTGGACCTTTTTTCACCAAGCTGCTTGGCAATTTTTCCCCGTAGCCTTTTCCAGCCTTGTGGAGGTGTACAATTTTGTCTCTAATGTCTTTGGACAGCTCTTTGGTCTTGGCCATGTTAGTAGTTGGATTCTTACTGATGGATATGGGGTGGACAGGTGTCTTTATGCAGCTAACAACCTCAAACTAATCTAATTTATTTTAGGATAATAAATGGAGGTGGACATTTTGAAGGCGGACTATGTCTTTGAGGGTCAGAATTCTAGCTGATAGACAGGTGTTCAAATACTTATTTGCAGCTGTATCATACAAATAAAAAGTAAAAAAATCATACATTGCGATTTCTGGATTTTTTTTTTAGATTATGTCTCACAGTGGACATGCACCTATGATGACAATTTCAGACGCCTCCATGATTTCTAAGTGGGAGAACTTGCAAAATAGCAGGGTGTTCAAATACTTATTTTCCTCACTGTATATATATATATATATATATATATATATATATATATATATATATATATATATATATATATATTGGTCTTCCTTTCCTAACTCCTCATTACCACTTTTGTTTATCACCATGGGTGCTGACACACATTCAAAGTTTTTGCAATTTTCCGGACTGACTGACCGTCATTTCTTAAAGTAATGATGGCCACTTGTTTCTCTTTACTTAGCTGAATGGTTCTTGCCATAATATGAATTCTAACAGTTGTCCAATAGGGCCATTGACTGTGTATCAACCTGACTTCTGCACAACACAACTGATGGTCCCAACTCCATTAATAAGGCAACAAATTCCACTAATTAACCCTGACAAGGCCCACCTGTGAAGTGGAAACCATTTCAGGTGACTACCTCATGAAGCTCATTGAGAGAACACCAAGGGTTTTGCAGCACTCTCAAAAAGCTAAGGGTGGCTACTTTGAAGGAACTAGAATATAAGACATAGTTTAAGTTATTTCACACTTTTTTGTTAATTACATAATTCCATTTATGTTCATTCATAGTTTTGATGCCTTCAGTGATAATCTACAATGTATATATAATATTGGTTTTGCAGGGCCTACATATTGTGTTTTCCAAAAGATCTAATCTAAAAAGATCTAAAATCTACCCCTTCTTACATATGGGTGAAAATAAAACTTTCCTCATTTGGTTTTGGTCATTATGTCAAACAATGACAAATCCATTTCAATAGTTACAAGAATCTTATTTGAACAGAGCTGGAATGTAACCTGAAACAAGAGAAGAGAGAGCTGAGCGTGACAAAATGAACAGATGGTAAACCACAGTCTGGAATGATGCTCCTTTCACATTCAGGTATGTGTTAATGGTATGTTGTTAATGTATAGCTGGCATGTCTCCGAGATATGTTGACTTTTGTTTTGTCGTCTACAGACACTGGGAAACAGAACCTGGGAAAGCGTCATCCTCAATCTATTTCACTTACAAACATGAATAGAATTAGACCAGACTTAGTTTAGCTTACTGTTTGACGATGTCCACAAAAGGCATGGGCCTTTCTGTCATACCGTTCCCAGTTCAATTTAGAAATCCCTCTCTCGCCAGTGTGCAGTGTTACAATGGAGAAAATTTTTTTTTTACCCAGGCATTTTAAAATAATACATTTTAAATCTGTAATTGCAATACTGTGAACCGTGATATTTTTGCTGAAGGTTATCATGCCGTCAGAATCTTATACCAAGACAGGCCTAGTCCACAATGCTCAACCATAACAAGTGTGTGTACAGAGTGTCTGCTCAGTCTAGTGTGTAAGCATAGCAAGGGGAGATCATGTGTAGAATATGGATTATAAGTGACAAGACGGGATCTATGATCTGAGCTTGTCGGTACAAATCCCACCAGACAGAGAGAGACAGTGTTGTAAATTAAGACGATAATGTTTCTTTTCAGAAGCAAACAGGAGAAGCTGCCAAGTTAGCTTGTAAATGTTTTATAGGATGTACTGTTCAGTTTTAGGCTGCCACATCACATGCAAACTTTTAATACCAACCCCTAACTGTGAAGTGCGTTCAAATGTCGGACTTGATGTAAGCACCTGTAGAATACAACGTGAGAACTTGCAGAATAAAAATCTGAACTTGTATGTTGACATTTTGAGTTGAACTGAATTTGAAGTCACGGAAAGGAATAACACATATTCACAAATGTGTAGATTGATATTTGCATTGATACAATGACAGCTGCAAACGTGCACTTTTACTTGAGTCCGTTTTTTGAGCACAACCACAACTGTGTGATTTCAGCCTCTCAAATCTGTCACTGCAACTTCCCATGTGCTCTCTCGCATCACAAAGTGGAGAATCTGCACGCTTTGACTTCTACTCACTTTTTGCGATACATAGGGTGCCAAACAAATTTGTACTTGTGGACTTAGGCTGTGGAACTCTGAACGAACAGAGAGGGGAGAGCATATTTTTATTACCAGATGAGGGACAACTCTGTCTGGCTCATTTAATGCAGCATTGAAGCTTGGTGGAATTAGCAAGCTGGCGTTAGCTAACTAGCCAGCCTGCTTCTATATAAATACAATTAAATCATCTGATTAATCCAGCAGTGTTATTTGTGCTTGTACTGAGTGGTAATTGTTCTATAAACACCTCTCAAATCTTAAATCAAAATTTGTTCTTAATATTTAATTGCCGCTTTCTCACATTGTCTGCTACGGAGCGAAGAAGGATGAGATGGCCCGACTCCATGGAATACATGATGGCATCAAGTGCCCTGCCATTAGATAACGGCAGAACACAGTGTAAATAACTGTGTGCATATATGCCTTTTACACTTTCATCTTCAACTTGTATCTCGGGGTGGGAGATATAGTTAATGCTGTGCTTTAGGCATGGAGTTAACTATCACGAATCACAAAAATACTGCAATGACCCCCCCGTGTAATGCTGCATGATGGCACTGCTGGCTCTGCATGAGGGCTAACCACAAATGGAAGAATTAAGACAGAAAGAGACTTCAGGGACCATAATGATGACTGGCTAATTTGACGATTTAAATTCCCTAAAGCTGCGCTCTTGGATCTATGTATTGAATTGGGTCCAGTAGAGAGAGCAACGCACCAGAAACGTGCTATCCCGGTCCAAACACGTCCTTGCAACTCAGGGGGCAACCGGCTAACATTATAGCTGTAGAGATATATATAACATAGAAGCTGTCCCCGAGTGCTGTATGGCCTGTGCAGGTTTCCCTACACTGTGCGAGAACAGGCTGAAATAAAAATTCAATTTGCAGCAAATTTCCCGAGCATCTGAGAGTTTTTTTGCTTTTTCTCCGCCAGTCAGCATGATTCAGCGTCACGAAAGAACCGCCAGGGTCATTAACATACTTATCAGCATTCACAAGGTGCTTAGCATCGAGTATTTATGGGTAAAAATGGGTTTGTACAGGGCGGGATAAGAGGCTGATTCACGTACGCACACTTGTGCGTAATCTGTGATTTATAAAGGGAACATTGCTGTCATGTGGGCCGACGCACGGTTTTATAAAGCTGCGTACATCTTTTTTTTTTTTTTTTTTTTAACACTTTTAGTAAGGATCCTACGCATCCTACGTTTTATAAATGAGACCCCAGGTCTGTATGATCAGGACATTTCTTTAAGAAAAAAAGGATACAGTGGATCCAATGGTGCCTGGACATCCGAGAGGACCATTGCATAGTACAGATGGGTAATTGCTTACATTTCTAATTGCTGACATTGTTGAAGGAAATGAAAATGTCTTCTTCTTTATATGCTTTGGAGGAAACCATATCCTACAGTGACATTCTTGTTTCGCAAGCTGTAACCTGAGTCAGCGAGGAGGTTCAGGTCATATCCCACCATGGAGGTTCCTTTCCCTTTCTTCTGACCCTAAAACTCATCTCTCTCTGATCTCCGTATGCCTTGGCAACATCCTCAAAGCTATCTCCTCTATTCCTGGGATGAAAAGGAAAAGCCTCTCACCCAGTGAGCATCCTGGAAAGCTCTGGAAATGCTCCTCCTCTTGTTTCTTTTCTTTGAAGTTCTCACTTCCTGCCTACAGCGTACGGCAGTTTGAAGACGCACAGAAGTGATACAAGACAATGTGAAAACGCTGCTCAATGGGCTCTTTCATAAGCTGTATTAGGACTTAAATATACAGCAAGCTTTTTACATCTCTGACACAATGCATCCCAGTGATCAAAGAGCTCCTTCCTCCAAAGGTCTTTACCTTGCGGTTAAAGTTCAATGAAAAACATTGATTTACTGATTGTGTTATTTATGGCCGTAGAAAAACACCGATGTGTCTCCAAAGGGACATCAGGGACATCTTAACACTTTTTAAACAGACAATCAACATCTGGGCCATAGTGTTTCATCCAGAGCTCCAAAGTTTGGTCAGCCACCACAGCTGAGTGTTGAAGTGACCTATCACTCAAGCCAGGGAGATTTAAGCCAAGGTCTACCATTCAGGGGAAAAAGACCAGATTGCTTATCTCTTCATAACCACTTTATGTAACGTTTCTTTTTTATCATTCCTTGCTGCAGTATTTAAAACTGATCCTCTGGGGGAGGGGGGAATAAGCTGTATTTCAGGTACAAAAATGCATCTTTATTCAGGAAATAGTGTCTGTGTAGATATATCCAGGTATAGACTTTAGCATAATAAAAATAAGGGGGGATTTTATTGTGTAATAGACTGACCACTGCCAGAGCAGTGCAAAAATACGAGCATAATGTGATCCACCACTGTTACACAACTGGTTATGGGTAGGGGACTCTTGACATGTGTTAGTCAGTTTTGTAAGGCGGCCTCATCCAGGCAGAATATTTTGCTGCCATTGAGTTTGATGCCACAGGGAAAAAAGGAGAAAGGAGAAGAGAGGATGGAGAAGAGAAAAAAGTTCAGTTCCAGTAGACAAAACTAATAAAAGTATGAAACAAGATACCACCACTCAATTTCTGTCTTCTTTTCTGTCTTCTTTTCTGTCTTCTCTCTCTTTGTCTTTGTGTGTGTGTGTGTGTGTGTGTGTCTTCTTAAATATGAATTCTTGCTAATATCTGCCTGGTGCCAGCTTTCCAAACTGTATTGCGTGTATAAAGACAATTATTAGTCACAAATGGATTGGCACACACACACACACACACACACACACACACACACACACACACACACACACACACACACACACACACACACACACACACACATTCATTCTATTCAAGGTATCAGACTTCCCTCCTACAGATGGTTGTCAAGGATAGTAACCAGTGCTGGATAGCTATTTTTCTTCCAGTCATCATGCACAGCAGTATCTAAGCTGATACCAGCCAGTATTGTTACAAGACACCAGCCAGATGCATGCACTGCATGTCTGCATAATAATAATAATAATAATAATAATAATAATAATAATAATAATAATAATAATAATAATAATAATAATAATGAATTTAATTAATATAGGTCTTCTCTTAACATAGTTAACAAAGTGCTTAACATCAATGACAACACAGCTAAATTGCTGAAATAATGAAAAAATAAAGAAAAGAAAAAGAAGTAGAAATGCATCTAATGAACACAAAAATGGACATAGTAAAAAATTGTTGCATAATGATCTTGTCATGGCAGCAATCAGGTGTAACAGTAAGAAGTAATCCAGAGAAGTGACTCTATTAACTCCCTTCTACAACATACTGTCTACCTGTGTGTCTTTCTTTTGAGCACTTGACAATCCCTCTTTTAAAACTCACTGGGCCTAAGTGCCTGCCGCTACGTACACGTGCAAATGTACACACACCAAATGCTGGTGCATGGACACATACGAGTCCATAAACACTTTGGTGCAGAGTCACTCTTCTTATCCTTTCATTGTTTATGTAGACTCTGTTAATAGCTGCAGAACCAGCAAGTTCCTGGCCTGTGAAGTCATACAGACGTTGAGATTACAGGCCCCTATAGGCTCATCACCAACAACTAATATCACACACAGTTTGAGTTGAGGATTTGACTTCCTCACTCTTTTATGCTTTTGTGTGTTTGACAAAGCCGGGCAAGAAAAGAATAGAGGGAAAGCACAGTGAGGCAGCGTGTAGAAAAATATGTGCCTTCCACATATTGTAAGTAGTCCAATGGTCTTAGACAAACATATAACAATCATCTTTACTTAAGCCCCAAGACTAGAGATGGAGGTTTTAATTTACTCACATTCAAAATCGCTCCCCTCTCCCTGGTGCTGCCAAAAGCCATTATGGTTAGATGAATATGTGCTGATTACACAACCCACCAAAACCCCGACACCCCCACCCTGCAACAAGACATATTTGTCCATCATAAAATGCTGCATTAATAACCCATCCCATGTAGCTTTCCCGATACTGTATATTTATCTTGGCCTTTGCCTAGCATGCAATGAAAACAATAAGGGTGGCTTTTTCTAAATAAGCCACTGCGGTGGATCAGGCGGCGAGAGAGAATGGATAATGCGGCCTCGGGTATGTTCAATATGCTTCAAACGGTTTGTTTTGAGTTGCAAGATTGAAGCGGTGAAGTGAAGTGAAGTGCTGGAATAAAATTATAGATTCAGAGAGACTTGACGGATTCCTTACCAGCAAGGTTGGCCAGCTTTTTTTGGGTCCAACATAATTGGCCTTATTCCCCAGGTATTATATTTATGAAGAGAAAGTTAACTCAAATAGGTGTTAGATTCAGTGTTGTCTCAAACACACAACACATTCTGGGATAGGAGAAAAAAAAACGGCAATCACATTCGTCTTGGGCGGAGCTAAGCTCCAGACGCAGCGCTGGTGGCTCTTTAAAATGGTCTCAGGAAGGAACTTGTTTTGGTGGAACTTTTGCAGCCTGCAAAAGAAAACACCACATACAATATTAAATTAATTAATTGTTCACAAAAAATTTGCTTGCCTATAAGCCAAGTTTTATCCTGGAAATATACTTACGTTGAGCCAGCATTGATTCAGTGTTATATTATATATATTATTATATATTATAACGACTGTCTGCGTGAAATATGCAGTACATACACTGTGAAATGCAGGAATAGTGAATTTTACCATGCCAAAAATAATGTTAGCAATGCCAAGCTCTATGTTGCTGATTGGAGACAAATCGTGCTTTAAGCTCTAGAAAATATACAGATACAGTAAATACAGAGCCCAGGACTTTATGGTAGAGAGGAGCTAATGTGGATCAGATAAAGCCAGCTTCAGCTGTACCATGAAGTTGCTTGATGTTACCAAATATTGTATCATTAATTCTATCTGCTCCATAAACATAATGTCAATTGCATATGTCCGTCTTGGATCCCCCATTGTTGCTCTTTCAAAGATGTACTGCTTTTTCCTTCTATTAACGTAACTTAATGCGCCAGATGGTTTGTTGTGAATGAAGAAATATGACATGCGATTGGATGAACCATCTGTCAATCAATCTCTTGCCAAAGCCAGTTGTTAGTAGAGTGCAAAGATCTTTTCCATTGAGAAAAGCCTTCAGTGCCTTTTTTTTTTGCTCTTCTTTCAATGATGAAATACTCTCTAGTTCCGATTATAACTGATGCTGTTGCAGCATCTACGCTAACCAGTTTAAGAGCCACCATTATTGTTTTAAACAAACAGTCGTCTTTCTGTGTTATCACCCACATCTAAACCACGGCAGTAGCTCCTCACAGGACGCCGATTGGCTCGGGCCACGGTGGTTCGGACACAATCGCAGAACAAGATGGACTTTCAACTGATCTTGTGATATCGCGAACATCCAGCTGCCATGTAAGGTAACTGTAAAATGACAGTTTTTTCCTATTGCTTACACACAGGGAATGGGTAGCATTTTGCTTGCTCTATTCGCAGACACAGTTTCCCTGTTGTTCCGGGATTCAAACTGGCAACCTCCTGTTCACAAAACAAACTCTCTCTCCAACATACCATTGCCTCATATTTTCATTTGGTGGGTGATAGTCCACCAACGCTGTGGAGCGAGGATGTTGGAATACTAACATATCATTACTGGTCCATTGGGAGAGACTTGACTTGAGAAAAAAAGATTAATGATCGTTTCAGTCAATATAGGGAGTTATGGCTGCTGCTGTTGCTGGGGTAACAAGCTACAGTTGAGCGTAGGTGGGTAAACAGTGCGGTCATTTTTTTTGGATATGTGCAACAAGGATCCCACAGTACATGTTTGTAGTGAATTTGTAAGTGTTGAGTGCATGGACACACTAGGATGACTTAAGTGTGTGTGTGTGTGTGTGTGTGTGTGTGTGTATGTTTGGTCTCTGGTTTTCCTCCCCATTCAGAGCCTCTGGTTCTTGTCAGATAACGGTTCAGCCCTCAAATACCCAGTAATCTCAATTATCTTAATGAAACAACAGCAAAGGACATTTCACCTGTAAACGTGTTCTCCCAATCAGACTTAGCATGCACAGTACGTCTCCAAATAAGGATACAAGAAATAAAAACCTGCAAAAATAGGTTACACTTGTATGCTAACATGGATTTTGAAACTGCAACATGTCATGCAAAACTATAAACCCCAAACTTGCTAATGAACACAGTCCAGTACTTGCTTACTGTTCAGCTGGTTATTGATGTTTCATTATCAATCAATCAATCAAGTTTATTTGTATAGCCCTTTACAATAGCCGAAAGGTACCCAAAGTGCTTTACAACAAAGCCATAAAACAGTACATAACACATACAGAACATACAGATACAAACTAAAAGTGCTGTAGTGGTGGAGTGCTGCAGGACATTAAAAGCCGTCCAGAAATGCATCAAAAGGAGCAGACAGAAGGAGGGCACCTTAGAAACAGTATTGCCCTAGTCAGAATTAAATGCTAATTTAAAAGAGTGGGTCTTAAGCTTCGTTTTAAAAAGGCTGAGGTCAGTAGTGGTGCGGATGTCAGGGGGTAGGTTGTTCCACAGTCTGGGAGCAGCGACGGCAAAAGAATGATCGCCCCACTGTTTAAGTCTTGACCTAGGGACCTCTAACAGAAGCTGACCCGAGGAGCGCAAGGCTCTGCCACAATTGCGAAAAGTTAAAATCTCAGACAAGTAAGAGGGGGCCAAGCCATAAATGGCGTTAAAGACAATCAGATTTATATCAGATACAGATTAATTCGCTTGATATGATGAAATATCTTCATCTATAAAATGCGAAAAAGTTTGGGAACCACTTGACCCAGAGCAGAGATCAGGTCAATTTTATTTACGTAGCTCAACATCACAAATTTACCTCAAGAGGCTTTAAAATCCTTACAGCATGCAACACCTTTGGATTTGCTTTGAATAAGAACAAACAACCCCTTCAAAGGAGACCAAGGTTGAATTAAAATTACAAATGTACAGATTTATGCTGTAAAAGTCTCTATTCCACATATAGCGCTATGGACTCACCTAATATAAATGTTCCACAGTTTGCCTTAATGATGTAACTGCAGGACAATGTTAATGACCTATGAATTGACATAATATAATGTAATCAACATTTCAAATGTATTTACTTTCTTTTTTTAAGTTTCAAAAGTATATCCCTTTTAAAATGTTAAATTAAGTTAATTTGTAAGCAACATTTTACTTTAGCTAATTAAGGTTGTGTTGAGGCTATTTCATGGTATACTGTTGTTTTATGTAATCCATGGTGATGCATTTCAATTCAAAACTCATATGCATTGAAAGCCCCCAAACAAAACTCATCCTCATCATCCTCATAAATGTAGTGTACTAAAAAGAAAATTTTCTTGTAAAATGTAATTTTAGAAGTACAGAGTACTCACACGGCAAAACTACATTACATATTACAAATGCACACTACTGTTAAGTATAACTGTACATCTTTAAAGCACCTCCATGGATGATGAAGGGTAAGGAAACATGTTATGCCAATAACAACAAAATGTGTAATTTCCAAAACATAATATACTTCAAGCAGGGACTGCTTTGGGCTGTTGTGTGATTCTGACATTTGAGTCAGCTTTATAGCAGCCAACTCGTCCTTGAATGCACCAGGAAGGAGCCCTAACTTGCCACTGCATTAAATACAAACTATGACAAACAGCTAAAAGCTTTATACTGTGATGGATGACTTAGAAAGCAAGTATAAATCTCCTTTTTTAAAACCTGTTGGGACATAAATGGAAACCAATGGCCCAAGCCAAACCACTCCCCTCAGTGGAATCTGTGGGGGGATTTATTCCTATTTGAGATACTGCACAAATAGAAATCAACAAATGGAAATGTGTTGTTCATGACAAGTGAAGCAACCATAACAGAAGAGAGATAAATTCCGTAGTGACGCAATCAATAAATCCGGAACTGTTAGGGCTCGTTGGACTGCTTTAGAAAAAAACTTGTTGTACCAATGCTGCTTTACATAACATTATCATATCAATGACACCCATGGATGCCTAACCAGCTTAACATTCACATAATTTATATTTTGCTTGTCTTTAGCAGTCTGTGCAATATTTATATGCAAAGTGTACAAAATCATTAAAAGACAAACGATTGATGTTCTTTACAGTACACCGCTCCTCCGATTCTTTAACTGGTTACCAGTTGCTGCCTGCATCTGCTTCTAGACACACCGGGAAAACCTCCACTCCAGCCCGTCCACTCAGCTCTGCATCGGCCAATCTGTTTGATGCTCCCTCACTGTGAGGGCACCTAATCACTTAACCAAACCCTTTCCTGGCTCCTCGAATTCCACTGCAGGGTAAAAACCCATTCCTTCCAACTCCACCTTGGCTATGAACATGATGGTTCTAAAGAAAAAAATGCAATAACATAACTAGCACTTTGTAGTTTATTTGAAGCTAATCTACTTCTATGTGATTCTTGCCGTTCTAAGCTTGTACTTTAATGCTTGAATGCCTTTATTGGAAGTTGCTTTGGATAAAAGCGCCAGCTAAATGAAATGTAATGTAACATACTGTCTTACTCAGTTTCACCAAAAGTTCTTCCCTGTCCACAGTTAATAGTTGGCCTCCTGTCTGGCAGAAAATAGAATAGACTTGACCATCTTCAGATCTTTTACATAATGTTCGCAATTTCTGCCATCGCTGCGGTCTTCACTTTTTATCTTTTTCATATTTAATTTAAAATCAGCTATTTAAAATTGCACTTCAGTTAAGGTGTGTGTGTGTGTGTGTGTGTGTGTGGTGGGGGGGGGTCTCACAATAGACAGGTTAAAAAAAGAATCATCAGATTTGATACGACAAAGGCTGAGATGTCTTGACTATAGCTGAAAAAGTAGCTTCAACAATGGAAATTGTTGGTGGAGCGCTAAACCCAAAATCCAACAGGCATGTTCCTTAAAGAAAAGGCACATCTCAGGTTCAAGTTAAGGAGGACAAAATACTGCCATTGCACTTTTTTAATCAGGCTCACATCAAGCATTAATTTATTGTGATATGAGTCTGATTAAAAAAAAAAAATAAAAAAAAAAAAGTCTTCCTTAACTTGGGATCCTGAGGTGTGCTACCTTTTTCCCCCTTTTTGGAACATATCTTGCCTATAGTCCCCTGCATGGGTCAAGCTCCAAAAACACTGAATACTACACTTCCTATAGTGCAACTTTTCAAACTTCTTTCTCGTGCTTTGTGACGCAGGTTTTAGATTAAACATGCATAGTCTCCGAGCCCATGAGGAGCGTTCACGGATGACATCATCAAGGGTTATTTTCATGGACAGTTTTCAGAGGCTGATCAGTGTGCTGGGTTTAAAAAGTGCCTCTTTGGAGCTGGAGTGCGACACTTTTGTCTCTTCTCTCTGGCAGTGAGAGGAATTACACAAACACCGGCGACGGGGTTCAGAAAGGTAGTAGTAGGGTACCTAAAAAAGCTGCATCGCTGTGATCTCTCCGCCCTTCATGCCTGACAAATAGAGGCTTGAATGTAATGGACATTAAATTATAGGTATAAGTTCCGCACTTTAGCTTTAAAACATATTTGATGAATATCCATTTTTTCTTTTTTCTTGTACAAAAAGGCTGCTTTATAGTCCTTTTAAAGTCATCAGTAATTGGCTACGGCATGCAACACAAAATGAGAAGGGAACTTGTTTACCAAACAGATGGAAGTGTGATTTAAGGCCCACCTGCTACACCATCCTGGCAATGTTAAATCCTCCTAAATAGAGGAAAATAATGTTTTCCCTCTTGATGGATGAAAAACATCTTTCAAAAAGCTATATGGTGCCAGAAATCCAAATTTGAGTCCAAGTTAAAGCTAAGCTGAGTCCTTCATTTTTTGTTGGAAATATCACTAATAGGCTTTGAGTTTACATGAACAACCCTTACAAGTAGGCATAAATAGACTGTAAACGGTATGTTTTGTATCCAGTATTGGATTGATGGTATAATTATGTATTTTTATGTAATAGTTTTGATTGATATACTTAAAAAAAAGTCACTAATGGAGTGCAAATCTGCCTACACATACACCAAAAAGATGGAGGGCAAAGTAGCAACCAATTAATTAAATAAAGTTTACAGATTTTAATTGATGCTTTCCTAAGTACATTTAAAAACGGTGAGAAAAAAATGTGTGTAACAAAAGTGTATACAAATGAAAAAAGAGTGATGATTGACTCTGGCATATCTCTCAATATCTTGCTCCTTCTCTTTTTCCCCTCTGGTTGCCTCCCTCTCTCTGTTCACTGCCATCATAAACAGCGCTAATGCTAACAGAGTAGCCCTCAAGCTTGCCTGCAAGGTCTGTCACCACGGCAACCGGACCAAACACACAGCCCTGACAAAACCACTAATATATAGCAGAGAACGCTTCTCAGCTGCTGTGCTCTAGTGCACACGCATTCGGACATGCTCACACACACACACACGCACACACACACGCACACGCACACACATACATGCTCTCTCTCTCTCTCACTCACACACACACACACACACACACACACACACACATGCGCTCTCTCTGACACACTCACACACACACACACACACATATACACGCGCGCACACACACACACACACACACACACGCACACACGCACACACACGCACACGCCAGCCAGCCAGTTAACCAGACAATAGAGAGACACAGGGCAAGTGAATGAATGTAATGCTGGCATGCTGTCTGTGAGACAGAGAGACAGAAAGCGAGGGGAAACATCTGCAGTTTAACACATGTACATGCACACATGCTGTGTGTACATAGCATGTTCCAAAACTTGTGTGAGAGAAGGCGCCCGTGCATTTTCTTTCTTGTGCCCATATTTGCATTTGTTTGTTTGTGCATATGTGTGTGTGTGTGTGTGTGTGTGTGTGTGTCCATGTGGTTCCATTTAACCCTTTCCTTTGAGTGTGACACCATTTAACCTGTGGGCCGCTGCAGTGAGACTCCAGTTCACACCACATTTCCTGTTCGCTCAGCTGCATCTGGATGCAAATGGAAACACACATTCACACACACACACACACACACACACACACACACACACACACACACACACACACACGTTGTTATTACCCTCGACTCCGCTGCATCTGGAGGAGATGCAAATGCAAACACAATCAGCATGCCACTAACACACTTACATTTGCATGCACACACACTAAGCTAACAAAAAAAAAGTCAGTAACTATCATTAGTTTTCCCCAAAAGTTTGTTATATTGTATTACTTGAGCATACCAATCATCAGGCAGAGATGATGAATGGGTTTGCTTTAGTTTTGAAAATGGTTTCTAAATGAGACCGCATTTGAACATGTATTGAACATTGAACATGGTAAACTGCAGTTGGCAAGAAATATATTGGAAAACTAAACCCCATCTATGGAAAGGCAACAAAAACAGCTTCCCAGCTCTACCATTTAATGTGACAAACTGTTGATGTGACCTAAGTTAGTCACTACAGAAGTCTGCCTCAATAACAATATGATCTTAATATAGTATAGTAGTTCAGACCTAGCGGCACCTTTTACACTTTATTTTAAGCTGGTTATTGCATTTTTTTAATTGCTACAAAAGTGTCACTCACATAAAAACAAAAAAATAAAAAAAATCTCTGCTGCATCTTGTTGTGTGTGTGTGTGTGTGTGTGTGTGTGTCTGTTTCATCACCTAACACCTCTGACAGTTAGTAAGAGGCCAGGTGTTTGAGCTGTCAGCGTGCGTGTGTAACATCCCTCACCACCTGTTCAAGGTGTTTTCATACATCATGTTTTCACCCAAGCCCATCCTCCCTCCATTGCTCCTCTTTTCCACTTCATAATTCTTCTGTCCTGAATTGACAGGTGCAGGCAGCAAAGTATTTCAAAAGATGGTTCCTTGTGACAAGCTGTCACGTTCGTTGATGCATCACTGACTTCACTGATGTCACGGTTGTTGTTGTAGTTAGTTGTCATGGTTGAGTTAAAGTAGTCAGCTTCTGCTGGCATTTAAACAAGATGTATGGGTTATGAGTTTTTCTGAAACACGTTTTTGATCAACAGGTTGCTGATGAACTTTCTGGGAGACACTAGTACAGCCTGAAGAGGCGTTTAAACCTGGACCCTGTTTTGCCATGTTTTTGCATCTAAGCGATTGATGAAATTAGTCCAGTATTAAGCTATACCAAGATACAATATAACATTATTGGCCTTCAATTTACATCCACTAAAAGTGTTGTTTTTGCCACTGACCTGCTCAGATAGACTATTGTAATTCACTCAGGAGAAACCTTGTTGAAAGGTGCAAACAATAAATAATTGAATTGATCACGTCACACAAAATTGACATGATCAATGAGTCTTTGGCGATTAGACTCCAATGCTATGTAAATAATTTTATACGGGGTGGAGAAGCCAAGAGTAGGCATATCCCACGATGGAGTCTAGACACTGGTGGTGGTGAATGAGCGGATACCAGAGGGGGATCTAGGGTGCCATGGATAAAGATGACCGAAGGTGAATGGGGTGGAGGAGGGTTGCACGATTTGCCTGAAGTGACAACTGACAGCAGCAGAGAGAAGAACAGATTTAAAGCAGGAATGCCATGATGTGATTGGCTCGGGGAATTCATGGCCAATTCTGGTTGGTTTAACTGAAGAGTGAACTCCCGGAATTGGCTGATCAGTTTAGGAAAGAGAGAGGGGTGAATGGAAGGATAACTACAGAGGTCGACTTTTTTGTTTTTTCTCCTAAAGTCACTATCGCCAAACCCCCCACATTCCACTTCACTTTTAGTGGACGGAAAATTGACCACGCGCAATTGCCCAATAGGATCACATTGCAACCTGATCCGTGCCTGCCGGTTACAGGGTTCTCGCTCAATACTGAACCAATTTCAAAGATTGTATGTAATTTGTATAGTTCTTTAAAAATAAAAAGGAAACTTGTTTTGGGCATAATAAAATTACTGTAGGCTGAGTTTTCCTAGGATCTTACCAAAAAGGCTCAGGATGCTGCAAATGTTGGTATAATAAATGGCTGGTGGATTTAAGAAAAACATTATTTATTTATTTATTTAAATAATTATTGAATTAATCAAATTTGAACATGTCTTTCAGTGGCTTGTTGATCTTTTTCGGTTTGATAAAGTACTTATTGGACTTTAACTTATCATTGCACTTACAATAACGAGCATAGCTGTCTTCAATTTAGGTCATCCTGTACGTTTCTTCTTCCATTTTTCCTGCATGTTTGTGTTTGTGTGTTTGTGCTCATCAGTCACGGGGGGGACTGAGCAGCCCCGCCTGCTGCAGAGAGCCAACATCAGAGTGAAAATCATTACAGCGTACATTGATGTTAACGTGTTTACAGGTTGGCAGGACGGTCTGACATGTTGTGCACCGTCTTCGCTGTACGTTTTGTTGGTAAGTGTGAGATGTTCGAGTCACAAGCGTCTCGTTAAACAAGGAAATGAATGTGGCCACGTACGTGTGATGTCAACCCGTTCTGACTCCCGCTGAAATGACTGAAGTCACAGGAAACTCCGGTTCTTGGTCAAATTTGTGAAAATGTTGCGGCGAGTTGTTAAAATTGCAAGTCGCACCAAAGTCACAGCGATTGCTTAATCTCAAGAACGGGGCTTTTTACTGTGCTACAACAACTTCTGTGTGTGGTGTACACAGGAGCATGAGAGGTCCATGAATACATACAGGTTGTGGTTTGTGCTTTCTAACAGTATAGTACAGATGTTTCTGGAACCAGTTTGAGGTGTCAAATTTTACAATCTGGTTTCTTTCCGCCCCTATGGAAGCTCATCAAAGACCAGGCGATCAGTGACCAAGTGAACGTCAACAGCTTTGTCCACCACCACTTCCCTCCGTGTTCCGACTGCTTCCCTCCAACATGAAGAGTTTGTTTAGTGGCCTTTCGGCATGACTGGCAATGCCCATTGATCCCAGTTTAAACAGGCTTGGAGATGGAGACAGACAGAGTCACAGCTCGTAAAGTTGTACTTTTTGGGTCTGTTTGGCACATTGGTTATTACCACTGAGATGGCCCTAATGCTTGACTGGGAAAACTAATTGGGACAATGCATATGGAGAGACAAGGGGGAAGAAAAGAAGGAATAGATCGATAGAGGGATGTGTTGTGCAGACCATGGGGAAGAGGATGATGGCTAGATATAAGAGAGAGAAAAGTTAACAAGCCAATGAATACAATCCATCTAAAAGTTACTGTGACATTTCATTCAATACCACAAATGTCAACCACATGGTGGTGACAGAGGAAAAGTAGAGGGATCACCAAAGTCATTAGGAATCATTCTCTGGGGACCATGAATGCCTGTACCAAATTTCCATGCAGTAGTTATTGAGATCAAAGTAGTGGGCCGATCAACATTGCCATCCAAAGACTCACTCCTGCAGCATGGCTAAAGACAGAGTGATGTGAGTTAAAATAAATGAATAGACTGTAGTCAAAATTCAAATGACTTATTGCATCAGATTATATGCACTTCCTTTCTTAATTACTCTATATCCCTGAAATTATCACCATATGGTTGGCATCTTTCAGTCTCTGCTCTGGTGCTGGCCTGGTTCTTTTGTAGGATGTCTGTTTTTTTTGTTATCACTGTGTGATATGAAGGGCATTCCAACGACATGCTGTAATCTACTGCTGGTTCAGAGAAGCAGCAGGATTCAAAGCG
The DNA here is from genome assembly GCA_013375575.1 of Percina caprodes. Taxonomy (NCBI): domain Eukaryota; kingdom Metazoa; phylum Chordata; class Actinopteri; order Perciformes; family Percidae; genus Percina; species Percina caprodes. The sequence goes on along the minus strand of JABXJD010000176.1, from coordinate 1,156,848 downwards.
TGGGACCTCATCATCATGTGAAATGGAGGCGGCATGGGTGCTTGTTAAGTCAGTGAGAAGATGCAGATGCAGATCGGAGCAAACTAAGGTGAAGACGCAGCTACTCGTGTTGCAAATGTTGAAGTTTCAATGAGAAGAATTCAAGAAAGTAGATCAGGTTTTGATAGTTTGAAGTCAATTTAACTGTACTTTGGCTTTACATGGTTCCATGATTTTTGCATTCTTTTGGTAGTCTTTTTCCTAAGTTGCACCCAGGCTATTCTTACTTACTCTAGGTAAGCGCATAACTGCATTCTTGCAATGTAAACATATAAAAGCCACAACTGTAAATCAGTTTGAGCAGTGGGCTCACATCACCATCTCATCATCTCTGTCCCCAATGTTCAGTATTGAAAGGTCCCAAAGCTGTAGGCCAAAACATTTGCGTATTTGGCCCGGTCAGCTTGCCTCGCTGCACAAAAGATAATCTGAAATCCCCATGCATTATGATTTGTTGATGTTAGTCTAAGCATTAAGTAAGACATTGAGGCAGTTAAACTCACAGAGCTTGAAAAAAATGAATGGATTTGCTCGGAAATAACTACCACTCCCTCTGCATTTCCAACTGGTTTTATGTCCTTCATTAACGTCAAGTTTGAAAAAGAAATCCCAAACGGAAACTGCATTTGAAGAATCAAATCTTTCGACACCCCTAACAACCACACCAGCGACACTTCAAGTGCAATTCTTGTTGAAGTCAGCCATAATTCTGTTATTGCTGAGATGAAGTATTTTGGCGGATCGCTTCTTTAAGAAAACAACTTGGAGTTATATGAATTTCTTAAAGGAAAAAGAATGAGAACTTTTCTGAATGCCCTCCAGGAAAGTCTCTTCAAATAACCTACTAAGAAAATGCCCCCCTAATACCTGTCTGTGTGGTTACTGTCTATGTAGAGCAGAATAAATAAGCATCTCAACACTCATCTGTGTGCTTTCATCAGCAGAGGTCAAAGTTGAAGCCACAAACTTCTTTCTGCAACCCCGAGAGGCGAGGCCACAGTTTCCTGCAAAGAAAATGTAATTCCTAAAATTCCTACAATGGAATAAAAGGATGTTTGGCTTTGCAATATGGTGTTGAGTGATCTTGACATGTGCTTCCTATAGAAGGAAACAAATCAAACACTATATCATTCCAAAGTCAAACAACAGGTCTTGCCGTTTGTGTACAGGGGGAGAGAGAGAACCAACCAGAAAACTTTATGAGTCCTTAGACTGAAGTATAAAACTGAATACTCAACACAATCCGACTCCCAGTGCATCAAAGACCGATGTTTGGTCAGGTGCCAATTCCAATGTAATTGCAGCCGTGGCGATATTTGACGCTTTGGTACCCCATTGGCGTCAATGCACTTGGTTGGACTCTTGGCGTCACTTTTTGATGTTTTCGGTAGGGATAGATTTGCAGTAATGTTTCAACGTAGAGGGTAAAACCAATTTGTTATTGGTAGGGAAAGATTGTGGGTGGGATTAAACATCTTTAGAATTTAAGTAACAGTGACACACGGGACAAAAAGGGGGATCGAACCCCGGTCTCACGGGTGAAGGTCCTGTTATGTTTGACCCATCCACCACCCCAACCTGCCTACTTAAGCTGATTTTCTGTCTTTTATACTACTCGTTCACACTCTTCATACTATTTATGTGCTTTGCTGACTGCATGATGTGACATTTAATTTTTCCCATGGGAAGCACTAATTTAAATAGATTGGGATGTGACAGTTTCTTCACAATTCTAAACAAGCTTACAAAACTATTATCCGTATTAATCAGTATTATTATTTTCATATCTGAGGGGAATTTTGCCTGTAAGGGTATAATGCAGTTTCAGAGGATTTTCTGTCCTGCCAAGAAACTCTGAGTAGTCAGCAACAGAAAATAACATGATACTTTGGCATAAGCATGTTCAAATTTTAAAATATTAAATATCAGCTAAAAAACACACTATTCAATGGCAACTTTAATTCAGTAATAAGGGTGTCAGTCTCTGCCGTCAGAAACCAATATCTATTGAAACTTTACAGATGCAGAATAAATGTGTTAACGAGGACTACAATGGCTGCTGCTGGACTGTCTGGGTCTTGTGCTGTCCATACAGTGGGCGTAGACCATAATTAGTAATGTATTAACTTGTATGTGAATGAGCTTCTGGACTGTTTTGGGACCACGCTTGGGTTTCAAGTGAAATTGCATTGACAGGATGACTGAGGGGGAAACCAGCATGACTCATTTTCACCGCTCTATCACCCTCACTGCTCTGCATCACACAGCAATTTTTCTCTTTACCTCTGATCTCACAGGCTGATATGTACGCACATACCACCAAGTACATTTTTATTGGCTTATTAGGTGAATACAAAAGGTGATAGCTCCATTACACTGTTGACAATGAGTAGTTTATAGTGGCTATAATCAATATCAATAACGTGTCAAATAATAATAATAATACTACATTGTATTTGTAGAGCACTCTTCATTGAAGAAAAGTAATCCCAAAGTGCTCCAGGAGAATAAAAAGGGTAAAACTAGAAGCAAAGCAAAAGATAAACAATAACACAATTAAAGATTTTTTTTTTTGCCCTTCTTGAATTAGTCAGCTGTTTGTGGAGCCCTGAGGTGGTCCAGGAGGGAATTCCATGGGCGAGGAGTGGCAAAGCAGAAAGCCTGATCCCCCATGGTGCGGAGCTTGGTCCTGGGGGGGGTTGAAGATATGGTTTCCGGAGCGGGGGTTACGTGGGGAGGTTTAGTGGTGTGAGTAGGGAGGGGCATTGCCATGGATGCACTGATGGGTGAGTAGGGACATGTTGAACTCAGTCCTGTATGAGATAGGAAGCCAGTGGATTGAGTGAAGGATGGATATAGCTGAAATTTTGTATCTTCATTAGGATCCTAGCTACACTGTTTTGAGTGTGTTGTAATTTTTGAAGGCTCTTGTTAGGAGTCCCGATGAGGAGAGCACTGCAGCATTACAGCCTTGAGGATAATGTATAATTTCAGTGTATAAAGGAGTCACTAATGATGAACCTACAGAGAATTATTACCTGAATCTGCAGCTCCCCTCAGCTTTTCTAGGCCTTTGTTCAGCAGTGCCACCCAAAATTTTACTGTTACCACATTGCACCATTATCACTAGCAGCAGGCAGCTGTTTTCAGCAGAGAAAATGCTAATGTTGCTCCTTAACAGCTGGATGTGTGAAGAAGCAACTGTTTTCTACCAAGTTTCACAATATATCTGTTCAAAGTAGTTTTTTTGAACGGATATTTTGGCTTGCCATAGCAGGAAAAGCACAGGTGTGACTAATAACCTTAACGATGACTGTTGCTTTTAGGTGCGCTAGCCTAGCATACATGGTGAACCTGGCTCTGGAAAACTTAATTTGGTCATTGTTATTAGCAGTGTAGATAATAAATTAACTGCTTAATAATGATTACTCATTGAGAAAGTAATAGTAGTCAATATTCAACACTTAGTAATATCAAGAAGTAGCCTACAGTTTGAAGGTACTTACTAAACATCAACAGCTAACGTTATCCTAATTTTGGATAGGCATTCCTCTAGTTGGTTCAGTTGGGTGGGGTTGTTTGCATGAATAAGAACATAGAGTTGAGAATCATCCACATAACAGTGGAACGTTATGTTGAATTTATTCTTAATAATGCCAAGGGGAAGTAGATAGATACATAATAAAATAGTACTGACTCTTGCGGCACAGCAAAACTTACATTGGCAAGCTTTTAGTCCACACATTGGGATCTATTTGACAGGCAGGAATAGAACCATGATGACGCTGACCCCTGTATCCCGATGTGCCTCTCTAAGCAAGTCATCAATATTGTGTTGTCTATTGTGTCAAAAGCGGCAATTAGATCAAGGAACAGTAAAAGGGAAATTTGCCCAGAGTCTACTGTTAACAATAGGTCATTTATGACTCTGGTCAGAGCTGTTGAGGTAGAATGACAGGAACGGAAACCAGACTGAAATTTCTCAAATACTGTTCTGGGATAGATGGGTTATGAGTTGGTCGTCAACAGCTCTTTGGAGTATTTTTGACATTAATGGCAGATTAGATATTGGTCTGTAGTTCTGCAAGATTTGTGAATGTTTGGCTTTTTTAGTTGTGGTTTAATAATTGCTTTTTTAAAGGGAGATGGAACTGAACCCGCTGATAGTGACCTATTTACAATGAGAAGACAGGGACTAAGAAAAACAGGTAGTAATTCTTTAAATAGACTGATTGGAATTGGGTCTATCGAACATGTGGTAGATTTAAAAGCGGTAACTATGCTCGTAATTGATTATGGGGAGATAATGGTAAATTCGTGCCAATTTCTGGCACTCTCTACCACTCTCTACTAATTGGCTGTCATCAGCCTCACTAATTGAGGCATTAATCATATCATTTCAGCAGTAAAGGTTGACTTTGTAACAGTGCTATTACGTGTGAGACTGGCGACTTTTAAAAAGAAACATTGGGTTATTACTATTGGACTTTGACTTCATTTCTAAGTGTAAATGTCACTCTAGTTAGCTGGAGAACATTCAACGTGTAGGCTGTAGGAGGTCCCTGCCACCTTAGTACAGGCATTATGCAACATGACCTTACACAAATTGCAACAAAAACTCCTTCAACTGATTTATTCTCATAAAAGAACTTATTTGCATAATTAAACATAAAAAACTTGTAATACAATAAAATATTGTGAAGAATCAACTGGGGAAGTGTCATGGTAAGACTGTATGTTAGTTAAAATTTATTCCTTATTCACCTCCGGTGTCCCCCCTAACATGGGCTGCAATGGGATATTGGAGATTGGCAATTTCAGTATTTTACAATACTTTACAGTACAATATTTTTTAGGTTAAATGTTACAGAGGAGACCTTTGTGAGTAATATACATTTGTCAGATTTTCTGTTGCAGTTTGTGGGAGATTCACACCTTTTTTCTCACAAAATGCTTGTGGCCTACTACATCTTATTACTGACTTGGTCATGCTCACTCTGTTTGCATACTTTTGGCCCACAGTAGTTAACTGGCTGTTATTTCAATGAGGTCATAAGAGGTCAAGATAAGAACACACAGCTGATGGTAGCGTTGATATGACACATCATCTAAAGTATTTATATTCAGTAACAGTTTGCTGAAGTCGGTGATTTTGTTTTGATCCACCTTAGCTGAAAGGCCATAAGTAGAAATTGTGTGTTTTGGACATTATCTTTTACATTTTTGTCATTTTTTTTTACCGTCAGCAGATTTTTTCCTCATTTTGCCTGGCTGTCTGTGCTCTCCCTGTCCTCCCTGTCCCTTTCTCTCTCTCTTTTTCCCAATGCACCAAATCCCTCTCTGTAATGTATAGAAACTAATGGAAATGTATATCATAGTAAACTGCAGCTGGTTTCTGTTCTTTATTGCATCATTGTATCCGCTAGTTTTTATTGTCAGAACAGTAGGATATTAAATGGGAATGCTCCCATACACTAACACACAGTATGCCTACTCACAGTGCAGGGAGTGGCAAGGCTATATAGTACCACTGAATCATAAGTCTTGGTGATGATTGCTTTATGTGCTGGATAGATGGTGTGCAGCCACTGTGAGCGTCTGCTGCTGGTCTACACCAGTACCAGCCTGTACACTGCTACAGACTAATGCGTTTTAAGTTTGTGATGTCCTCTACCATGCACATCATGACCAAATGTTCCGTAATGTGTATGGGGTGAAATACATTAGATTTATATAGAATCTCCTAAAGTAGAAATTAAGTTACTCTTGAGTCAATCCTCAGTGGGCTGAGCCACAGGCATATTGGGTATGGTAATGGGAAGGTAGGAACTAAAAATATACAACTACCCAGGGCCATGCACATGCATTTTTTTGGGCCAGTGGCTTAATAATAATGGACCCCCACAACAATAATGAATTACTATCAGGTATGACAGTGAAAAGCATAAAATTATCACAGAATATTTAAGAATATAGAAACAGAAAAGGTTTGGCATTTATGCTAAAAGACATTCTGTCGACCGACTAACGATTAATTCGCTCGAACCACTATTGCTGCCATACTAAGCAAGCTAGCTAAATAACTAACTTTGATGGCTGCCAAGTATGGCATTGGCTTTATTGAGTTCAATTAAAACTTTATTGTGGCTATAACTAAGGGCAATTGTTCAGTCAGTGTTCAGTTTGGTTCCAATTAGTTTGTGAAATTATTGTATTTTAATTCACTTAGAATCGTCAATGAATTTTGTAAACAGTATTTATTTTAAAATCTATCAGTGAAGTGAAAACTCATTAATATTTTTTTATATTGACAGTGGATTAGATAAATGTGTACAATATGAAATGGTTTGCTCATAGTGACATACCTGCAGAGAATTATGACTTAACTCTGCAGTTTCCCCTAGTGTGGTTGACACCAGACCCTTCTCAGTTGTAAGTGAGAAAGGGTTCATTCACGACTCATTTCCAAAGGGGCGCCACCAACAGACGCCGCTCAAATGCCTCTGGGCGCAATTGTGACGGAAAAACATCTCATGTTGCAGAGCCCGTTCACGGAAATTCACTGCGCTATCATCAATGTGGGAAGTCCGCCGCAACGTTGTAATTGGTGCTTCAATTTGGAAAAAATTGAAATGGGCTTGAATGGGCTCTTGGCCAGATGGACTTGCAGAGCAAAACTCAAATTTGCCACAAGTTCATCAGGATATTTGATATTTTAATGCAGCTCTGTGTTGGCAGCGTGTTTAAATTAATCGTGTTTGACTTTTCTTTGTGGTGCCAGTGCACAAACCTTGGAGCAGCCAAGATCCGCCAGATGACGCAAAACCATCCCGTGGATTGCAACGGACCTTCGTTTCTGCACAGACTGCCCACACTGCCATGACACAGAGCTGGATTTAAATAAGCAAAACATCTCTTTAGGTTGACTGGTATTGGGCAACTTTTGTTTGCAAAGTACATGAGTTATCTTTTATTCTTTTTAAATCACACTTTACTGAAAGGTTGAACTTAAAGAGAATATGTTGTCAGCTTAATATTCACTTTGCTCGGTTACTAAGTTTTAGTTAAAAAAACCACATCTATCTGTTTGTTTATTGAAGTCAGGGAATCTGCATCTTTGTATCTGTATGCATGAGTTTGATAAATGTGTGCTTCATGGATACATTGACCTGCAAGTGTACAGCATGTGCACAGTGTGTGTGTGTCTGTGTGTGTGTGTGTGTGTGTGTGTGTGTGTGTGTGTGTGTGTGACTAGTTCCCTCTTTACTGCCAAGCTGAGAGACCTTGCTACCCACTGGAGACCAATAAGAACACGATGGCCTGTTATTGCTTACCGGAACCTTGCAGAATATAAAATTGAAGCAGAAAGAAAGCTGCAAAAAAGACAACATGATCCAGAGAGTCTCTCTGAACAAATGAATAAATCAAATTCACGGTATGGAACATTTCACACAAAAATACAAGCCAAGACCGCAAGTACATAGCAAGGAAAAACTACTTAATAGTGGACTTAACTGTGTTAATGATGAAGTTAAAGGTGTGTGTGTGTGTGTGTGTGTGTGTGTGTGTGTGTGTGTGTGTTCCACACCTGTTGTGCTTTTGTGAGTATACAGTGTCTGCAATGCATGCTTGTGCTTAATACTACTACTACTACTACTACTACTACTACTACTACTACTACTAATAATAATAATAATATAGCATGTACATGTATGAAGATTACATGTGTTTTTAGTGTCTTTGTTTGTGTAGGCAGAAGTCATGCCAGGCCTAGTCACCTGTCACTTCTGTGTATTCGCTGTATGTGGGAATGTGCCAGTGGAAAAAGCCCTCACAATTTTAATGCTGCTTATTTCCCAGCACCTCACACTGGTCTTTTCCTCTCCCTGCTTTGGCATGAGACTGAGGAAAACCCTCTGTGTGTGTGTGTGTGTGTGTGTGTGTGTGTGTGTGTGTGTGTACGCCCTCGCACCTCGTCACTTCTGATGCTGCAGTGGGAAGTCAATGTTGCCAGGAGAACCCCAGACTGGCAGGAATACCGAACGCCTACACATAATACACGCACATGCCTGTGTGCACTAACACATCACATGCTTTTACACACACGTGAGCTGAACATATGCACATGTACCAGCTCAGACGCACACATGTATTTAAATAACACACACATGCCTCTCCCTTTCCACACTTGTGCTAAACCGTTTCCATTATTCTACTGCTTCTTCTGCAACGGTGGCAGTGAAGCCCACATAGCTGAGTCCACACTCCAATGTAAACAGTAGGACTTGAATGTGACACCTAACTCGAGGCCCAGGGGTCTTACAGCAATCAGAAGACTAATCACACACCAAGCGACAAAATGCACACAAAAAAAAAAAAATCAAGATTAGTTTTTTTTTAACAGTAGTAGTTGTCTTCAACTAATATTCTCAATTCCTCACATTGGAACTTATTCATCAGTATTTCCCACTGTGGAAAACATTGGAAAATGCTGAGATGCCAGACCTAAATCATGCACCCAAAATTTCTGCAATGAAAATCTAAATGCCTGTTTAATTTTTCCTCTAACCTTTATTTATCCGGGGAAAGTTGACTGTGCAGGCCATGCCCTGCTTTTCTGATGCACTCGCACAGATACACACTGTATACGGGCATCTGTGGCTCAGTGGTAGAGCCTGCCAATCGGAAGGTTGGTGTTTTGATCCCTGGCTCTGCAGTCTCATGTCAAAGTGTCCTTGGGCAAGACACTGAACCCCAAGTCGCCATCGGAGCGTAAATGTGTGAGTGTTTATCTGATGAGCAGGTGGCACCTTGTATGGCAGCCTCAGCCACAGTGTGTGACTCTGTGTGAATGGTGAATGCTTCCTGTACTATGTAAAAGAGCTTTGAGTAGTCGTTAAGACTAGAAAAGCGCTAAATAGGAACGGGCCATTTACATGTATATATTCAAACCACGTATGTATGTTAGGAACAAGTGTGGCATTTTACCTTAAAATTCTCATAAAGAAAGTGTTAACAATCAGAAATGTTTTACATTTTATCAAAGGACAGTTTGAAACTCATAATGATTAACCTACAGAGTGTTATCACCTGAATCTGCCGCTCCTCTCGGCTTAACTGAGCTTCAGAATGAATTTAAACTCATTGTTTAGCTGTCTGTTTGTTGTTCATTCTTACTGCTAGTGTATTTTCAGCCTCAGCAGGCAAATGTTTTCGGAGAGACAAAACTCTAAAAACTCACCGTGCATTATCTGCTCAGCACCAGACACAGATAGAGACTAGCTTGTGTTAAAATAGTTTGGATATTTTCTGTGGGGAGTTGGTGAAGACCAAAAAGAGAGCAAATACTGGACTGTTGGACACAAACACAACTCCAAATGAATGACAAATGCAACTGTATTATTAAGGTTGTGTGTGGCTTAAAAAGGTGATACTATGCCAATGTTTTCACTGCACAGAAGTCAGCAACAAAACCTGTTATTGCAGCTTTAAGTGTAGAATCAGAACTGTTACTTTGTCCAAAATTAAACAATTTGGTAGCTTGGGTGGCAGTCACAGGAAATAGTTTTCACACCTGTAGGTTGGGACATTTGGTCCAAACCAATGGAAAAAATTATACATCATTGCTTATTAGTTCTTGTCCATTTCACATACACACTCTATTACAAATGAACAAAGTACCTCTTTCATTTGACAGTTTTGGTGACGGCCTTCCTGCATCATCAATGCTATATTGGGAAGTTTATTACAGTAACTGGCAACAAGTACCAAAGCTCTTTACTGTGCTTTGTGTGCTTATAATTAACAGTTAAGAATGTGAAAAATTCAATTCAATTTTTCCATAAAATTTTATTTATAGTATCAATTCATAACAAGAATTATCTCGAGACACTTTACAGATAGAATAGGTCTAGACCACACTCCAGAATTTACAAGGACCCAACAGTTCTAGTAGTTCCCTCCAGAGCAAGCAACAGCGTGAGAGGAAAAACTCCCTTATAGGAAGAAACCTCGGACAGACCCAGGCTCTTGGTAGGCGGTGTCTGACGGGCCGGTTGGGGTTAAAATGAAAAAAGAAACATATTTTACAACAATACATTTAAATATATAGACTAGTCCAAGGGGGAGTGTTTGCATTACTCACATTTCCCCCTGGAATTATGTGTATACGTATTACCATGGTTACCAAATGGCCTTTCATGAGTACTGCTGTATCCATAAAAATGTTATTTTGCTTCTACCACATTTTTATGGGTTTCAGCTCTTATTACCACACACTGCAATACTCAAGTGAGTGGTTTTCCAACATGTGTAACATGGTACGCTCATGTTTTGCCTGTGTATCAATCATATCCACAATAGGACCTCAAAAACATATATATCACATATATGGGAGGGGGGTATTGGTGGTCAGAGGGTATGACTTGGATGAGAATCAGCCGTGGCTATGTTTTTCCAGTTGTGTACATGCATGTGTGGATGGTTTACATGAGACGTGCGTGTGCTCAGATGCCAGCCCTGCAATAAGGTATCGCTGGCAGAGCGAGGGTGGGATTAGGTTTCTCCAGTGAAATGTCAGTCGAATATAGTTACCGCCAGAGGATCAGAGAGCAGTCGGGCACCAGTGAACCGTTTCCGGATGGAAATCACTTCTACTGGATTTCTCCCGAGCAGCCCGGCCTCTCTCTCTCTTTCCACTCCACTCCTATAGATCGCTTGATGGGGTTTCCCATTCTGCATGCGTGGTTGCGTGCGTGCATGGTTGCGTGTGTGTGTGTGTGTACAGATATCCTGACAGTCAGATAAAGCAATAAAGGATTTTGAATGTGCGTGTGCTTTTGTCCATGTATTAGCAGGTGGTGATAGAGGTTTGGGTTGTTAGTTGATATCATACATACAACTTTAAATAAAGATGGACGACGCAACTCCACTTCCTCCCACTGTACAAAAGTGATGCCAAAATATCCTGGTTATAGGCGCTGCTATCTTGTAATTTTGGAGCCGGAGTCTGTCCTATAGTGTTTGGGCAGAGGAAGTCTCGCCCATACACCTGTCCGACCAATCGCAATTCAATCACAGCTGTCAATCGTCTTATTAGAAAAAAGAACACTTTAACAAACATGAGCATGATATGAAGTATGAAAAATGACAGAAACCATCTTTGGGAAAAATTAATTTGACGCGTACTTTGATTGCTTAGTTTGGTCAATATCCCATCCGCTAACATGGGGGGGGGGGTTATGACCTATACTGCAGCCAGCCACCATGGAGGGATAGAGATGTCTTGGTTACACCTATACATTCTATGCATCAACCCCTGGTTGTGATGAGCAGGGGAAGCAAACATACTGTACAGGGGCGATATGGCTTGGTAACAGTGATTCGCTATACAAATTCCGGCGTCACGAACCAAGTGTTGCTGTGTAAGAGAGAGAGAAAACTAACCAGGTGGTGGCCAGTCTTGTTTCTCACTCAGGGTGGTCCATTGAGAAGGGCTGAAATAATCCTTGATACATTAATCAGGCTCACAGACACACACATGCACATTGAGGCAACTTAATCACAAAGCATGTGTGTTGCAGTACACATCCCCTGGTGTAACTGGAGACTTATCACACATACTGTATGCACTGTGAAAAGGTTTACATGTCAGATCAGCTCTTTCAAAAAAATTATAGTGACATCTAGTATTTGATACATATACAGTGTATATCGTCAACTATTTGAGGCGGGAGGAAAACCGTAATTTCTACAAATATCTGTAATGCAAAGCACTACCAAAAAAGGGTGAAGTCAGTGAAATATTCACTCTTTTAACCTTCATCATAATTTTCAGCAGGCCAAATTTTAGTTGAACTTTGTTAAAGCTCTAGTGCGTAGTTTGTGTCTACCCAATGAGGAATTCGAAATGGAGACAACAACACTGTTGGCGCAGCCACATGATACAAGCCTTCAGTGATTTCGCACCTCCCCCACATCTCCGCCATGTAGTTGCTGGTAGCCAAGGAGGACACAGAGGATTTAAAAATAAACATGATAGACTCTTCAGAAGTAATTATCTCAATTAGAGGTTCTGTGCGTAAAGAGAGAGTTGTGTGGAGCTGTCTTAATTAGTTTTGTAGCAACTCATTTGGCGACGGCTAGAATGTAACATACGTTTATTAATATTGAAAAGTTACGCACTAAAGCTACTTTAGCCATAAGCCTTTAACAGGCTTATGGTTCGGGATAGAACATGTTGCATGTTCAAATGTGTTTAAGTCAGGTCAGGTTACTTTATTGGTACCCGGGGGTAAACTAGGTTTACAGTCTAAGAGGCAGGACATCCTTAAAACTCTGAAGAACACCCCAAACATTAAAACATGTAATAGAGACAGTAAAACATGGAAAAAAAGACTAGAAAACAGTACATGACCAAAGTGCGTGTGCGTTTTGTACAAGTAATTCTAATTCTGCAGTTTGTTTTAATACAGCGATTGCCGCTGGGAAAAAACTATTTTTTAATCTTGTAGTTCTGCAACCATGGACTTTTAGCCTCCGTCCAGAAGGGAAACACCCTATTCAAAGGGTGTAGGCTCTCTCCTAAGATGGCCATAGCTATCCGCTGTAGTTGTCTAGCATACAGGGATGTGGGGTGCAGCTGTGGCTCCAAAACCTCCAAACCATGATGCTAAGGATAATGATATGATGGATTCAATAAAAGCATGATAAAATAATGCCATCATGGTCTTGTCTATATGAAAATGATACAATTTTCTCAAGCAGTTGTCCTTTTTCCAGACCGCTTCACAATTGTTCTGGAAATTTGATTTAGAGTCGTTAATTGTCTCTAGATATCTATAGGACTCTACATGATCTAGTTAAGCCCCATAGTTTTTTAAAAATGTCCGAAAATCATGAAGCCCTCCCCCCCAAAAACATAGACATGGTACATCCACACAGGTGTTTCCTGATTAGACCTCTGCTCAGGACTGTGCTGGCTTGTATACATTGTGATTAATTGATAGCAATCACTTACCTGCTAGTTTCGTTGCATCTTTCAGGGCAGAAAAACACCTTTTACCTCTTATTTTTACAGAGAATGTGTCACCTTGTACAGGTCTGGAGGACCTTAAAGAAAAATAATGGTGAGGGAATTTTGGTAATACTCATCAAATAGTGAGTAGTATTATCTACTGCTACTGCTAACTGTTACATGTTTGGGAAATGGAACTAGTAACTAGCTAGCTGTAAATAAATTCCTGAATTTCTTAACATTAAGAAAAAAAAAATGAAAAACTATATTGTCTTTTATATCAAAACAATAACGGCTGTTGACAGAATTCCACAATGATAATTACATCACTCATCATAATTACTGACACTTTCAAAAACACCAATCAAACAAGAGAGATGCTAATCAACAGCATACAAATTGAGGCAAACTGTTTACAGTTTCAATTAGAACCTTCATCATTTAAAGGTAAAAAAGTGTGCTGGAGTTTTGGTGTCTGGTTTCTGTGACGACATTCCTGCGCTGGCACACTGGAAGTATGCCGATACAGCTTATTTGTACTCAGAAGAAGTAGTTTATTAACTTAACAATGCTGTTCCATGAGCAATACACAAAGTGCCATCAATCAACCTTAGCATAGCTGCATATTCTGGCTCTCTGATTGGTTATACCAGTGATTCCCAACCAGGAGTACTTGTACCCTAAGGGGTACGTGGAAAGATTGTAGAGTAGTTGCACACCTAATATGAAAAAATTTAAATTATGCTATGATTGGAAGAATATAGCCACATATTAACAATTAGTCAACTGTAACACCTCAACACTTCATGTTGCAGGTATGTAAGAATGTGTGAAAAGTAGTTGAAATGGTAGAAGTAAATAGCTAAAAGTAGTGACTAAACACTTCAAATGATTAGCTAAATATAAAATAAATATTTGGTAAATGGTTGAAACATTTAGCTTCACTGTAGTAGTAACGCTAGTACTAGTATGATTGCAGACCAAACCAACCTTTATATTAACAGTTCAATTGTGTGAAAAATAACAATATCCACTCTTACATAATGTATAGTGTTAAACATTTGGAACACACATAGGGAATTGATGAAGCAGTACGCAAGTTCTTCTGACAGGGCTGTGGGGCAACCTCAGACCAAAAAGGTTGGGAACCATTGGGTTACACTGTATTACCTAATCCTTTGACAGACAGAAAGTGGGGCGATACCAAAGTGACACAATGTTATTATGAATCCCACTGCTTTTCTTTGCCACGGTGCAGACTGCTGACATAATGCCGACGGGATTACATTTTCAAGTGTTGTCCGTCCACTGACAACGTATTCAATTTGTGTTCCGCTAAAATAGCCAATCTTGCAATACAATATCCGTTAGTAGTGTTGATGGCATTATTACATTTTTTTTTTACACTGGCAGCACATGTTTAATGTTAAGGAAAATTGGTTTATCAACATTTAACCAAATCCACAATCATTCTTAATCTTAAACTAAGTGCTTTTATTGCCTATGCTAGTATATGAATATGAATATTAATTTCTAAGAGATATGTTTGCAACCCACTGTTCTTGTTGGTCTCTTTATTTTTCATTTTTAACCAATTATTTTTATTAGAACTGTAGTTTTAGATCTAATGTTAGCAGTATAGTACATACTCTGTGGCAGAGACATAAAGTACCCCAAAAGTTATTTAATGATGGTGGGAGACCGCAGGATTATAGCAGGCAGCTCCAAGCCTCCAGTCTTTGTAGGTATAAGACTAATAAACTACATGACTTTAATTCAGTTGAGTTTAGGTCAGGTCTATTTGGTTTTATAGTATCATAAAAAAACCTCACAATGCAAAAAATAAAACGCAGAATGATGAAATGTACTGCATATTGACACTGATAACATCACAACCTAACAAATGATGTAATGCCTCTTTTACAAATGATAAGAAATCAAATGTGCCCTGACTTTATTTCTACTTACTGGAGCCATGCTTCCCTCGCAGCTTTTAATATCGACCTAAATAAGCTTAGAACTGCACACACCCAAAATATAATGATGTGGTAAAAATGATATTAAAGACATATTGGAGACTTTTTGAACTAATGCCTGAAAGATTTATGTCCTGATTTATAAAATACCCACTATCTATTTTTTGTCTGAGAGTCAAATTTAAGAGAAATTCACAGAAAGCTACGTCATGTGAGGGACTGGATTCTGAGGGATGAATAATATATTTTCTGCAAATGAGGCATATATGAACAATATACAGTAACATTTCATTCTTAATAATTGTCAGAAATGTCATTCAGAGCTTAGGGTTTTGCTTTTTAGTTTTCTACTTTTTCATGAGCAGGACTTGTGTGTAACAGTAAGTGGCTGAGCTCAAGAGTAGCTAAAAGTCTCAGAAAGGGTTGTTTGTGTGTGTGTGTGTGTGTGTGTGTGTGTGTGTGTGTGTGTGTGTGTGTGTGTGTGTGTGTGTGTATGTGTGTGTGTGTGTTACTCAGTTTCATGATATGACACACGCACGCACCAACACACACTGTCGCATTAAATAATAAAACTTTTAATTGCAGGTATGTTTTGCACTCATCCCCTAGCTAGCTTGTAGAATCCTTGTTCTTGTGTCCAACGTAATGTTATGCTGTTGCATGTGCTGTTTCACCTTTTGTGCATTTCTCCTGTCTGTTTATCTCTGTCAGTGCATTTGCCAGTGTCGATGCACTAATTGTGTCTGTGTGCGTATGGGCTCTTGTGTGTGCATGTGTGTGTACATATTTCCAGCGGCTCTCCCTCCAAGAATGCAGCACGGCTCTTCAGAAGGGGATATTAGTGCTGACCGCAGGGCCTCTTTCCCCTCTCCGCTTCCATCTGGTGTCGCATTAAATATTAAACTTTTTAATTTGATTCAATTCCCAACGACAAACACCCTCGATTGGATCCAGATGCCGGCAGCCAGTGGGCCCTCCTCAGGCCTATTCTGTCCATAGGGTTTTGATATTCTTGAGCTCGGCACAGGAGCTGGAACTGAGACCTGGATTAAGGCTGGAACTTGGAGTGGAGATGCAAATGGTGCTCCAGTTTGGTCTGAGGGGGATGAAAGTACTACTTTTGGTAGAAGAGGCGGTGGAGCTGAAGTTGCCCTTTGGGACTGGAGATGGAAATAGAGCTGGCAAATTAGTTAAGACTGGTACTTAAACTGGAACTAAGACTGAAACTGGAATTTCAACCCCTTTCAGAGAAAAGTAAGAACCTGGGAAGCTGTTTGTTGGTAATACATTTTCAAGTTGTCAAGTTTAACCAGACTGTATTTAAAGGTCCCATATTATGCACATTTGTAGGTTCATACTTGTGTTTTGGGTTTCTACTAGAACATGTTTATATGCCCCCCTCACCGAAAAAAGCCAAGTTGGTTATGATTGGTCAACATTTCTGGGACTTCCGCATCTACGATCTCTGCATTTTTTTAACCATCTTTGCAGCCACTGATAATAGTGTAGTTGTGTGACCACAACCATACGTAAGTCCTCGCGGTTTGTTTAAAAGCACTATTTGTGAATATAAGCTGTGTGCATTACTGTCTCAATACCCATCATGTAAATGAAAGCATCTCGACAAGCTGAACTGCCAACTCCAAGTACACTACGCTTTCATCACCACTACAGACTGTATGGGATTCAGCTACTGCGGCAGTGGGCCAATCGCACGCACTAAGGAGGAATGCTTGGGGTGATTGACTGCAAGCAAAACCATACTTTGTAGTCTAATCTTTAATGATATGAGTACCAAAATGATTAAATGCCAGTATCATTTGACTGAGCACCCATACCCAGCCCTACTGTCCCGCAAAATGCTGTTCTTCTCGATAGCGAAGATAATTAAACATTATGGTTCATTCTATGAACTTTCCAAAGGCCTTCAAATGAAATGACAAACTACATCATTTGTTATCGCCCTCAGGAACAGAACATAAAAACATAAATAAAAATATTTGTATAACTGATCTGACATCGCTATGGTTCAAGTTTGATTTGGTTTAGGCAGAAAATGACTTGGTAAGAGTTAGTAACACATCCTGGTCATGGTTGAAAGAAACCAGCATTGACTACCGGAAGGTAACAAGAAGTCCGATGTTTGCCGTTAAACCATTTACTCCTGTGGTCCAGACTGACAAAGAATCAATATTGGGCTGGGCATTCGCTGAAATTACTTAAATGTCTCCCAAAGAAGGAGGAGAAGTTCTTCTGGGTGCCCCATGGTCCAAAGAAAAGCAGGTTAGGTTGACTGAACAGGGACGAATACATTCACAGTTCCCACAGCAAAATTGATAAAACAATGGGACCAGGACTGCAGCTGGTGTTGGGACATGAGGTTGTAAGTGTAAGGTTGGGAATATTTAAGATCTGAAATGTGCTTTTCTAGACATCAGCCTTGTCCTTGCTTGATATCTTGGCTCATGTATTTGATGACATTGGCCTAAAGCAAGTGTCCAGTGCCATTTTTTTTCTGCATTTCCCCTTTTATTTCCTTTTTATTCTGACTTTTTTGTATTTGATACCTTTTCTGTTTTCCCATTCTGTCCTGTTCACTTCCCTTCACGTCCCTTTCCTGATTATGATGGTATGAAGCTTAGGGCCAAGTGTCAGCCGAGGTCTGGGGATTGAGGTTTGGATAACCGTCTCTGCACTCCATCTGCTTGGGTTTCTGAGTTGTTCGAGTGTGGGCGCCTGTACAGCACAAAGTAGCCATCAAGGTCACAGTCTTCCCGTCTTGTTTTCCTTAAAACAAGAAAAACAAGTAATTTTCGGTGCAGATGGGGTGAGATAATAGAATTTGTTGCCAATGTAAGTCACTTTTGCTTCAAGAATTTTCTGGAATGCGTTAATCTCTCTTTTGCTTTGACATGTTTTGTTTGAAAATTCTCTAAATAAGTGGACGTGTGTTGGAAACAAGCTTAGTATTGTCATTTCATTGGCAATAACTTTATTGCAGCAAGTACATTTCTTTTAGACTAAATTACTATTACAATTGTTATATTACCAATTTAGTGTCATTTTAAATGACTAACTAAATGTTTATTGTTGTATCTTTTTTTTTGTCTTTTACTGTGACATCCCGCTCCTTCCCTTCTTCATTTGTATTCCCATAGTGGTATGAAATGACGGTCTCTAATTGAGTGTATTACCTAATTATACTGGAGATGATACATATCAGAGGGGATCAGAGCAGTCCAGGGGACCTGGGGCTAAATGGGACTTCCCTTGCCTGCGTGAGGACCTGACAGCAGGCTTTGGTCCAGGTGTCCCCACCCGCCATCCCATCTGTTGCCTTGATCCAGATGTCTAGGCAAGGATGAATCATAACTACTTCAGCTTGTTACCATTTGATTCTGTGTTTGTGTTTTCCCCAACGTTATATCCTCTCAAAGTTTAGGCAGCAAAGAGTTTTTAAAAGAGGGTTTGACAGACCAAAGAGATAACTTTTTAAGATTTTATTTTGCATGTTAACTTCATCTTTATTGCTAATTGACTGATCCCTTTCCCCAAAAAGCAGTCGTCCAGTCATAGCTTAGCATGACAGGCCTAGCAAGCTTTGGATTCCTCCAAATGGTAACAGTGTGCATGTGGCTGTAGTAAGAGCAATACTCTGCAATTAAAGTTAATTATAAAGTTTTTGTCACAACATAAAACCAAAAACACAAGAGAAAACATCTAAGGAATGGATTAAACAGCGTGATTATCAGCTCTAATGTATTAAATTGTGCGTATTTTCAGCTAACTAGCTTACTACCTACAGTAAAACCCAACGTTACTTCCAAAGCCAAGAAGCACATCATTGACTCTTTGTTTGTTTGTTGGGTCACGGTTAGGTTAATGCATTTAGTGTAAACTAATACAGTAGTCTCGCAGTTCCAAACCAAAAATCTTCACAGCGCTGTGTCAGCACTGAAGTGTGTTCTGGCTACAATGCTTATCTTTTCTATAGGGGAAAAAACACTCTGGTTTTTTCATATATTTTTAAGCCAATCACAACCATCATGGTGGCTCCGGATGCAGCAACGATGCAACTAACTAACTCACTCACTCACTCACTCACTCACTCACTCACTCACTAGCAACTCCAGCCAATATTACCATGAAATTGCATCACATGTTAAGTTATGTACTGTTTGAAAATACATACATGCTAAACAGTGTTATGTTAGAATGACATAACAGTCTGAACTTACATTCTACCTTAACAATTTGAAGAGAAGCAAAGAAATTACACTGAAGACAGAATGACAGGGAGAGAAAAAAGTGACTGGAAGACGGTGAAGAGAGACAGAAGGAGGGAGGGAACGTGATTGAGTGAGAAATGCAGCATTATTATTTTTTAGAGTTATTCAGTGTTTCTTCTCTCACCGGTTTATATTGGATGTTCGCCTCTGACCAGATTTGGCCTGCTGCCCCCTCTTTTAGTCCTCAGCGATCAGAGGCAAACATATGAGAGAATCTAGCAGGATCTTGAATTAGCCTCTCTGTGGATCTTATGTTATCCAATCTAACATGAACTTGAAAGTCACAGCTTCTAGTGTGTACCTTTTCACAGTGCAGGTGTACCGATTGCATGAGTGTCTATCTCTCCTTCAGTTACAGTCAAATCGAAAACATCAAATGTGTATTATTGAATGAGTCCCCATTCATGCATTTACTTAGCATCTTTCTTTCATAACTACCGCAGGAGGTTCTTTTCTGAATGTTATACAGATGAGCAGATTAGTATATTGTTACATAAAACGTTGCTGTATCTCAACCAACCAGACCATTTCTTGTGACTTCTGGCAGCTTAAAAAAGAGCAACACTCCAAGTTGTTCCTAAACAATTCCACTTGGACGAAGAGCTGAGGTGCCGCATGGGGTAAAAATGAGGCTTTTAAAGTTGATGAGATTAGATCTGATGAAACTTTAATGATCTACTTTGAGAAATATGGTTATCGGTGCCACACTAAGAAATCGGATACATCAAAGAAAAATATGATATAAATACGAACAGAGTAAATGGGGGGTTGTATAAACATACGCAACCGACAATAATTTACAATGACTACATCTGTGCAATTTAATTTACAGCAAATCTTCAACACCAAATGTGAAGTATTGAATTATGGGCCATATGTGCTCCTTGCATGTAAGCTAGTTTACCATTTCTCTCAAAAGGAAAAAAAAAACAGACTGTAGTATATGTTTCTAGTAAATGTAAAAACGAAAGGCGAAACATGCCCCTGGGTGTGTTTGTACACAGTATGACAAGCTAATGTATGAGTCTCTCTCTCTCTTCATATGTTTCTGCACCACTGTATTGTACGTGTGTGTGTGTGGTTGGCAGGGCTGATATACAAGCAGTGGGTTTGGAGGTGGAAGGAGTCCACAGCTTCAGATTATTGACACAATCCTGGCAGAACGAAACACCGGGCACTCCAAGAAATCTGGCTGGTGGTGCTCAGCGCTGCAATCTGACTCCCTTCCATCCAACACACAGCGGCAAAAAAACACACAGGAACAGACTGTGAGGGACACAGCTCTGTCTATTCTTATACTTTTTCTTCCTTCTGTGTAATAATCAACTTCAGGGGATTTTTTTTTTTGTCCAATTTGCCATCCTGTCAGTCTCTCTGTCTCTTACGGTCTGGCACTCAATCACTCACTCTGCCTCTGTCTCATGACAGCATGTTAAGAGATGTTAAGGCCACATGCAGGCCTTCAGGTTTGAGGTCTGTGGCTTGAGGTTTGGACTACAGTCGCAGCACTTTGTGTACTGAGCTGATTGTTTCTGAAAGCATGACAGTCTGAAAGTCTTTGAACATTGTTGTACAGCTGCCATTGGCATCACAGTTCAGGTGTAGAGTTGTCTTCCTTGTTGATGACTGCTGGAAGAGGATGGTGTCCGTTGGCCAATGAACACAGGAACATTTTGTTCTTCACAAAGCTGTCACTTTCACCCTTGAAACGTGTTGCTCTCAGATGGAAGGCCATTTCTTTCAGATGACAGATCGATTGCGTTGCAGATGCATTGCATTCATGCGGGTTTTTATTTCTATTGATTGTGTTTCCATAAACCAAAATTTTACCTCCTTCTATGTGATACTGTCATTATGAAAGCTTTTCATTAAAGAGTCAGAGGGTCAATAGTAAAAAAATTCCATAAATATTCATATTTGAACTACCATATCCAAGTGATAAGTCTTAGTAATTGTGAACAGCAACTAGATACAAGTACATTGGCCAGTGTGCAGTAGCATACATGTTATGTTGACTTATGTTCAATATTAGCATACTTATTTAAGTAATGGAGACTAAGTCATGTATGACCAAAGTCAACCTCTTTTGATAAACAGCAGGAATTGCAGCTACATTCACATAAATCATTGTATCTAACCTGAAACTGCAATGAAGCCAGTGTGTTCTGAGCTGCAGTCTGGCAATGATTCAAATTGATTTCACTCAATAGGTCAATCTTTACTTAAAATACAAAGACATTCTGTCCCCCTACAAGAAGTTATAATCCCAGTAGTGGGATTTAACCTCTAATTTGTCTTGATTGTGGGGGGTCCAGGGGTTTAGCATTGCACCATGTGTCCTGGTGGCACATACCACATAACTGCAACGTCCACGGTCATACCTCGCCTGTCCTCGTTTTCTTGTCATTCTCTATACTGTCAACTGTCAGACAAAGGCAAAATGCCAAAAAAAATGAAATAATTGAAGAAGCAGAGGCTGAGATGTCCTCAATTTTAGTGTTGGTCATCAAACTCTTACATAAACAAAGTTGCTTTTGTTTTTGGAAAGCTGTCTCCAGAGTTACTAAAGAACTCATACAACAGTTTCTAAAGGCTGAGTAGTAGGCTATGTCTTGTCATGAGTAAACTGAACCTTATGTGGAGTTTCCCTTTAAGGGACTACAATTTACCATGAGTGTGTTTACATAGACATGAATAACCTGTCAATGAGTCTAATCCCAGTTATGTTTACAGAGAATATATTCATATACTAGGGATAAGTATCATGAATTAGCTTTGGCTAAAAACACTATGATACATATATCAGATGATTGTTAATGCTTATCCATGTTTTTTGTATCTGTCCTTATCTAAATAAACATTTAATATTAATACCCGATAAATAGTGTTCACCCAGTTACTGATTATTGCATTCTATTTGTGCAGGTGCTGTGTTGTTTACAACAACAGGGACAGAAAATATTGAACATCACAAAGCACATTGCCTACCATAACATTACTGCTAATTTCTCTTCTGTTCAGATTGCCAAATCTGTCTGCTCTGAGCTCATACACCATTTCTCTCTTAGCCTGCGCGCACACACACACACACACACACACACACACACACACACACACACACACACACACACACACACACACACACTTTAAGCAATTCCTGAAAAAGGGGACACAAATAATACAGCCAAAACTTTACTTGTATAGGATATGTGCCAAGACCGTACCATCATCCTTCTTCTCAATGTTTCTCTCTGATTAAATGAAAAAGCTAAATAAATTGTTCAACCGATTTTTCATCAAAACCATTTCTTTATTGCAATTCTTTTAAAGTTGTTCACAATCAAGCCACCAAAATACAATGAAATAAAATTATTTTGTAAGTAATAAATGTATTGTGTTAGAGTAGTGATGAGAAAAAAAATAGCTTCAAGTTAAAGGAAACTTATATTACAAGACATGCACTAAAGAAAAGTATCAAAATCCTATCTTAGGGCGTTTTCAAACCTATAGTTCGTTTTCTCTGAACCGAGTCAGTTGTTGAGTTTGTGAACTTGGAGAGATTTCCTCTTGGTTTGGTTTTGTTTCATACTTATCGTCAATAATGTAACATTATGCATTTCCTTCCCATCCGAATGAGCTACCCTCCATTTTAACCACATTTAAGGAAACTCCAAGTCACTGTTTTCCCTACTTAACAATATCATCCAACCCCAGGACTTTCTCCCCCCTCAATTGTATACAACCTCCTTCTGCAACTCCGTTAGGTCCTTTTTCACAGAAAAAAAATCAAGAACATCCACCAGCATCTTGGATCAATCCCTCACCTCAGCATCTTAGACGAATTTCACCCATCCACACACTCATTCTGCTCTTTCCAGCTCCCCTCTATCTCAGAAATCACAGAACTCACCCGGAAATCCAAGCCATCTACTTGTCAACTTAATCCCCTCCCCACACAACTTGTTAGCCTGCCTTCCCTCCCTGGCCTTCCCGTCATCTCTGCTATCATCCACTCCTCTCTCACCACTGGAACGGTCCCTACATCTTTCAAAACTGCTGCCATCACCCCAATTTTGAAAAAACCTGGTGCTGACCCACCCAACTTCAACGACTTCCGTCCTATATCCAATCTACCTTTTCATTTCCAAAATCTTTTGAAAAAACAGTTGCCTCTCAAGTCCATTCTCACCTCTCCCACAACAACCTCCATAGCACTGAAAATCACCAACGACCTCCTCATGGCAGCTGATTCTGGACTCCTCACCATACTCATCCTCCTCAACCTGAGTGCAGCCTTTGACACCATCTGTCACACCGCCCTCTTCAATAGGCTATCGTCCATCAGCATCACCCACACTCCATTAGACTGGTTCACATCCTACCTCTTGGGTCGCATCCAGTTCATTCAACTCAAGCTTTTAAATCCATTCCCTCCTCCTACACTTCAGGTGTGCCCCAGGGCTCTGTACTGGGGCCCCTATTCTTTATCATTTACCTGCTTCCCCTTGGCTATGTCTTCCGCAAATTTAACATTCACTTCCACTGTTACGCCGATGACACCCAGCTCTTCCTCTCCACCAAACCCTCATCCACTCTCCCGCCCACCTCCCTTACAGATTGCATCTCTGAAATTAAAACCTGGCTCACCCAGAACTTCTTTAAATTAAACAGTAATAAAACCAAGGTTCTCCTTATTGGCACCAAATCCACTCTATCCAAAACTGACAGGTTTTCTCTCACTATTCATGACTGCTCCATCTCACCCTCCACCAAGGTTATGAGTCTGGAGCTGTTTCCCAATGTCAAAGAAGGATCTTCAAAAGCCAGAACTTGGAGGATGCTACGTCCGTCGAAGGACCGTTCCAATGTTGAAGGATCCTTGACATTGACAAATGGCTTGGGTGTCATCCTTGACAGCACACTATCCTTTCAACCCCACATCAATAACATTACCCGGTCTGCCTACTTCCACCTACGAAACATCAATCGCACCCTCCCCTACCTTACCACACTCCACCATCCTTGTCCACAGTCTTGTCACTCCCGTATGGATTACTGCAACTCTCTCCTCTTCGGCCTTGCTCACAAATCCCTCCGTGAACTTAAATTGGTCCAGATTTCAACTGCCTGCATCATAACTCAAACCCGCTCCATCCTCCACATCACTCCTGTCCGCTTACAGCTCCACTGGCTCCCATATACAATTCAAAGTCATCCTGTTTGCATTCAAGGCCATCCACAACCTTGCCCCCCACCCACCCCATATTTGGATGATCTCCAGCTTCCTCCAGCATCCCACTCCCTCACGCTCCCTCAGATCCTCTTCCTCCATACACCTCTCTGTCCCCTCCTGTCTCACCACCATGGGAAGCAGAGCATTCAGCCGCTCTGATCCCCGTCTCTGGAACTCATTACCACCCCAACTTAGAAACATCGATTCATTCCTCCATTTCAAATCACAACTCAAAACATCTGTTTAAAACTGCCGATTCCACTTGCATGTCTATTGCTCTGGCGATTTCTGTTATTGTTATTTGTTTGCTGTTTTTAAAATGTCCTATGTATGTACGGCGTCCTTGAGTTCCAAGAAAGGCGCCTTTAAATAAAGTGTTTCATTATTTATCAAGGAGGTAGGCCATTCTGATAGACATGTCCTGCCTGATAGAATAAGCTATCCTTTGTTTAATCACATTCATACATTTATCAAGGAGGTAGTTTTCTGTCAGACATAATGAGCTAGTCTCCTTTTAACCACATTTATTAGGGCGGTAGCTGTGACTACCACTATTTAGTACTTTAAGTAGTTGATGAAGATTCCCAGCCTGTTTTGTTAACAAAAGACAAAACTCTTCATTGCTTCAGAAGTGTGAGACACCTTTGCTGCCGCCATTGTTTGTAATTGTGTTACGTCCCTTGGCTGACGAAGCGCCTGCGCAGACAGTTGGTGCTCATTAACCTGGTTAGTGTATACATGCAGCAGTATCCCAGTTTCTTTTGGAGTACTCCAGTCAGGTCTCCGGCTAAGGGCTTATCCTGGTTTCTTAAAACTGGACATGATGTTTATATGCCAAAAACTCCCTAATAAACAGGTTATTCATGTCCATGTAAACACACTCAATCTGTTTGGGGGTGTGTCCACAAACAGAAACATATGGGTGACATCACAGTTGCTAATGTTTTTAGTGTTACAGTATATACAGTACTGTAGATACTAGATATACAGTTTATATAGTATATACCTGATCTCTGCAGACCATGCAAATATTCTGCAGGTGATTCTTAATTCAATGTTAGAAGCATAATAATTTGCATGTTACATTAGACAATTTCACTGTAATGTACCATTACTTGCCAATTTCAGCAGCTAAAAAGGCAGTAAATCTTGATTTCTCTACTTGATTTCCCTTTGAGATTGGCGCAAAACCACAAAGTTCAGCAAATCTCAGATGTAAATGGGGCTTTTATAAAGGCTACATTAACCTTCACTCCTATCACTGGATCACATGACATTGCTTTAACGTTGATGGATACATCAAGATAAATGACATGTTTTAAATTCAAGTTTAGTTTTATTCAATCAATGATTCTATTAATGCTAACACTTCAAGCAACACCAATAAACAGTTGAGAACATTCACAGTGCCAACGATAAGCTCCAGTGGAGTTGAGCATTTTGTGCTTTTCTCAAGAACAACTTGACACTAGGAGCTGTGAGCTGGCAGCACATTTTCTGATTCACTCTTTAGATTTTCTCAAATCAGAGTTTAACCATCTGTTTAATTAAAGGTTTACTTCTTCAGTCAAACAAACTTTTTGAAGAAGCCATCTGAAATAGGCTGCATCGACATAAGGGACAATAGTCTGAGCCATCCACTTTCCCTATATGTTTAAGCTATGTTTTAGCATAGGACCTGAGTAAGGGTTAAGAACATAAGCACTGCCATGTGTCTTGCTAGGCAGAGAGTGGGTCTGTTTTGCCAGGCCAATCATCTACTGTTGGCTGTTTAAACTATGGAGCTGGGACTTTCTATTGCCAGCCTCTGTTGCCAGTGGACCAGTGGACTTGGCTAGGTACGACTCCCTTTCTCTCCATGGCACTTAGTACAACCGTATTCAGCCAATAGACTATGATCTTTTGCAGAAATGGGCTGGAAACAATACTGCCGATGGCTACAGGCCTGGTTATAATCTTCAGCAGTATGCCCAATACTCTTGGCTTATCCTGAGCTGCGCTCAAATACCCTCTAATTCTACTAATGCAAGGCCTTGGCTCAGTGATCTGCACAGACGAAAATTATGCCAGTTTGTTACTTTTTATTATTATTACTTTTTTTTATGCTTTATCATTGATACCAAAGCAGCTGTGATCCTGATAAACTATGGTTTATTCTCACATATAATATGGAATTTGTGATACATGTATACCTTAGTCAAGTCAACACACACAGAAGGCCCAAAAAACTGCTTGGGTGGGGGGTTCCATTCCTACGGGGACCATCTCTGTATATTTAGCTTGAATGTGTTGTCTGAAAGAACCACTCCTTTGAAATAATACACTCTTAACCAGTTTTTTTGGAACAGAACATGAACAAATGCACATTTTCTTCTTTCAGGAAGTGTTGCCAGTTTACATGAAAGTCATACTGTACATAGCAGCAATTTTCTTTGTCTTATACATGTATGTCAGGAACATACATCCTTGATCATAAGACAGCTGTGACCATTAGCACAAGCATATACAGTATCTAAACAAAACTCAATGGAATCTGGAAAATCTCAGGTGTCATATAATGTAACCATCGGCAAAACCTCAATCCAAATCTGTGTGTGTGTGTGTGTATGCGTGCCAGTGCCAATTGGCAAACAACTCAAACATTCACTTGATTTTTGACAGTGATCACAGCGGACAACAAAGCAAGGGAACAAAGTGTTTTTTAGCATACTAGGAAGTGGTGTGGTTTTGGACCACTGGCTCCTTGTTTCCTGGTTTACAGTAGAAACTAAGTGTATAATGGGAGCCCTGTAAACCTTTGGTGCTGCGGTCAGAGAAAGCTGCATTACAGTTAACATAATTAGGACCAATACCACTGTGGTACCACATGTAGGACTTTTTCACACTGCTGGACCAAGCTGAAGCGACCTCTGTTGAACCCAATTAACTGAGGAGACAAGGTCATGTTCATAAACTCTAAATCTGATGTCTTTCAAGGCCCCAATTTCTTTCTGTAAAAGATATGGACCACTCAAATGGGCCAGGAAAAACATGCGTTCTAAATTAAAATCTGAAAAATGTTGGGATATGGCTATTTTAGGGCATGGGGTGTCTAGTATTGGAAAGAACACATTTTTAAAATAGGTCAACACAATATACATATTAAAGGCACCTTTAGACTGCAAGAACAATTGTTAAGTTTGTTGACTGTCACACTGCGAGGTAAAATATTGGTCACAATTTGTCCGATTTAACGATATCCATATGAAAATGTCAGATTTTGTGACAAATGTGTGGTGAATCCTAGAGCTACAATGTGACCAGAAAAAGCTATATGAGAGCAAAGGGATGTAATTACCAAGCATGACAAAACTTCAAATGTCCCTTTTAACTTTTATAAAAAAATGGTGCACCAACCACTGTATTGTCAATGGTTGATTTGAAGACAGTGGTTGAAGCAGCAGTCACATTGTGAGAATACGCTTAACACAGGCTGTCCTTTGGTTTACCTTGCACGAGAGCTGGATTCTCGCAATATCCATCTTGCCAGGCTTCATCTAATGCGTTTGTGTCAGAGTAATTGTGGTTTGGACCAATCAGCGTCTTGTGATGGAGCTTCTGGCAGCTTCGGGCATGGTTTAGGTGTGTGTGATGACATTGGGAGGCGACTGTTCATTCAAAACAAAAATGGCGACTCCTAAAGAGGTTTTGTGTAGATGCTGCAATAGCATCAGTTATATCAGAACTGGAGAGGATTTATTTTTTTGATATGAGAAAAGAACAGCACTGAAGGCTTTTCTCAGTGGAAAATATGTTTTCGCTTTCCTCCCGATTGGCTTTGCAAATGTTTGGTTTACCAATTGGCTCCATTTGAGGATCTGATTGGGTAAAGTTAGCCTGTGATAGACTGTTGCGTAGTCCGATCACCTGTCCAGCATTTTCTAAAAGTGCCTACCAATTTTCAAACTATTTCCAATGACGGCTTTTCAGATGGTTCTGGATATCAAACCATCTAGGGCATCAGGTGAGTCTTTGATTGCCAAAGCTTTATATCTCATGTTGCGCTAAAGGCTTAGTGTAGCATCTACTCAGAAGGCTAGCTGGTTAACTACTCTTGCTAGCACGCTAACAGCTGACATGCTAGCAAGCTAGGAACATGCTATGATCATTTACTTCCCCCTGGCAATTTGTTCTCAGGATGGTGCATCATTTTGTTCAATTATAGAAAAAAAAAGAGCAAGCTTGCAAGGTCCCTAGCTGGGATGCTAGTGGAACAATGAGGACAGAGCTTTTTTATTGGACATATTTGTACTCTGCCAGAGAAGTTGATGGTGCTATACTAGATCAGCACTTTGAACGGTCACTGATGTTGATCTCATTGATCTCATTGTGATTTTGCGTATTTACTTAGATGCTGTACATTTTTCTTGATTTGATTGGACTAGAATTTGCTATGAAACTTCACAGTTTGAAGGGCTGGTATGATTGGCCGGACGTGAAGTACAGATGTGGTAAAAATGCAGCATCATTTCGAGGAATATCCGTGTCATCTACATTGACATCTACATTACTCTGTAGATGATTGGATAACCTGCCTTTCCCAGAGCCAAGGGATTTGATTGTGTTTTACCACAGATTGTCCCACATAATGGAGTTTACAAAGAAAGAGGCACAAAGAGATAATTGTGTTTTAAGGGTGGAGTTGCAGGCCAACGCTAGATTAAAGGTATTTTATTGCGAAGGTGGTGACAAGCTGTTGGTCTGGCAGAGGTAATCAGATGGCTAGTTGAGAGGAAATGTCTGGCTCGACCTATTTCATCTTCTCAAACAACTGTTAAGTGATCGCAGAAGAAGTCTCATGACAGAGTGATGTCCAGGAAGGATTTGTATTTTTTGTATGTGGGATAATGAGCTTCGCTGTACGTTTGTATATTTATGTCTATGTGTGATGCTTTTGATTTTTTCCTGGCAGCTTCTGTACTGGCCACACATCTATCCCCACTGAGAGACTGATCAAGCATTAACTTTACTGATAATACACAAACCCCGCCACATTCTCTCTCTCACTGTCTCTCTCCCACGTACACACACATTCAGTAACTGCAGATTGGCACGTCATCTTCTGGCTGAGTTTAGGATCGCTGGGGGTTTACTTTTATTGGGAATGTTATCTAACTTGCATGGCAGCAGATGGTCTATGTAACTCTGTTTTACCCCTGGGAGAAGAAAAGAAAAGCTGAGCATCTCTATAAGGAGTGAGGTCCAAACATGCAACATGTTGCAACCCCATTTAGAGTTTTTTTTCTTGCTTGTTTTGATTGGTGCTGGATGCTTTTTAACACCACACACATACATGTCCTCCCTCTACTGAAGCGGCTGGAGGTTTGACTGAGGAAAGGAGATGGTGGTCATGGTCTTTCCTCAGACATTGCTGGGGGTGGGGGAGACAGAGACGCCTACCCACTTAACCACCAGCCACCTGAGCCATTAGCCCAAAAAATGTGTCCACTTGGATCATGTGCCTATGTGTGATCTTTTATAAGTGTTACATATATTACCTTTCTAACCAGTAATTAAAATACAACTGCGTAACTTCTCTACTATGGTAAAAAAAACACAACCCTGTTTAACAAGTCTGTTACATTAAGACTATTACTGTTTTTATAGGAGGTGATACTGCTATCTATAGGGCAACACTAAAGAGGACTAACTCCTGCCGTGGGGTTGTTCATCAACATAGAAACACGTAATGATCATAATATATCAAAAAACATGTAGGTTTTAATTTTAAAACTTGCCATGACTGATGGCTTTATAGCTCTATGGGTCTGTAGCGATTTGTGGTGGAACAAAATACCTTTTCTTCCCTTCAAGTTCCTTTCAAATTCATCTCAAAATGATAAATATTTCAAAAGTGAATTCATGTAAGGTCAGATTGTTGTAATCTTTACTGTGGCTGCCTTCAGGGCTCACATTGCAGAACCCTAAGCTTTGTGATTGGACGATTCTTATCCATATAAACCGTAGGAGACGTGTAGATTGCCCAAAACCAATTGGACCTGATGTGATGAAATGTAAAATGCACTAGAGGTCCATTCATACTACTAAGTCTTATTAAAATGTTGGATTCCATTAGTTGCACACATCACCATTACCCAGCAAGATCAGACCATAGCGCAGCAAACAGTTAAAGGTTGTTGTGGAAAACCAAGCAAAGCATAACTTTAACAACAGTGCTGACAGGAATTGTGAAAAATGCCTATCTGTTTTTCATCACAATTGATCATGTAAATGGAGTTGTGTAAGGACATTCATTTCTTTATACTGTATAACTTAAAATAATAACAGAAAATCCAGTCTTAAGTCACCAAACAGAACAAGGGTCTAGGTTTGCTAATCCAGCATCATCTTCATGAACTGCATTTTTACAGACTTGCTTTCATGAAATGTTTTGGCCGCTTTGCTGTGTGGTTTCTTGTGTTTCTTATAATTACTTCTTTCAAATATGCTTCTATTTTCATATTTACTAGCATGTACTATTCAGTTCTTATGTAAAGCTTTTTTTGCTAAGCACTTTCTAAACTTTTGGTTGTAATACAAACCGTCATGTCATTTTGATCACTTTATTATATCCAGCTGATCCCCAGCAGAATCACCACAAGTTCAGCACAGTAACTATAATAGACACTGAAGTAAACTGCTGGTCTGACCCTGTTTCACCTCATGTTTTCTCTGGTTTTCCTAAAACGCTGCAGGGTTGAAATACCTTGCTGGGGATTCCTGACTATTCTCTGTGCACTTCTAGTTATAGAGCAGCTGGTGTGCTTTGATTTACAAACATCTGATGGATATTACAAGCTGTGATGTATAATATTGGACCAAAAAACAGTAGGTTATTGATGCACATATTTGATCGTCAACAATTTGATTAAAGTGAGATCCCATTACAGTTCATCTTGATTAGATTTGATATGTTGTACTTTTTAACTTTACAGTCTATGAATATTCAAAATTTCCCCCCTCTCATATTACTACAAAATGATGGTTACTATTAGAAATTAGGATTGTAAAATTATATATGACTACACATGAATTAAAATGATTAGTTCTTCTGTTAAGGGGAAGAAGAAAGTATACTTTATTAATCCTTCAAGGGGACATTTTTCACTATATATTCACATACACACAGGCCCAGACAGGACCTATACACATTCATTACTAAGGAGAGATGTAAGAGAAAGGGGGCAGCCTCATAGGATGGCACCCCTTGGAGTTGGTGGTTTGGTGCCTTGCTCAAATGCACCTCAGCAGTGCCCAGGAGGCAAACTGGCACCTCTCCACCTCCCAGTCCACACTCCACACTTGGTCCGTGCAGGGATATGAAACTGAACAGCTGACAGACACAGTTAGCAACAATGTTAATGCAGGGTGAATTTTCCCAAGTCTGAAAATAATGGTACTGATTATTCCAACATCACATGAATTTAGCACAAATGCCCTCGCAATGTTAACGAAAGTTTAAAAAGAATTGTGTATCCGCCTCGCAATTTAAAATTTAACTTAACTGAATGCAATGCAAAACTGGGATTGGCTTGCCCAGCTTGTTAATAGTGATTGTATGTTCATTTCAGCTGGCCAGTTTGTTGATAGTTGTTAGTTAGAGGGCACCAACATTTGGCCTAATCATAACTGGCCTGGCAACCCAAAGGCCAAGGTTTTATGGCCCGGTAAAATCGGCTGACGTCGCCTCTGTCCTTGGCTCATGCTACACCCTTTCACCAGGTTTCACATAAATCAGGCCAGTGTTTTTCCTGTAATCCTGCTGACAGGACACAACATGGCCTTCATGGTTGAGGTAACTAACAGGTGTACATAGAGGAGCTTTTAAAGCCTATGTTGCAGGTTTAATTTTGCAACGAATTTGTGCAATTTGCTTGTGGGAAATAAATATTTGAACTGTTATCCATTGTATTTGATGGTGTTGGATATTGCAATACTGAATATAATACAAAAAGTAGGCACTATTTACAGTGTTATATTTGTTCCCCCACAATGCATTGCATGACGTCACATTAGGGAGATAACAGCGCAGCCTGCGTTCTTTTTGCAACTGGTCTGGCCTAATATGGCTTTTGGTCTTTTAATATTAACATTCTATGGTCTCGACTGAGTCCAGGTGACTTCATTATGTTTATTATAATATTGGAGGGAAAGTGAAACACAGCTTAGACGCCTGCAGACCGGGGGAATAACGTTCAGATTCTCAGGGACCAGGTCTGAGCTCCATGATTCATCAAAAGCCTGGACTGGTGTGGATGTTTCAACCTCACAGACAACGGACTTGGACAAGCTTTTAAAAAAACTTTTGAAGGATACAACGGTGTACAAATACGTGTACTGTTGAGTACAGTGTGAAAATGTTTTATGGAGCTCTCAGCTAATCGTAATCGGTAAAATATTGATTTTGCTCCAAACTGCTCTTTCCTTTAAAACTTCCATATGGATTTATTTTTAAATTATGCGCTTTGTGCCCAAATTAATAGAGCATATTTTAAATTACCCTCTGTTCATTGTTGTTTAACCAAACTTTAATGTTTTCTGAAAATACATGTCTTTCCTATTAACCCACGTCCCAATAACAATATAATTCAATATTTATTACTGTGTACCCTGCACAGTAATACTGGTCACCTCTTTCCTACACTACATCTGGAGTAAAGCTATATTATCATTGAGGTGCTCAGTACTAGTACTACTGTAGCAGTTGTAATAGTAGTGGATTGGTGTTTGTATCATTTCTAACACTGCTATTATGAGGTATCACCATATCTTATTCTGTTTTCTTTAGATTATATGATATCAAGAGAAATGGCTATAATGGCCCATAATGATTGTCTTGATACTGTCATAAGACGTTTATTTTGTATAGCCTGTCTGTATGCAGTATAAGGAGCCTTTCATATGACTCAGTCTAAAAAGAATGGTAAAGGTTTAATATAAACAATCAAAATATGGTGCGTGCTGGTTGGAGAGGACCATGATCCTGTCTGAATTGTCACAAACGGATTTAGGCATCGTCAGATCAGCTGATCGCGGGGGCTGCTCGACCGGCGGCTCTAACGCACTCACTCCCCTCCACCACCCGCTCTCCACCGCAGCTTCGCCACCACGCGCACAAGCACCTGCCAAACAGCGACACGTTTTCACCGGAGGAAGAGGTAAACGCTTAGAAATAACACTAGGGGGAGGGGGGGGATGCCTTATATCCCTATATCTAGATAAATGTACCAGTACTTATCTGAACTAACGACATGATCACTATCACTAGATAGAAAGAAAACGTTGACGTTCACTGGTGCTATTCACTGATCGTAAAAAGTAAAGTCATTGTATGCACTGCTGCGTTGCTAGATGAAGGAGACTTCCCAAAATGTTGGCAATTCCTCATTTGCCCTCTCACATCTGGCAGGTTCGTAATTATACAGCTGCTGGCCTTTCCACCTCTTCCTCATCCCAGTCAGTCGCCATAGTTCTAGTCCCCATTGTGACGTCATCGCCGAATTGACTTAATAAACCCGCGAATACCAAAAATAACCAAAAACTGACATTTAACACTATTTGGAAACATTTTTATAAATTATATACATATCTTGAGTGCTTTTTGTACCCAATAATCAACAGTGGTTGTTAACCTGCAACATAGGCTTTAACGGCAAGAAAGCCAGATATTTCCCATAAGAGTTGGTGGAGACCAAAAACAGAGCTAAAAGAGAGTGAATAATGGACTTACATTCATCCGAAAGACACACATACATCTCCAAATTAATGATAAGATGTCTAATAGCTGGATGTGTAAGTAAAATGTTTGCTTCCAAATTTGCCAGATCAACTAAATATGTTAAAGTTGTTGATACCTGCTCTCAAATGGCCAACAGCTATTGCAGGTACTGTCTCTATTTTTTTTAGACTGGCAATTCTTTTTTGCTAGATTTGACAAATGGTCATTTTCAGCCAACACCAAGTTGTGTTGAAAAGCCCAATTTGTATTGACCATTCAAATTCACTGTTGCTCAAAGGCTAAGGAACTCCCAACATATTGAAAATCTGATTTTTATTTTACATCCTCTGCCCCCTGCAGATGTTC
Source organism: Percina caprodes (assembly GCA_013375575.1). NCBI lineage: Eukaryota > Metazoa > Chordata > Actinopteri > Perciformes > Percidae > Percina > Percina caprodes. The sequence goes on along the minus strand of JABXJD010000176.1, from coordinate 1,122,173 downwards.
AGTGTGTGATGCTCAGATTTCACAGAATGTGCTAAGCTTATGACTGGCATGGCATGCAGAAGAGATACTCTCATAATAATGAGAACCAGAAGCTTGCGCTCTGAAGAGACATTTCCACTGTACACCACATTGTACTGCTGATTTGACATGTGACCTACATTATCCAAATTCAGCAGTAACATTTGCAAATGACTCATCTGTTCTCATTGTATTTGTTGAGTCATACTGTATATCTCATTATTGCCATATCTTCATGCGTCACATTTAGCAAGAAACGCTCATGAAACGGTAATGTCTTAAGTAACGTTATCTCCCGTCTGATAGTTCATTGACCATGAAAACTGTGTCACATTTTGGAGACAGACAGCCCGTTGTATGCCAAATGGGTACAACGAATGACAATGAAGCCAAGTAAAATACGGCAAAATAGAAATATGAAATTATAACTTTTTCAGAGGCTGGAAGGATTAATCTGTTAACTAGATAGTAGAGAAACATAAGAGTTTTGATTCACAATACAGGCACGAATTAACTGCATGTATAAAAGGACTATGTATTTCTAGAACTAATGAAAGGTAGATGGATCCAGGATAGCAGACTGAAGGAGAACTTACACAATTGCTGCCACTGTATGGTCTTGTGCTGTTCTGGCAGAGCCTGGGCAGCAGAATGTGTCAGCTATAGTTTGATAAAGATCTCAGTTCCATTGCAGTCTGGGTCTACTGCTTCTTACAGGACAGCTTATAGAGATCTCAGTCTTGGATTCTGCTTCCTAACTCTGACATTTACAGACATGGGGTTTTGGATCATCCACACTCACACAAGGGCATGGAAACATAACCCCTGCTGTCCAACTCCCCCACCAGCCTGCCTCTATCCTCCCTCTCCCTGCTATTATAACCAGTCCCAGCTCCTATAAAGCTCTCTGGCTGGGCTGCGGTCCTGGCAGGCAGCTGGGCTCTGCTTGCTCTGGTTGCTCTAGTCTTGGTGCCAGTTCTGAAAGTCAATCCCAATGCCCAAGGTGACCAATGTCTGCTTTCCTTATGCTTATAAAGTGGCAGCCCTTGTATTGTGTGCCCCTTGATGAATTTCTTCAGCTCTTGTCCTGCAGAGAATCTCTTAATCAGGGATTGTTCAAGATACTGTATCAGTCACACAGGGAATGTCGATAAATCAAAGTTATCTTCATCTTCTTACACCTGTAGTGTGCCTACCTGTAGTAAATTATTATTCATCCCCTTGTTATTGACTTGAACCTAGCATTGGAAGTTGGAGACATACATTTTTTAAGTATGTAGTTTTATAGTCTGCCTTGCAATGTACGTAGAATATTTTTACAACAGGGCATTCTTTTTTTTTAAATAAATAACTCAATGACCCAAAAAGTGTGAATGCATGGATCAGAATGATTAAGGTGCTTCAACTCAACTTACCGGCTGACCCAGAGAACCGATCCATTATCAGGGCTCTGATCTATCTTATTTTAATTTGTAAAACTCTGTCCGAACTGATTAAGATCATTTTCAAAATGTGAGGTAACAAAGTAATTCCTTCTATAGCATTTTTGGCAATTACACTTTCAAATCCGTGTGGGACTTGCAAGAGTAATATCTGCAGATATTCTGCAGATAGTCCTTAGTATGGGATAGCATCTTTCATTACACTTTTCTTGACTGGAGAATGTCCAACATCCATTCTTCTCAATACAAGTCTACCCTGTTCTTATTCATGTATCTCTTCATTGCACTTAGTCAATTAAAGTCATATGTGGGGAGATAGTGCCTTTGGCAGAGCAGGGGACAGTATAAGTAAAAACCAACTGGGCATGCCGCAATCAGGAGTGACAGGTCTAATGTTTAGGACAATATGGATGATGTTACACTGTTGTAATGTGCCTTAATCAAGGATTGGTTGGACGTGAATCAGGTTTGTTAATGTGGGATAGCTGGATTGTTCTACTCTGCCATCCTTTTAGCACACAGACATCATTAAAGCACAAGAAGCGTGACTGCCAACCTGTGGGGATGCCGTTTCTGCATTGACTTTGAGCAACTCAAGCCACACTCCACAACTGTCTAATATTGCTGTGCATGTCCTTTCTGCAACTCAGTTGCGTCAAACGATCCATTTAAGCTGCCTTGATTGTCAGGAGTGATGAAAGAAAGCAGGGATGGCAGGGTTGAGCACTCCGCTCCCACTGATTGGTCAGATGCAATTTAAGCCAATTTAAGTGTTCAGACTTTACAATGACTTTTTCAGTTGTTCATTTTTGCCATTTTTCAAATCCAAATCTCAGAAGGAGAAATAACAAAGCAGCCATGAATGCATGATCAGTGTGTCAAGACAACAGCAACAACAAATAAGAAGCCAATTATACACATTGTTCAAAGCAACGCAAAATAAGACAAGAGAAGAAGAGGTACATTGTATGGACAGAAGGGAGAAATCATGAGTGGTCAAATGGTTGGAAACAGTGAAGTGTTGAGGTGGTGACAGGCCTCTGTGTGTGCATCTGTCTTCTCCTGCAGCTCTCCTCATCCCTCGCTTCACCCTCTCTCTTTCATCTTTCATTCCTCAGGTCAGCGCTACCTCAGCCTGACACACCAAACGCACTGCCAAGGGAAAAAACAGGATGGACCACTGCGGATGACGTCATGCCATCGACTGCTAGGTGGTGATGGAGCGATGGGCTGTGTACGTATCCATTCGAGGTCATGTGTGATTTTTGTAAGTGCAGTGGAAGCTGAGTTAGTCAAAGAGCTACTGTGACCCCACTTCTGCTTCATTTCTCCCAATTTACCACTAAACATCCACACAAGAGTGTGTGAAGTTACTTATGGGGTGATAGTAAGATGTCAATGGGCTTTCACCCGCACTACACTGACTTGAAAACATTCAATGGAACATTCAAAACCACTAATGGCCTCTAATGGAGAATGACATCAGAGCTGTCATGTTTCTTGTTATTTTTCACTTTTTCTTTTTTCATTACAGTCTCTCACTCTCTGTCACTCAATTTCTCTCTCTGTGGCGAAGTGTATGGTCCTGTACGTGGACACTAGTAAAAGCCCTCAGCCTCTCTCGGCCCGTGCACTGATAGATTTAGTAGAATGGCGATACCTGCCTTCTGTCGGCTTTTACCTCTCTGGGTGGTTAAAGACTGAAATCTGACTGAGAAAGGCATCAGAAGCACAGAGCAATTATACAGCTCTTTATCCGGACAACTCTTTCTAACTTCAGTTGGTGGTCGATCCCAACACAAACGGACAGCATTGTTCAAACAAATTTTAGTCACATTAAATCATTTATGTTTTGACTGAAATGAGGCGTCTACCCAAATGCCAGTTGTGTCAGTGATTTGGCTTTATTTTAATTTTTGTGTCTTGTTGCCCTTGCGCAAAAGCTGCCAAAACAACTCAGAAGAGTGATGTAAGATTTACTTGTTGTCAGGGAAATGTTGACATGGGCTTACGTGAGTGTTAGTGTACATTAGGTATGGCTTAGGATCCTATTTTGTGGAACATATCCATGTGGTTTAAACAGTAGCAAAAATTTTTAAAACATGCTATTAAAGATTTTATAAATATCAGTTGCATAGAAGGGATCAGAAATAGGTACTACGTAATGGCGGCCCTTTAAGAACACCTCAGATTCACTTTGGAGTGCGCTGCAGTTAGCAGGGTATACATGGAAAGATTGTGGAATAGCTTAACTACTTAAAAAAAATGAATTCTAATTTGATAATATCAACATATCCAAAATAAACAACCAATGTGTGTGATGCTTCCATTTTCAACTGACTGATTTTCAATCTTTACACCAAATGCTGCTGTTGAGAGAACTAGTTTAAAAAAGGCTAGAAAGTAATGGACAAATGGTTAAAACAACCAGTTTCTGTCACTCCAAGTAGGAGCAGTACCAATGCAAACTTGACTGACTCAAACTCAACGACTGAAGAACAGAAAAAAAAGCCTAAACATAGTGTAGTGTAGTACTAAAATATATGTTTAGCTGTTGCCTCCACCCACACCAGTACATTGCTCTTACTGTCTGTTTCTCTAAACTGGAGACGTGCTGACCGCTATGTGCTGTAGGTAATACACTGGCAATGGATAAGCACCTCATACACACCCACTACAAAAAAACAAAGTATTCCTTTAACCCTAACCCCGATTTTCCTCTGAGGGCTGCGTTCCAGCTTTGTTCCGGTTTTGTTCCGTCCTCCGCCATGCACCATACCACACCGGAGCGTCTCAGAAGTGGAGCGTCATGTTGCCCTACTCGCAGTATTTATTGTTTTAGTTGTAGCTAGTATCTAACTTCCAATTTGAGCACTCCTGCAGTTAATCTCCATCCCTTCTCTTTTCTGGCGTTTTGTGATTTTTTTTTTTTTTTTTTTGGTAAATTGAATATATAGTGTTTGACTTCCTGGATGGCCGTTTGAACGCAGTGATACTCACGGCTACACACGCAGCTAGCTCAACAATGGAATTGGTTAATTGGTTGGTTAATTGGAAGTGGTTGTTAGACTTGACACTGTGACTCAGTGGCAGAGCGCTCGTCTGGTAATCGGAAGGTTGGTGGTTTGATCCCTTGCCCTGCAGTCCCATGTTGAAGTATCCTTGTTTCCCCCGATGCGGCTCCATTGGTGTGTGCGAGTGTTTATCTGATGAGTAGGTGGCACCTTGTACGGCATCCTTGGCCACAGTGTATGAATGTGTGTGAATGGTTCCTGTATGATGTAAAAGCGCTTTGAGTAGTCATGGAGACTAGTAAAGCACTATATAAGAACAGTCCATTTACATAACTTTGCACAAGGCTGGGTTACTTCTTTTGCCAATCAAATTGAGTTGGAAGTACTAATCATTTAATACCACATACATTGTGCAGGCAAACAGCGCACATCAGAGGCTTTCAGAATTGGAGGTAGACTTAGAGAGAGGATGACTCAGGCTCTCCTCCCTACTCATCCATCCATCTATCCCGCCATCTGGTTTGCGTTTGTGTGGATGTCTCTCATCCTGCAGCTCCTGCCTCAACAAACCCCATTTCCCCCTAGTTCCCCCTCCTCACATACTGTTGGTGCCAGCCTAGGGCTGAGACAGTGCAGGTTCCCTGGACATGTTGCCTCACTGAGATACACTGGAAGGAGTGTTGGCATAAATCTGGAAGGAACAGAACACATTGTTCTGTGTGGGAGCAATGGTCTGATTACCGGGGTGATAAAGTGAGCTAAATTGGACAAGCCTGGCTTTGGGATGAAATACACAAGGTTTTGGTTTAAATGCGGCCTGGGTTGGCATAACGGCTGACAGTTCATGGCTGGAGATGGGATTAGATCTGGCGGAAAATGTACCACCCTATGACTTCGGCTCAGATCCTCTAGTCAGGGGGGAAAATCTGGCTCGATAACTGATGCCTCTCATTGTCTTTGGATGTTGGCGAGCTTGGCACAAGGCGTACGGTGACTGTTCTGACAGAGCGCACTCTGTGGAATGACGCAGTAGCTCATCGATCATCCCTGTTTCCTACTGCTGTGGATAGGTCTCTGTGTGAAGACGGGAGCCCAGACACAAGTTTAGACACATTGAAGTCACCTCGCTAGACACCAGAAAAAGCGTCACTGAGTGTGATGGAGTGTGTCCAAAATGTCAGATGGCGGCAGACTGAGAAATGTGTGGTCTTGTGTAACGTATTTGGGTTGAACAGCACTACGGTCTGGGATTGTTTTGCTTTTGCAGCTTTAAGCTTTAGCTGCTTGACACCTGATTGATGGTTTGTGTGTCTAAAATTGAAACTTTTCTTGACAAGGTGTATTCAGACAAAAAGTGAAGCGTGTTTTGCACAAATTTGACAACTGGACTGTCTTCATTTGCCACAAACAGCCAGTTTGCTGTACAGACTTTAGCTGTAAACTAGCTATCAGTGGACACAATGAATGTCTATAGTGGGAGTGTGTTCTCTCTGGTTCTTTTTTTACCTACAGTCTCTTTCCTCTTCCCTTTGACTCTGGACGTTTTATGAAGCAGATGACAAAGCACCAATATTAGCGCAAATCCTTTACTCAAGTAGAAACATTTTCAACTCCAATATCAGACGCAAACAATTTGATATCCTCTGATATCCTCTTCACATTGACTTTGCACATTTGACTAATAGCTTGAGATCTGGCAACACATTCTCATTCCCATCTCGCTTGGTCAAGTGCCTTTGTCGTTGTTATTGACGCTGAAGTCTCCTTTACCTAAACACGCTCGGTCGGGACTATTGGTGTCCCTTTTGAGGCGCTTGGTCAGGACTATTGGCGTTCCTTTTGACGGACACACGTGGGACCCTATCCCGCTTTTGGGTGAAAGTCCTGCGTTTGACCTGTCCACCACCCCAACCACCCTCCCTACGTGGAATTTCCCCCTTCCATACTACTTGCTAAACCCCATCTAGATTCTGCTCTCTCCAGTACGTTCTACACACACGCAGAAATGTGCTTTTTTTCCATCTCATCAGACACTAACAGCCACTGTCCAAACATCTGTATTTTACGTGTCCGGAGTGAGAACGGGTTGGATCTGGCTTCATAATGATGACAGCTATACTTTTTCTTCATTTTTCTTTTCTTCATCAGTCATTGGAAACAGGAACCCCAAGCTACACTACAGCAATGCACATGGCTCTCATTGGTGCAGGTTTGCCAAAATATACACTGTATATATATCAATATAGGCTAATCGGTCACTGACTCCATGGCAACTGTACACTTATTTCCTGATTGTATGACTAAAAGCATGGCTGGAGCTGTAGTGCCATAAAATATGTTTTTTTCCCAGTTTAAATAAGAAAAACAATCAGTCCAAGACAGGTGTTGACCACGTTTTAATTACAACTGCTGCATCTCCTGGTAATATTTGGATGTCTGAAGAAGAAAACGTTCACCATTATGGATGATTTGGTGGTGCAAAGGCACGCACCAACAACATTTATCCCTCTCACTCGACCCAGTACGGCAAAACTTGATTACCCTTTTTGAAGCAGGCGGGAGTTTAAGTACAAACTTTACCAGAAGTTATGTAACATGTCTGCATTTTTTTTTTATTCCCATGCAGTGCCATTTACTGTAATATGCTGGCATTATTTCTGCATTTTTTTCCCTCCACAGAAACTCTTTATCCAAAAACTTCTGTGAACCGTATTTATCCTAGTATCACCTCACAAACATGAATCATAACAAGGCTTTTGCATCGGTTATGTCATTATAATTGGCCACTTATTTTGTCTGTGCCTTGGTGAATGAAAGATGTGTATTGGGTATGACGTCATGACCATGGGACGGGCTAAGGTTGTTTAGGGACACCGGTAATTTGCCCTCGCTCTCTCTCGCTCTCTCTTGGTCCACAGAATCAGGAAGTGCAGCCGGGTGTAAATGTTTGAAGGCCAAACATTTTGCCTTGCGGTAGGTGCCGTGTTCAATTAAACATCTACAGGATGTAACATGAGAGTGTGTAAAAAAAGTTGTTCAATTAGGAAGTGCATTTGTTTTCATATTTCGTGCAGAAGACGGCAGTGATGGAGGACAGGTTGCCGTGTAGACTGCTGCTGTAAAACAATTCCAGTCAGCTGTTTAGATGAGCTCAAACTTGGAGCGGAGATGATGATTGTAAGCTGTGAACCGTGAAATGTTATCAAGTATAGTAGAACGTAACTCTGAGATGTTCAGTGTATTGTCTTTGTTTTTTACATTAATACATGCTGCTGGTCTGAATGAAACCTAAATGACTTAAAGGTGCTGAATACTGTGTCCTGACCATTTTATGAAGTACTTTGTGTCCTTAAATATGCTGGAAAGTGGTCTAATATTATCTTGGTTTTTAATAGGACTGTCTCCTTGAGTGCAGTATTGACTGTCATTGGTTTTTTCCACATTCATTTAGGGTAACGGGCATTTTGTTTAATTAATTTCTTTTTATTTCTTAGTTTATTATTCATTTTAAATATTAACGAGTATAGTGCAAAACTTCTGATAGGCATTGTACAATTCTAGAGTTGGTTGTAGGCTCAGATATAGCTTTAGATACCCCTTATGGCCTGCTAGTGTGGGTTGAGGTGTAAAGTCTTCTATTATTCCTTGCATGTAGTGAACAATTAATGTGTGGGTTTTAAAATCTTCAGTGGTAGTTTTTTTCTATTCAGTTCAATGCATCTTTGGTATTTATATCAAGTGATCGTGTCTGTGCCATTGCACTTTCCCCTTAACGTCCCTACTGGTCATGCTGGCACTCGTGGCCTTTTCCTGTCAGTGTTTTTAATTCATTGTGATTTTGTGAAAAAAACTAATTTAACCATAATATTTCGTATCTGGCTTGGTTCGTATCTGGACATGTACATGTTTGTAAAAGGAAGGTGTCTAGTTGTGTGAAGGTGCCATACGGGCATGCTTCATACCTTTTTAGAACAAATTTGTAATCCATCCCTGAGGCACGCACTCCATTAGTATGTTTCATTTGGCCAGGTGAGAATGAAGCCATTTGTGATGGCGTCCACACAAGAATAATTGCATCAAGCGTTGACAGTAAATGCCGGTTTCACTCCACTGCCAAACAAACTGCGGTGATGTCCGTTATAATTGTAATCTGAACCAACAACAGGAAACCAACCTCAAATCAATGAGGAGGCGGATGTTGACATCTGATAGCCAGCAGTTACTCCGGCTTGGAGAGCCGACCGTAACGAAATGAACTGAGGGAAAACCGCAATCTGGACAGATGCTTCATGTTTAGCAATTTTTTTTCACAAGATCACATCAGCTAGATAACTCTTTCTCCAACTTTGGTCAGTACAAGGCAGAATTACATGGAAGACTTCTTCTAAACGAGGGCCACTTGTGGAATACCTGCAGAACAGGGACATGGAAGTAGTTCTTTTGGAGATTATGGTGAACTAGTGTGTGATGGAGCAGTGTTTTGCCATTGAGAACGAGTTAGTATGCTAGCGCTAGCATGCTACTGTTAGCCCCCTCGTCTCAGGTAGTGACATAGAAAGCTGTGCAGATTTAGAACAGCCCACCTGGAGACTGAAGGCAGAGGACATCCAGAAACCGTATCTCACTCTCACTCAAAGATTTTTTTCCAAGTCTGTGTCCGTGTGGAAACACCAGAGACACAAAATAACACCCCAACCCCAGACAAAGTGATTTTTTTCATAATATGGGCACAGTACTGCCAACCCTTCATAGGTATGGTTCTACAAAAAACTAACCATACACATATTACAATAAACATATGAGAAAGAACAAATACTCATTCAGTGTTACTATTCAAAGTACATTTTATCTATCATTGCACTCTATATCCCCTCTCAGGGTATAAAGGTGGGGTTAAAATTTAAGGGTGCAAGAGGGGGGTCTAGACTTAATATTAAGCGCCCCCCCCCAAGAACAGCCACTGTGAGTCAGCGCATCTTTAAAGAATAACAGCAGGTGTCGTTGCAGCCGAAGAAAGAATAAAGTGGGAGATGGTTTTCATGTAGCATGCGTCATGATATCTCAACAGACAGGGTCAGGACCCTTGCTATGTGGTGCACCACAGTTTAGGATTTCATTCAAATACCCCTTTTATTGCAGGGGGAAGCTATTGTGTTGATGATCTGGGCTTGGCGTGATGTGGAGACGGAGTGTGTGAATGCATGTGTGTTTATGCTGGGTGGGGTTGGCAAAGGGGTCTGCAGGGAGGGGAGCTAAGCACAGTTTGATGACATCTTCATTGTGAGTGTGAGTAGCACCACCACAGGGACTTTTCTCACATGCCACCCATATTGGAGAGAACCATAAACATGTCCTTTCTCACCCAAGACATGTTGTCCAATCAGGTCACTCTCTCCTGACATCATATCCCCTTGTTGTCACTCGTCCTGGGAGTCTGGGTTACCCAGGCAACACGTGCATGAGCAGGATTGAGTCATTGGTTTGTTGGGCCCCCTGAAGTTTGACAAGCCTCAGTGTTTTTGCATAACAAACATGTTGTTTAGCATGCAGAGGGGAAGGGACAGCGGAAAGTGATCTGGCATGAGGTAACACACCGGTGAACGGCTTCACTTCACTTTTAAAGTTTTAATCAGCTGGGTGTGACAGCACTCCCGAGTATACTGTAAACATGCACAGAGAGCTGTCACACACACACACACACACACACACGCACGCACACGCAGACACCTCTTCCCGGCCCTTTCCTCACATGAGCCAAAGTTTGCTCTTCCCATGGTGCTTTGTGTCTCGGGCGCTGTCCCAGCCGCGCCGCTTCCCATCTGATCTCCCACAACTTCATCAAAGAGGAATGAGCGGAGCAAGGAGGGGCAGGAAAAAACAAAAAGAAAAGAAAGAAGAGAGAGAAAGAGCTCTGTTTTCCTAATCACACCCCCATGGGGTTTCAGCTGCGGAGGTGAGGGCGAAGTAAACAGTTTTCTCTATCGTGTTTTTGTTGTGTTGTTCTTTCATTCCGTGGCCTCTTTCATTTCAAGCTTTTCCTTTTTTTGTTGCTGAGGAATAGAGTAGTGATTAATGCAGATCCCCTCCCTATTACTCCCCAATCTCCCCCCTCTCTCTCTTCTGTTTTGGGAAGATTCCCCTTTGGTAATTAATTCACAGCAGAATTAATTAGAGCGGAGGGTAAGGAAGGTGGGGGTGTGTGGGGGGGCATCTTAAGAAGGAGGAGTGCAAAGATATTCTGAGCGAGAACGGGGACAATAAAGAAAAGTGACGATGAGAGCTAAAAAATCGGGAGATGAGAGCAAAATGAGGAAAAAGGGTTTAAAAGAAGAAAAAAAAGAACATTTTGCACATCGTGCTCTCGGCTGCTCACGGATCTCACACACCAACCCCCCCCCACCATAACTGTTGTCATTACCAATCCAAATTAGGTTTGCCCTGAGCCTGGTGGCACTCGGCTGAGCCCCGCTGCAGAGCAAAGACGGGGCCGATGAGGACGAAGATAAGAGATATTGTGATAGATGGATAGAGTGGCTGACTAATGGAAAATGATGCATGGATATATGGATGACCTGAAAGACGAGAGGCGGAGGAAAGAGTGAATAAAGGGAAGAAAAAAGTCACAGGGATTGTAAGAGAAAGGGCAAAGGATGAGGGGGGGAGACGTGTTGTTCTTTAATTAGCTTACATTTGATTGGTCCTCTAGGTCGCTGCGTAATGCTGATTGGTCTCCAAGAGCAAAGTGAAAAAGGGGTCTAACATCCAAGTGCTGTGCTGCTACCAACATAAAGACAGTAGTATTCCTATTCCTAATTCCTTAAGAACTACTCCACTCTAAACTCAATCAAGCACTTTTCCATTTTTATTCCGCGTTGAATGCCAGTTTGTATGAATGTGGATGTCTTGATTGAGGCCATAACGAATCTTTGGAGCTGGCACGGCACGCCTCGTAGCTAAATGGCTAACTGCATTAAGGAATTGCAATGTGTTTATTCATTCTCAGGTGAAGTCTCCGTCTCATTTTCACCAATTGGCTGGTGTCCCTTCTTCCCTCTTGCCACTTCGCCACAATCTCACCTCTGTTTCCTACCCTCCTTTTCCACGGCTCTTTTAGCTGCTGCTTTTACTTTCACAAACATCCTTTTTTTCTGCTCTTCCTTAATGCTCTCTGTTTCACCCTGGTTCTTCCATCGTGTTAATTATTCAAGCTCTCCTGCTGATACAGCCAAAGTAGAGGGCCCGTTTGCTTCGTTTTGCTGAACTCCTGTCGCACTTTTAACTCCATCCCCACAAGGAATGTTTTGGAAGCAGCTTATTCCGTGGTGTAGCTCTTCCTTCAGCTGTTGGTCAGGAAATGAATTGGTTGAGAGGCATTTGAGTTGAACCGATGATACACCAACATCATCGCTCTTTAAAATGTTCAGGAGAGTTTCTGCCTCAGTGGAAGGAAGTATTCAGATCATTTACTTAAGTCAAAGTAGCTACACAATGTAAATAAAAAACAGTCTTAACGTTCACAATATTACTTCAAGCCCCCTAAAACCTTCCCAAAAAATACCCACTCAAAAACTCTTAGGGCCTTATTTTAACGATGCACGGTGTGTTTAGGGCATATCCAAATCCTCTTTTGCTAGTGTGACAGCAGAAATAAGGGTCCGTACGCCGGGTGCATGGTTCATAAGGGTTGTACTTGATGTCTTCATTAATTTATAGGTGTGTTTTGGGCGAAACATGCAATAAACCTTTTTTGTTAATTTCATTTTCAGATTGTATTTTGAGGTTGTACCAGAATAGGTTTACATGGTTACATTTTCAGAAAACACATTGCTGCAGATCCTGTTTTCACCCTGTGTGTTCAGGTCTCTGTTTTAGCTACAGAGTGAGACATCTCACTTCTTTACTATCTTTGTTGGGAGTCGCACATGCTCAGTAGCTAGGTAAGATCACATCAGCTAAATAACTCTTTCTCCAACTTTGGTCAGTCCAAGGCAGGATTAGCTGGGAGACTTCTTCTAAATGAATGGCACTTGTGGAATACCTGCAGAACAGGGACAGGAAGTAGTTCTTTTGAAGATTATGGTGATATGAACTAGTGTGTGTTGTAGTAGTGTTTTGCCATTGAGAACGCGCTAGTGTGCTATGCTACTCGGCTAGTGACGTAGAAAGCCTTTCAGATTTTGAACAGCTCACCCAGAGACTGAAGGCAGAAACCGTATCTCATTCAAAATAGCATGGATAGTTTTTTTCCAAGTTTGTATGTGTGTGGAAGCACTTGAGACACAAAATAACACCTCAAATCCCAGAAAGTGATTTTTTTTATAATGTGTGTGTGTGTGTGTGTGTGTGTAACAAGTATAGTGTGCGTGCTGTGCACAAGTGTTGCAACACAACAATGAAATGCTGCCTTACTGACTTTAGACCAGTTTTTTGTTGGTCAATGGCGCGATCATTTTTTGCTGTCGCAAGATAGCAATACGCCCAGAATGCACCTGAACACACCTCCCTGTAAGACAAGCACGTCCATGGGCGCAGGTGCATTTGCTATTTAAACGATGCGGGCGTGTGACGGTAAATTAACAACTGCCTTGCTCTTACAATAGCAAAGACACTGCGTCAGGCTCTGCGCCGTGCTGCGCCGGGTGCAAAATAGGGCCCTTAACCGCCTTCATCAGAACACTGTTGGTGTGGTTTGAACTCACATTTTTGTAAGTGAATTAAGCAATACTGCTCCAACTTTGTTCATGTCGGACACCATCACTCTTATTGTCAGAAACTGATTGAGGAAAAAAATGTGTTCACTACCTGGTACAGCTAATTTTAAAGGGACAATTCACCTCAAAATCAAAAATACATAATTTGTCCTCTTACCTGCCAGGCTGTTTATCATTGTAGATTGTTTTGTTGTGAGTTTCCCAGTGTTGGCGTCATTGGCCGTAGAGATGTTCTTCAATATAATGGATATAGATGGCACTTGGCAAAAGGTAATCCGTAGACTGGTAGCACGCAGTTTTAATGTATAGCAACGATTGTCAATGTACTGAACTACTTCCATCAACCATATCATAACGCAGAAGGAAGCAAACCAATGGACGAGATGCTGTTTTAATGGCATCCTTCTAGGCTAAGCTGTAGTGGTAGCTAGCTCAAGTGAGCTAGCTTTATATTGGTGTATATTGGCGATAAGGCAGTTCTAGAGCCGATATCTTCAACACTGGGCAACTTACACCAGAAAAATCTAGACTGATAAATAGCACTACAGGTAAGAGGAGGAATACATATTTTTGAGTTTGAGGTAAACTGTCCCTTTAACAATTTGTACTGCTGGGTAGTTTGATTTATGACGTTGTATCATATTATATAAGCTCATTTGTTTTGTGTGTAGTTAACTAGCTGCCAAAGTTCTATGTATGTATGTATATAATCATTTAAATTTCACCACTGTACTTCAGTACTCCAGGATAAAGGTATATCTTCATTGGGTACCATGTCTGGGAAAGGCAGACTACCTGATCCTCCGGATAGCTTCCAGATGTGCCCAATCTCTCACTTTAAGACACACAACTGGCCTGGTCTTTGTCAGCAGTTTTCAAGTGCTGATCTAGATTCATTTTCCCATTTGGGGCGTGATAGAAGGGGAAGGTGCATTCTGGTCAGCAACCAACCGTAAATCCCCTCTCACAGTTAATACTCTTAATACACAATATGTTCTTCTTCCTACTTCCTTACTTTTTGGTTTTCTTCTCTTTTCTTTTTTTTTTTTTTACAGGAAGAGTAGAAGTAATTTTGGGAACAGCCAACAAGGGACCAAGTGAAAGCATAAAGAAGCACAAGCCTGTGGTATGTACAGGTTTAACTTATTAAAACTGGATACAAATTTGACTTCCAGCCAGCCCCTCTCCCCTCACCTTTCCCCATTTCTTTCTCCACAGCCCTGAGAAACGCTGGCTTAATGGAACTACAGCATGTTCTCTGCTCACCATCGACTGTCTGGTAAGGTCTGATGGAGCGATCTGCCTCGTTAGTTTATATTAGATTTGAGAGGGTTTTTGCTAGAGCAATTACACCGTGAGCGATGGTGGGAATATTTTCTGCACTCTGACGTCTCCTTATCCTTCAGGGAGGAACCATTTGGAAAGCATTTAGAAGATGCTTTCTGTCTGTCTGTCTGTCTGTCTACCTTTTGTGTTAGCTCTCCTTCCTTACGTTTCCAAACTTACAATCTCTGTTTCCCACCTCTTAACTTTACATTGTGTTCACAACGCAGCCACGCAAACACACGCCTCAAATCAGTATCAGTGTGTTTGCTCGGCCTGTGTGTGTGCACCCAGATAAAGTGGGTGTCAAGCGATAAGGTTAAGTGAATGATTCCCTCCCGTAAACAGAGAGGAGAGGGAGACCGGGCAGAGGGCAGGCAACGTGCCATGGGAATCTGGATAATCCATTCTGCTCACTTTATTAACATCATTATGGCAAGAGAGAGAAAGAGAGTGCAAGCTGCAATGGAGGAATGGAAGGAAGGAGGGATAGAGTGACAGATGGAGGTCCTGTGGGTGGAGAGAGTGCAGAAGTTGATTTTTGGGAGAAAAATGCATAACAGTGGGGAAAACTAATGAGGGTTCAGAGGTCAGAGGAAAATAGAAGCATGTAATTGAAGCTTCAGACATAATATTAAACCTCCTCCAATTAGTCTGCGACAGTGGAATCACTTGAAAAGTCGTCTGTGGACGTGTTGGTTCAGTAGCCCTTGTGTTATCTTTCCGGCTCAAAAAAATGAACACTTTTCTCACTAACTGCCGTGTTTTTGTCTCTTCATCAGGTTTTTTTCCAATGTTTTTGTAGCATTGTTTGACTTTTTTACGACTAGTTTTACACTCATTTGTAGACCACATCTAGCCTATATGAAATGATACTACTAACTTTTGAGTATGAATAATTCTAACTAATATTTAAGATCAAAGGAACGTATGTTGATGGATAATCAGAGAAGTCAGAATAATTCTGTACAATTAAATAAAACACCAAAAATTCAATAAAATTTTGTTGAAAGAAACCCAAATGTTCTGATATAGAAACTTTGAACATGGGTCAAATTTGACCCGAGGACAACAGGAGAGAGAAAGAATTAGCTAGCCATTAGGGTTGTCAACATTTTCTATCAGGCTACCATCAGCCGGGCAATTGCCGTTTACCCAGGTGGGCTCATTTGCATCAGCTGTGAGACGTGTTTTGACTCGGTGGATGTCAGGTGTTTTAACATTTTAGACAGATAATGCTCACTTTACTCTTCTAAAAGATAACCAGTCAGTGTGAAACAAGAGCCATATAGTCTTACTGGACAGGAAGATAGAGATTTAGTGCCATAGATCCATGTGTGTCTTATCTAATCTAACTAGAAATCGAGGATTCTCTGTGCGCGTGTGTGTCTCAAGCATGGGCGGGGAGCTGCTACATTACTAGAAGGCTCTTTGATTGCAGTTCACCGGTTCTGCTATGAACCCAGGTCTCCCGGTGGTGAAAGTCCTGTGTTCTATGATTTTTGACCCATCTGCCACCCCAACCTTCCTACTTACACATGGATTTTTGGTCTTTAATACTACTCTTAAAGGTGATTGTGATAAATCCAAAAATGACCCCAATGCATCATCAGATATTAAGGAAATGTGCTAAGTTGAAAGACTATCTTTCGTTGACAATGCTAATGCCAGTATTTTATTGCCAGTCTGTTTGTGTGTTGGCCTGTGTGTTGGTATCAACTGCCCAGTTTGACAGCCCAGGCCGGGTTGCCAGATGAACCTGTAAAAACTTAAACTCAGCTTGCTACAGCTGTAATGTTAGGACAGCCATGAAAGCAGCAAACAAACGAATAGGATCAACGGCGATAGATTCTACCCGACTGGAAAAAAACGGCATGTTTCTAACAGTTGCATGACCAGAGACGTGACAAACCCCGTGTAAATATTGGAGATATATTTGAAAGATTGAGACAGTTTAGAGCCCAAAAGGAAGCTGAGTTGGCTAATTTCCTCTTGAACAGTTAGCTATGCATTAGCTTCAGGTTAATTTATTACAGCTACTTACGTCATTTCAACATTTGTGCACTTACATTGAATTATATAGCTATAGTTCCTTAGTTGTTTACTTGCTCGCAAAAAACAATTGAGACACAGCCAATAAAGTGATCCCAACTGGTCCTGGCTAACACCGCCATGCTAACCCTGCTAACTGCTAACGTTACCGGAGGACCAGGCCAGCGGGCCACAGCTGTTTACAACATGTAGCCTTTTCAGCGGCTGTAGCTGACAGCGGTGAGGTATTTTAAACCAAGAGAGGGGGCTGTAAATTGGGATGAGAGGACTGTGAGTTAGCAGTGTGATTAGCAATTGTTGCCATGATTCTAAGCCAATAAAGTGTGTATTTAAGTCAGGTGGAAAAGGAAAAAGGTTGTGGAACTTTTAGCGATTCCTACTGTCATTCTAAGTGTGTCTGTCCGCTGGGTGGAGAGGACAGCGAGGTTGTTGTGTTTTTAGCGGTTCCTAGAGTAAGTCTAAACTGAAAATGTGTGTCTGTCCATTATAGGTACAAAGCTCCGCGTGAGCACAGGCTTCTCTGATTGTAAATATAGCCAGCATCTAACGTTAGCTACTCCTGTGCTGTGAAGTAATGTCTGGCTACGTGAGACAAGCGTCTAGCAACATTGCTGTGGATGCTGCGGTCTCAGCCTGGCAACTTCGAGTCTGGTTAGGAGGGGCGGGGGAGACGACTCTCTCCAGTAGTTTGAATTTGTACTGCAGTAACAATTTTAAACACTAACTATCAGTATTACATATTGCATCTTTAACCATTGTCGCTCTTCATACTACGTAATCGCCGCTGCGTGTCGGCTCCGTGCTCCGCCGTCCGTCAATACCCACCAGGTCCGGATCTGTTGCGGAATGGCTGCGGCCATGACTGACAGCTGAAGTCACGAGGACCCACGAGATCTTGCAAATTCTTGTAGAATAGAATCACAAAACCAACAACAGTTTGTTTCCATCCAGAGGAATAGAGAGGAAACAACTCTGTGCTGTGTTTTCAAGGTGTAGAGCAGGGAAATATGATCCGCAGTGAGCACGGTCTATTTTATTTAGAAAATTAACCAGATGTTTTAATTTTGTTTCTGTGCTCGACTTCCTGTTCTGCACTATCTGCCGTGTGTTGAATTGCTTGGGAGCTCTCGGCTCATTCGGCAACAATAGAAGCTCTGCGTATCTTCTCCGGAGGGCTGGGGACTGCCGGAGCTGGGACGGAGTCGGGACGCAGCCGCTCCGCAGTCAGCGGAAATAAACACATTGACTTTAATGGAAACCTAATGACTCCGCCGCCGTTTCGCACCTGGTGGAATTTAGGAGTAAAGGATACATTTTGCTGACGCTGAGATCCACTGACCAAGCATCAGTATTTGACAATTTGCGAATGAGAATGGGTTCCCCAAGCATGTCTTCGCAGTGAGCTGCTGGTTTGCCAAAAAGTGATCAGCCCAAAACTGATTGCTGTCTACTCTACAAGCAAATGATGAAATTAATCACATACACAGACGGCAAAGGAAAACAAATGCACAATTGTGCATAAAGATACAGTTTCTGAATACGAGCTGTGTGTATTTCTCTGTGCATTAAGAGTTTGGATTCTTTCACACTATTTATATAGCACTTCGGCCTGCTTTATAATCCAAAGAAAACATGGAAATGGGACTTTCTACAGTATGGGAGTTTAAGGCCTTAAGGGGGACATTGGAATTGGATCCTGGATGAATCCTTCAAACTGGACTATCCGGATTTAATTTAATCTTCTCACCACTATCTGTTTACGCCACACTACTTTTATTAGAAGCTACTGATTGAGGAATTGCTGTAGCCTCGGATTCAAACAAAGCATGTGATCGGATGATCATTTGTCCATTTCCCACACTGGCTGTGAAAGTTTGTGCAGGACAAAGCCACTAACTTCCAACATATTCTTCCATCGGGGGTCTTAGTTTCTCCTAAAGAGCTAGCCATTAGTGGTAGCCTGTGGTTGAATTGGCAGCTCCCGAGTGTAATGTGGAACCGCCCGAACGCAAAGCAGAGCGTCTCTGAAAATGATCCTCCTAGTCTTCCTTCTGTAAATAACAATTTCAGAAAAGCAAATACTGAGAGAGGAGAAATGGTTGGACGCAGAAGAAAAAGAACCGTTGTTTGCAACATCGGCCGCTTAATCTCTTTTTATTTGTGAGATAATCAATTCAAGTTCATTTGTTTGTAGCCCAAAGCGGTGGTAAAGCCAGGTCCACACAGGCATTTTTTTTAAAATTTTTATTATGTCCTTGCTCTCATTCAAAAGAAAGCTCATTTTACAATGTTTGTCTTTAGCAGATTTATTTAATGTCCTTATCCTCTGTTTGTTGTCAATTATGTCAAACTTACTGCCTTTTGCTGGAAAATGCAGCTCAGAAACAGTGAGCAGACCCAGCGTGTTGAGAGGAGTAAAGAGGACAGCCAGGGAAATTTCCAAATAAAAGTATTAGAATTAGGAGTGTCACATAAACAACTTTCTCATTGTGGAAAAAGTAATGAGCCCAATACTGATTCCTCTCACATCAAGAGATGTTAGGGCTTGGGTCGTGCAGGTTTTGAGGTTAGCGTCCGTTGTGATGGCGACATGACACACTGGAGACACACAAACACACACAGAGATTATGCTCTACATGTGTCATTGCTTCTACACGCAAACATTTTAAAACGCGTACTAAAAACCATACTAAAACTCTGATGACACACCTACACACACAGCCTCACACACACCTTCAGCCAGACTGTTGGACACGCCTCATTTAGCCTGGTGTGTAACTGTCTCTGTGTAACGAATGGCTTGTGTCCTACAGTCACGGGTCCAGCCAGACCAACAGCATTACAGGTCCCTCTACACTGACCAGACACACACACACACACACACACACACACACACACACACATGCCTTCAACACTACCCAGATATCCTGCTTCCAGCTCCATCTATCACCTCCACGTCCACGCTATACGCTTCATATCAGAGGCTACCTCAGTCTCTCCAGTCCCAGACACGAGGGCTGTTTTGGGCTGCACCATTGCCACACCTCCTTGGGTGTCACTCCCCTGTTTAAGATGCACCATCATGTCCCCAGCTACCGCCACCACTTTCTCATTCTGTCCACAGCTACCGGCAGCGGGAAATTATGACAAATGGGTGGGTTTTTATGGCTGTTTTTTCTTCCTATTTCTCAGTTTGTTCTTTGTGTTGAGAAAAAAACCCAACAACCATAAAGACTGAAAAGATTAAAACTTTCCATTTTTGGTGATGACTCAGCACAGCGCAGTTTTTTGTGGTGTGACCTTTTATGAGGTGTGCGTGTGTGTGTGTGTGTTTGTGTGTGTGTGTGTATAAATGTGTACACTATGGGTGTTTCTCGCTGATGTGTATAAATGGGAATATGTGTCTAAGTATGACCTCCACACGCACATGACTATGGGTGTGTGCAGAGGATGAACAGAGGGATAAGAGACTTAGAGGAAATCCAACAGGGTTTTAGATGTTTCTGTCTCCTGGTTACTATGTGAGGACACTGCTGTCCTGGAAGGTGACATTAGTAAAGGTTGGCATGTAGGCTCAGTGGTTAGCACTGTCGCCTCATAGCAACACGGCCCTCTGTGTTTCCCTGGATGTAGGACTTAGAGTGGAGTTTCTTCTCCCCGTGTCTGTGTGGGTTTTCTTCAGGTTCTCTCAATTCCTCCCAAAGTCAAAAGACATGCAAGTTAGCTCCAATGTATGATAGTCTGGAACAACGGTTCCCATAATCCCTTGGGAAACGTTAAAGAACCCGTGACATGGTGCTCTTTGGATGCTTTTATATAGACCTTAGTGGTCCCCTTATATTGTGTCTGAAGTCTCTTTCATATAGACCTTAGTGGTCTCCTAATACTGTATCTGAAGTCTCTTTTATATAGACCTTAGTGGTCCCCTATTACTATATCTGGTCTTTTTCCCAAAATTCAGCCTTCATGCAGACTTACAGCCACTAGAGCCAGTCCCACAATGAGCTTTCCTTAGTATGTGCCATTTCTGAGTCTGTAGCTTTTGAGGAGGAGGGGGGGGGCAAGGTGGAGAGTGAGGGTGTGGCCTTGATCAACTGCCACTTTGCTCGTTTGAAAGCCATGTAGTATCTTTCTCATGGGTGGGCCAAATTCTCTGGGTGGGCAAACCAGAGAAAGGGGAGGTAACCTTGCCCCATATGACCTCATAAGGGGCATTATTCCAGATTGGCCCATCTGAACTTTCATTTTCTCAAAGGCAGAGAAGGATACCCAGGGCTCGGTTTACACCTATCGCCATTTCTAGCCACTGGGGGAACATAGACAGGCTGGGGGAACGCATAATAATGTTAAAAAAAATGTCATGCCATGGGACCTTTAACAGGAATTAAATAGTTTCATATATGTCATATATTCAGTGTTACACTTGGAGCTACAGCTTGAGCTCTGTGTTTTTATCCTGTATTTATTTATTTGTTCACAATTTCAGCAAATTGGCACCATTTAAGCACTGGCGAATTAGCTATTAGCATTTCCTGTGAACAATGTAGCCGTGGATGTACGGACAGTTATCTCTGGATTACTTTGATACTTCAGAAAACTTACAAATGCAATGATTGCCATTTGATTGGCAAGTTCTGGAATTAAGATGAGCGTCAAATGTTTTGATAGTTATTCATCACTAATTACCCATGGACATCAAAAAAAGTTTTATCCTTGGATCCTGATCACAATAAGTCGGGCGCTGCACTCAAAGTTCTCAATTTTTCAACCTTGACCTCGTTGCTGTTATTTATGCCACCTGCCTGAATAATATTTATACTTATAACTACGGTGCACTTTGCCTCTAAAAGTGCCATTTTGCTTTTAACCCTTGTGTTGTCCTACCGGGTCAAATAAGGACAAAAATTTGACATCTTTTTTTTTTAGTTTTCACTAACACCATCCTACTACCACTACTTTTACAGTATTTTCATCTTCAATAACCCTCATTTATATATAATTATGCCTAATATTTGAGTTCAAAAAGCAGAAATTATGATTTTGTTTTTTTTGGGGGGGCGCTTTTCAAGAAAAAGGTGGGAAAGTCTCTGTTGCATCCAACTGTACAGTGTGCACAGCAGACAAATGTTATTATAGTTTAGCATTTTTCATGTGTTTTTATTTTTGTTTCGGTTTGACTTTTTGTTTTAAAATTCAGTTTATTTGGAATTAGTTTTTAAAGCGGGTTTGCTAGTTTAGTTTAGTTATTCTAAAGGATTAAGCCAAAGAATCATCAGCATCGACAACTTCTCATTCCCTCAGATTTCCAAAATATCCAGTCTGGCCGGAGTTTTTAGAACGACTCATTTTCAGAGGCAAATTCTCAGTTTGCGTGTAAACGAA
The DNA here is from genome assembly GCA_013375575.1 of Percina caprodes. Taxonomy (NCBI): domain Eukaryota; kingdom Metazoa; phylum Chordata; class Actinopteri; order Perciformes; family Percidae; genus Percina; species Percina caprodes. The sequence continues at coordinate 1,100,231 of JABXJD010000176.1, read as the reverse complement.
GGGCACAAACAAAGGGAAATGTCTCTGTTTTTCAAAGTAACCATGCAGGTGTAAACAGGGCCTTAGTTAGTTTTGCAAACAGACTTTACAGTTTTACCCCCAATTTCCACCGGATGCGTAACGGCTGCGGATCTGCTCCGGAACGACGGCGGAGTCAATAGGTTTCCATTAAAGTCAATGTGTGTATTTCCGCTGACTGCGGAGCGGCTGCGTCCCGACTCCGTCCCAGCTCCGGCAGTCCCCAGCCCTCCGGAGCAGATACGCAGAGCTTCTATTGTTGCCGGACGCCAGAGAGCTCCGCAGCAATTCAGCACACGGCAGATAGTGCAGGACAGGAAGTCGAGCACAGAAAGAAAATAAAATAAAGCGTGTTCCCGGCGGATCATTTCTCTCTGCACTACACCTTAAAAACACAGCACAGAGTTGTTTCCTCTCTACTCCTCTGGATGGAAACAAACTGTTGTTGGTTTTGAGGTTCTATTCTACATGAATTTGCGAGATCTTGTGGGTCCTCGTGTCTTCAGCTGTCTGGCCGCAGCCGTTCTGCAACAGATCTTGACCTGGTGGGTACTGACGGACAGCGGAGCATGGAGCAGACACGCAGCGGAGCCGATTATTTTGAATGCCTCATTTTTATTTTTATTTCAGTTAACGACTTCATCTTTGTTAGCAAATATGACCTTGCAGCAGACGCCACGTGGTTTTCTGTTGTTTAGCCCAGAGACCCAGAAACACAGCAGTACATCTATGCTAGAATGAAACTTGCTCCCAGATGGCAATTCGATGAAACACAAATTTGCATAGCATGTAAACACAATTGAAACCAAAATAATAATTAAGATCTCCAAACAAGATTGTGACAACAGGGGTCCTCTAGAACAGTATAAAAAACACATCGGAGGTGTATTTTGTATGTTTATTTTTTTGGTTCACTCATCTCAGACTGTGCTGAAGACTGATGTGTAGCATATTTTGCTATTATATCCAGGTTATTCGGTTATAATACACAATACTTCTTAGTTGTCATGTACTTGTGTATCCAACTGATACCCAGTAAACATGAGGCGTTTGAGGTGCCTGTGGGTGCCTGGCCCAGGTTTGAGAATCCGGATTTGTAACCGATTTATGAGTAACAATGTCGTTATGATATTAGTCAGCAAGTCTGCACTTTTACCAACTCTATGATTTCACCAAGAATAGCCTTACATTTTGGTGAATTTAGCTTTTTTTCTGAAGGTGGCAGTCAATCCTTGCTGTTAATATACAGGAAAATCATTTCCTTATTGCACACACTGACTTAGACTGCTAAGACAGGAAGAATTGTCATCAAGTTAAAAGGGCAGAGTGACATCAACATTAAATAGTTTTTAGTACCCAAGTATTTGGTCAATGTTTTCATATTTATTTATTTTATTGGATTGCTTAACATCCCTGTAATTGTGCGAGTGTTAGTCAGCCGACCCATTTTCATTTTCAAATGTAGTCCTTAGGCCAGATGGTTTGAAAACCAGAGCAACAGGAAATAGCAACAAATGAGTTCAGGTTAAAATATACAGACAGAATTTATCATTTCTTCTAACTTTGCTTATCTAAAACCCCTCAACGCTCAGATTTAACTGAGCTTCTTATCATCTGTGTGAAAACAGCCGTCCTTATTGATTGCAGCCTACCAGTACTGACAAATATTGACCCATTGTGACTTCCCACCAGTTTCACAGATTAGAGACAGGCCACAGTGCCTGTCCGATGGGAAAGCCTGTGTATTTGCACGTTACAAATGACCACCGTCCCAATGAAAAAAGCAACTGTATGTAAACAGCAGAGAGACCTTGAGTTATTAGGTTTCACAACTCTGCATATTTTGGCACGGACTACTCCCTGATGATGTTAATATGTTTCCGACCTGGTCAAAACATCCACAATGCCACTTTAAGTTAATTTTTATCTGTCTCAATCCTTGGTTTTGCAGTCTTTCCCTTGTCTGATTATTGCTATTGTTATATATTTGACCATGTTGACCACCCAGTGCTTTTATTTACAAACTATTTAGGTGCTATTACTGTGGCATCTAATTGTATGTAAGTTTTAGATATGTCTTTTAACCTATTAGCATTTCTGCCCCCATTAATAAAACATATTGTGAAACTGGATAAGAGCTTAAAACACTATTATGGAAGTACACAAAGTACATAGAGGGATGGAAAGTAGCACGGACCACCCCCCAAATGCAGGTGATTTTGCAATTCAGAATTTGCTCAACCCTACTGTAATATTTACATCAAATGTAACACATGATTTCAGTTGAAAGCATTACTTATATGACATTTTCTGTTTGCAAATTGATGCACGTCATGATTTGTACGCTGTGCATGCTTAGTGTGTGTAAATAGATTGAACACATGTTGACACATTTCACATGTTGCTCCAGGTTTGACCACATAAAATCCAGTTCATATCACGTCAGGGTGATTCTACATTTTTGTACGTTTAGTACTGAACATGACATGGTGTCGGAGTAAAAGAGTGAAGACGACTCAAACAGAATGGACGTCTCTGGAGTTCCTTACATTCATTCACCCAAAGTTAGTGAAAAGCCACTTAATGTCGGATCTGATTTGACGCTGGATAAAGCAATGGAGATTGCTAGGTCTCATGAAATAGCACAAGTGCAACTTAAGACAATAGATGGCAGCAACAGTTCACATGAACAGGCGGTTCATGCGATTGACAAGCAATATCACAAGAAAGGAGCTTGGAGAGTGCGCCAAGAGAGAACAAAAGGACAACTCATTGATGCATAGAAGCCAGCCGACTACAGTGTTCACGCTTAAACCTGTGGCTATTGCGGATTAAAGGCCCATGACGCAAACAGCTGCCCAGCAAAAGGGAAACTGTGTAATACATGCAACAAGTGGAACCATTTTGAAAATGTATGCTGTTCCAAGCAAGGAAAAGGAGCCTATGCAGTTAGTGAAAAGGAACCAGATGAATATGCAGACAGTGAAGATTTCTTTATTGATGCAATAACAGAAGGAACCAATTCTCAAGACACCAAACAGGCTTTTGCAAATGTTCAAGTGGGACCAGATCAAAACATGATCAAATTCAAGTGGGACCCTGGGGCCTCAGCTAATGTCACTTCCACACGTACTATAAAGGGATTGGGAATACAGAATATGCTTCAACACTCAATGGCTTTTATGGCTATGGTGTAGAGCAGATTAAAGTTAGAAGCAAGTACAACATGAAATGCCAATACAAGGACATCCAGTTGATGCTAAAATTTTAGGTTGTAGACACACATGCACAAGCGGTGCTACGATTACAAGCATGCCTGGACTTTGTCTTCATCAAGCTCACTCTCTCTGTGTTCGCTCAACAAAAAGTCATGGAGGAGTTTGCAGATGTTTTTAAAAGGATAGGACTGTTCCCTGGTGAATTAACCATTCACATTGACCCCAATGCAGTGCCTGCTGTTCACCCACCAAGATGTGTTCCCATTGCTTCATGTGATCGCCTGCGGGATGAGCTACACAGCATGGAGAAACAAAAGATCATTGTGAAAGTCACCGAACCAACTGAATGGGTCAACTCAATGGTAGCAGCAGAAAAACCACGCACAGGCAATCTGAGGATATGCCTTGATCCTAAAGACTTGAACAAAATAATCAAACAGTCCCACTACCTCTTACTCAATGACGTCACATCCAGGTTAGCTGGAGCATGCTACTTTAGCATCATGGATGCCAAGTTTGAGCTCACAGAAGAGTCTTCCAGGTTGACAACCTTCAAAACAGTGTTGGACAGAGTTGTTCGGACAGTACAAATTCATGCGGTTACCTATCAAAGTGAAATCCGGCCAGGACTAGCTCCAGTGGAAAGTGAACGAGACAGTGAGATCAAAAAGCTTTCATGGCAATTGTGGACGACATTCTCATACATGGCAGGATCAAGCAGGAGCATGATGAAAACCTCTGTGCCATGCTGCGACGTTCCAGAGAGAGAGGAGTGAAGCTCAACCCAGAAAAGACCGCTAGGGTCAGCAAATTTGGGCACCTCATCACCAAAGATGGAGTCAAGCCTGATCCAGCCAAGATTGAACTGGTGAACTGCTTATCAAAATTTGCCCAAGGTCTTGTCAGCATCATTACGCCTCTGTGTCACCTGTTGAAAGAAACAAATAAGTTCACATGGGATGCACAGCATGAAGAAGCATTTCAGAAGATAAAAGAGATCATCACATTTGAACCAGGTCCTGTGCTAGCGTATTTTGACCCTAGCAAAAAGTTTGCCCTACAAGTTGATGTCAATAAACGTAGATTTGGTGCTAATTTGTCACAAGACGACAGGCCGATTGCATATGCATCAAAAGCACTCACTAACTGTAAAGTCAACTATGTGCAGATCGAAAAAAGAGCTTTATGCCATTTTGTTTGGCTGCAAACGCTTTCATCAGTATGTTTATGGTCACCACATCACAGTGGAGACTGACCACAAACCACTGGAATCCATCATTAGCAAACGGTTGGAAAGTGCTCCACATGCCTCGAACACAGACCTTCCAACACCAAGGAGCCCATGATCAGCCACAAGATCCATGATTGGGCATGGCATACTGCTGCTATGGATTTGTTCAGCTGGAACAATGAACAATACGTCATCACAGTGGTCTATTACAGCAGGTATTTTGAGCTTGACAAAGTGCACAGCACAACAGCATCTTCTGTAAGTCACAAAGTCAAAGCTTCACCAGACATGGCCTATCAGAGACTGTTATATCAGATAATGGCCCTCAATACAAAGTTAAAGAGTTAACATAACTTCCAGTCCACATTAACCTCAAAGCAATTGACTCGCAGAGAATTCGCTACAGATTGCAAAATCAGTGTAGGAAAAGGCCAGAAAAACAGAGAGTCTTACCTAAGTCTTCTTGAAAATCACAACACTTCTGTTGACAGTTTCAGATCACCTGCTCAACTACTGAAGAGTAGGCTGCTGTGTTAAGTCTTACTCAGAACCCCACCAGCAACTTCAGCCAAAGGTCATTGTCCTGAGAAGTTCATGCTAGGCGAATCTACCAGCACCAACAGCACAAAACATACTACGACAAGTCAGCCAGACCTCTGTCCACACATCTGCTTTCACTAGCACGGTCAGTGGAAACCTGCAGTGGTCATGAGACCGGCTGAAACTGACCGTTCTGATAACATATGTTCAGCTGAAGAGGACAGGAATACAGGAGAAACAGAAGCCACCTCCTTTCCACTAAAGAACATCACACGTACATTGACAAAAATTCTGAGGACGCATGTAAAGGGTGTAGGCGGATGGCTGCCCTTCCAACAAAAAAGAAAAATGAATGTGATGTTTGCTTCTGATTGCAGCTGTGTCATATGTGATACCTAGTTCTGTTTGCAATTTTGTGATTTTTGAAATCTTAACAGAGTACATTCACTTCAGTGTAGGACAGCACATTGGATATTAGAGCACTTACTTTGCAAGTACACACTACAGTTAAGTCATAGTGAACTAGTGCATATATCCTGTTTGACATATTCACCCATGTTGACGGTATGCAGGTATCTGGATTTGAACCTTACACTTCTATAAGAAGGGGGATATTATATTCACATTGAATATAATACATGATTTAAGTTTAAAGCATTACTTATATGAGAGTTCCTGTTGGCTAATTGATGTATGTCATGATTTGTAAGCTACATTTTTGTACATTCAGTACGGAACAAGACACCTACCAGCCACAGTGGCGGGTAAATAAATTTAGCATACCAGTGTTTCCACTATATACATTTATTAGCGGTGTTCCATCTTTCCTAAATTGTCATAAAGCTGTAATTACACAACTCTGCAGAGCTGTCTGCTCCACAAACTCAAGCGAACAGTCATCTGCTCTCTCTCCCCTTAGAGGGTGTGGAACTGGAATAGTGACAGCACGTCATCACTTGCAAATCGCACGCCGGGGGAGATGTGTTTTATTTCTCCCTTCGAAGTAAAGCGCTGTAACGTGAAAAGTTCATAATGCGATAGAATGATAAAATCCGAGCAGGAGTTGCTGCTTGTATTTAGCCAGTACCGAGCTCCAGGAAGACGGCTACCAGCGGCAGTTGTTTAGCCGCCAATAGGTGACTGCGAGCCGGATACAGGCACCGCCAGATGGCCCTTTCAGGGACTGCGGTAGTAGAGTTTAGCCAGAAAAAGTGAGCATCATGCGGTGGTGACAGTTAAGTCTAGGCACCAAAACGTTGCGTTAAGTTTAGGAAAAAGATTATGGTTTGGATTAACAAACGAGCGTTACCTGGGTGAAAGTATTTTGTTTTTGTCGCAAAGTGAACTCCGCTGTCCGGTTTGAAAGCGCTCTACTTTAAGTTGACAGCATGTTGTGCTATTTAATTTTTTATGTTGTACATTTTATGTATTGTATGGATTTACTGTATATGGATATTGGACCCCAGAAAGACTAGCTGCTCTTCTTGGCGTCTGCTTGTGTTGATGTTCATTACATATTATGTAATGAACATCAACACAGGTTCGGCCAATGGGGTTTGTGAGCTTAGGGACAGTCCGTGTCAAGACTGCTCAGACTTGTTCCAAACCATCACATTACCAGAGCCACACCACCCAACTCAAATAAATAATGTTGCAAATATGGTTGAAACTTTGACGACTCGACTGGAAAGGGCTTCTTGCTGCTCATTGTGACTATGACTGCAGTTAATTAATCAAGCGGTGGTGGAAGACATATTCAGATCCTTTACTTGTACTTCAAAGTACTAATACCACCCTGTTAAAATACTCTTTTACAAGTAAAGGTCATGCATTGAAAATGTTACTTAAGTACAAGTATGTAAGTATCATCAGTAAAATGTACTTAAAGTATTAAAAGTAAAAATACTCAAAAATACAGAAATAGTGGATCAAACAATCCAAACAGTTCTGTCGATCATCTAAGTGTTTAATCGGCAAATTATTTCAGCTGGACTTGTAGGTCTATATATTGTTGGGTAGTTTACTTTATAATTAAACATTGTATTTGATAAACTACATGTTTTGTGTGCAGAAATCTTAATTTGTAAAGTAACTAAAGCTGTCAGATTAATGTTGTTGTGTAAAAAGTACTATATTTCTCTCTGAAATGGAGCGGAGTAGATGTAGAAAGTGGCATGATAAGAAAAGACTCAAATATAGTACAAGTACCTCAAAGTACAGTACTTGAGTAAATGTACTAGTTACGTTCCATCACTGGAATCAAGAAGGCCTTTAAGACGAAACTCCATTCTGAAATTAATTAGTTAGATAGTTAGTTAATTAGTTACTTAGTTAGTTAGTGAAAACTGTGTATGTCCACTAAGTGATGACTCACTGTGTCGGGGAATCCAGAAGTTAATATGTATTCCCCACAGGCATTATGGGTTTCAATTCACCCCCCTTCCAGCCGCCAGGCCAGCTCTTTAGGTCCTCAGCCCAAACAGCAGAGGGAAGACAGGGTGGCTACATCAGGTTGTGTGTGTTTCTTAAAGTCTTAGTGACTCCGTCCAATTTGAAAAAAAAACCTCTAATTAAATAGTTTAATAGACGATTAAACCACATCATCCAGTGTGTGTGTTTTTTTATTTCAGATGCATTCCTGCATAGCAATCACAGCAGTAGGTCCCAGGCGTGTGCGGTTTTACACAAACACACACATAACCACACATACACAAAATCAGGTTTTTTATGTCTCCGTTTATTTTTTTTGGTTTTTCTTTTATTCCTTCATTTTATTCCCCATGACTTTCCTGTCTCCCTCACCCCCATGCCCCCACCCCTTCACCCCCTCTTGAGTCTGATGATGTCTCTGGAAGGCAGCACATGTATAGGATTATCAGACGCTTGTAAGGGAGGAGATAGTGTTTCTCTCGCTAATTTTCCAGTTTTCCAGTTTTTTTAACCGTCTTGCTTCTTGCAATGATCTGTTTCTGCCCAGGGTCAGGCTCAGGTGTCGGGTTACTCGCGTCTAAAGGGACTGTGGGCGGAAAGACTCCCGGGTTAAAACCAATAATCTCTGTCCTTTTCTGCACACTGGCACTGAGGGGTTCTGCCCTCTTTCCAATTAAAGTGGAGGCTCTTCGAATGACCTTCCTAACAGTGGTATCACTGTGCCACTGGACACACAGCAGAGGAGATGGACTCTCTGGGGATGTTGGGATAAGAAAAGATACAACTTGATTGTCTGGTCACACAGGAAATGGTCTTGCATCGTCTGCTCCAAAATCAACAGATAACATTAAAAAAACAAAAAAACATCTGTATAGTCACCCAAGAAACACCTGACAGACCTTTCACTCACTCACTCACTCACACACACACACACACACACACACACACACACACACACACACACACACACACACACACACACACTCACTCACTCACTCACTCACTCACTCACTCACTCACTCACTCACAGAGTTAGATTCAGTGCCATTATACAGGATATGGCACGATGCACAATAAAATGCTACAGTAGCTCCCTCCATGCTATGCACACAGAAAATGTAGGAAACATGAAATATTGGGGGAGAAAGAAGGACACTACGCATTATGAAACCAAAACAAACGAGATACGATGTAACCATTACGGGTCGGACGCATCAGATTTCTTTGTACAACATTACTTTTTGACCGCTCGATAGTCAATAGACACACGTCGATAGGCTGCTTTTCTCCCACTTCCAGGCCATATCTGCCCCGGCTGCCTGCCCCTTTACACACACACACACACACACACACACACACACACACACACACACACACACACACACACACACACACCTCAGGGCAGTGACCCTGTTTGTAATAAAGAAGAAAAGGGGATTTCTCTTTAATTACTTTCAAAGTAAAGGGGTTTAGACGAGCAGCTGAACCATGCTGAAAGCAAGCCAACGCGCTCCGTCGCTGGCACAGTGCTCAAACTGTCCTTCTGGTACTGTAACCTGACCCGGGAGGAGCTCATTACAAATGGAAGATAAAGATCAACAGGATTTTTTCAAAACAAGAACATGTTACCCTCCTCGCCGACCGTTTTTTTTTTCCAGTTGTTTCCACTACCGCCCTCCCCTTCCTCCTTGTCAAACCTGATCATATTATTATCGTGTCTCGGGCCAGATGAAATCAGTGATGCATTTTTGTTAACTCAGTCAGGAAAAATAGACAGCTAACAGGAGCAATATTGCAACACTGGGCCTGTTGTCTCTTTTTATATTTTTACTTCTGCCTTTGATTTCATTTATCTCTGTCTTGATTTTGAAGTTATCCCTCCCTCTTGTCTTATTTCCAAACCTCAGTTTTAAATCCAGCCAACCACCAACGTTTGGCCTGTGGCTTTTTTTTTCTTCGAATAATTGAATACACAGTAAGGGCGCTGGCATCAGGGTTTGAGAAAATAAACTTCCCTGCACCACATTCATGTCAGTATGGCGATAGAGCGGGATTTCATTGTTGTGAAACCAATCATATGCAAATGCTAAATAAGTGATCCATAACAGAAAGTCAGCTCTTGATGGAGATCTTACTCTACATTATTTTCACTGTCAGTAAAGGTTTTGCAGTTTTACTTCTATATGGTTTACTACACAAAAATTGGGGCCAAAATACAGCAAAATATCACAAGTATCTGTAAAATCTGAATCAGACTACACATATGTGGAATTTGTCTTGGTGAATGTTGCAAACATAAACAAACATATTAAACATTAAATAATATGAAATAAACAATACATGCAGAAGGCTAATATTAACATAGAAAGTAACTGTTGCATAATAAAGAAAAAAAGAGGCTGAATGGATGAGTGCAGAATGTGCAATGGGCTGATGTATAGTAAGTCTTAAAAAGGTTTCTGTTTTGGGTGATAAACCATGGATGTATACATAACAACCTAGATATTGATCTCATGAAATAGCATATGTATGACATGTCAATTTGTATGCCATTATTGGCATGTTATCAAGACACATACTTGCTTTTTAGCGTGTTCATCAATGCCGCTTGGCCTCCATTGACTTACATTACCTTGCGATAGCGTGAATATTTGCCGTAGCGAGTAGTATGAAAGGGCGAAAATTCGCATAGGATGGTTGGTCAGGGTGTCATCAGCCGGCATGGAATCTCATTCCACTGCTATGCTGATGACACTCAACTCTACCTCAGGACTAACCCAACCCCCTCTGCTGCCCTGCCATCATCCACTATGACCACCTGCCTGGAGTAGGAGGTAAAGGCGTGGATGAAGCAAAACTTTCTGCAGCTAACCAGCTCCAAGACTGAAGCCATTTTAGACGTCACTTCACACCAGGTTTGGTCATCTGAGGGTGCGCAAACATGGCCACATCACCCCCATCCTCAAATCACTCCACTGGCTTCCTGTCTCACTCAGGATTGAGTACAAGGTCTCCCTCCTTACCCATCAGTGCATCCACGGTGAAGCCCCCGCCTACCTCAAGGAACTTCTCACCCCACAGACCTCAACCCGGACCCTCCGATCTGCCTCAGGTTATCTCCTGAAACCTCCCAGGACAAAGCTCCGTACAATGGGAGATTGGGCTATAACTTATATATAATATAATATATATAATATATATATAATATATATATATATATATATATAATATAATATATACAGTGAACCCTCGCTATATCACGGTTCACCTTTCACGGTCTCGCTGCTTCACGGATTTGCATCGTGCATTGTGTTCTGCATTCTGCAAACATAATCAACGGTGGCATGTCGGTTTATAAGAATCTTTTTGCCCAGAAGAAAAAAGAGCGACAACAACTACCGATAATATGTTCTTCTCTCAAAAAACACACCTGCACCGCGGGCTTTAGAAGAAAAAACGCTACAGAGCGGAGTCGGGGGGGGGGTCTCTTGCTGATCTCCACAATTTGAAGCCTTCAGTTCGTATTTATGATTAAAATTATTATTTTACAGTACAGTAGTTATTTGTAAAAGAAAACTTTGTACAGTACTTTTATTTGTTAAACAAATGCTTGGGCCTGTAAAAAGGTTTTGTTCTTTGGTTTCAATGTATTATGGAGTATTTCATCTTATAATAATTGTAAAAAAATAAAGATTACTACTTCACGGATTTCGCCTATCACGGGTTCTTTTTGGAACGTAACGCCCGTGAAAACGAGGTTCACTGTATATATATATATATATATATATATATATATATATATATATATATATATATATATATATATATAATATGTGTGTCAAATTGGCTTTAAAGCCTGCCGCACTTCCTGGGGGCCTGGTTAAAACGCATTGTTTATGTTGAAAATTAAAGTGGATAGGACACAAAAAGGCATGAACGGAAAAAGACATACACAACTTGCAACCTTGTAAAAAAGGACCATGTTTCACATGGTGAGACATCAGCAACACGATTTCAGAAGAGCAAAAACCAATGTGTGCGGGGTAAATGTCTCCAGGGAGGGAACAGGGTTCAGTGCGTAATGTTTGGGATCACAGTTCACCTGGACCCTCCGGAGTGTGTGTGTTTCTGTTCATGCATGCGTATGAGGAAGTGTTTTTGTGCACGTAAGTGTGTGTCAAGAGGAACATTGATGTAAGACTTGACCCGGGGAGGTTGACCTTTCACCTAAAGGTTAACCAGGGGTGGTCCAGCTGTGGGCGAGAGTGATGGGAGCTGTCTGCCAGGGTTGAAATGTCGGGCTTGTGCTTGTTATTAAAGTTTTTTTGTTTTTTTAACTGCATGCTTGGTAAAATACTGCTGCGTGTTTTTCTCGGTTCTTGTGAGGAAATGTTTGGAAGATACACGCTTCTTTCTTGTTTGTTTTTCCTATTTCAGCGATTGTATTTTACAGGTAGCTCAGCTTACCTATTTGTAAAGGTCTAGGCTCTAGGGCCGCTAACTAACCATTATTTTCTCGATTAATCGATTAGTTGAATGTCAGAAAATGTTAAAATGTTGTTCAGTGTTTCCCCTAAGCCTATGTCTTGTTGTCCAACTTAAAAATATCCAGTTTACTGTCACAGAGGAGTGAAGGGACTTGAAAATATCAAGAAAACTATTTGGTAGGACTTTACATTCCACTATATACAGAGGTAATATATAGGTAATGGAACAAACTATATGCAACATCTGAGTAATGGTAATATAGTTACCTTAATGTTTTAATAACATGATATCAATGGGGTAATATATGTAAGAGGAACTGCAGGAGCTTTGCACCCTGGGATTTAGTCAGGAAGTTGAATGTGAGCAGGAAGCCTCGTGGTTTGTGTTATCGTCTCACCATACTATCCGCTTCAGTCTTCGACGTTACATGCCTTTGTTAGCATTCTCTATATCTGAAATAGATGCTGACATACTGTTCTGATATCTGTCAATTAATGTCAGAAAGTTTGATGTGCAATATGTATATTTTTGATGATGATTGATAGCTCATATTAGGCTGACGGTATGCGTCAGTAAGCTTGTTTGCCACTATTATCTTTGGTTGTGCCACATGTAAGTACATTTTTAGTTTATTTAGATAAACAATATAAATTATACTACGCACACTGTATAGCAATACATGTTGTTACAATATTAATGTAACTATATTACCACTACCCAGATATACATATGGTTATCATCGAACCCATTCCTAGTTATTACCTTGGTAATTGCATGTTCTTTCATTGGTTACCTTCTTATCACCTTATTACCCCAGTATTACACCTTATTACTGTGATGTACCCAGTTTTTATTTTGGTAATTGCAAGTAATTACATATATATTACCCCTTTAATATCACACTGTTACCCCACTATTGCCATCTTATTACCATGGTGGAATGTAAAGTGCTACCACTTTTGTTTTTTTATTGTAAAAATGGACTCAAATCAATTCATTGATCATCATAGTAGTTATTATGTATTATATATTCATTTATTTGTTGACTAATGGATTAATCTTTGCAGCTCTAAACAGCTCTAAAAGTGACATTTCTGTTGAAGCAGAGAAAGCACGGGGTGTTCACACTGCATGTTGTATTATTGTAAGACTGACTTACTAATGACTTACAATTTCTGTATGCTGTTTATGCATAGCTATTTGTTTTCCCCCTGTAATAATATCATACTGTAAATTAAGGGCAGGACTTTATGAGCATTGTATATTGATTTTGCAAGATGAATAAATATAAAAGAATCTAAACTAAAGTATTATAAACATTAATGATGACTCCATTACATGCAAGTCTCCCAGGGAGTAAGCACGCATAGGATGTCCCAGCAACTTTAATGGAATGCAGCATGTTATTAGTCACACCTGTGCTTTTCCTGCTATGACAAGTCAAAATGTCTTGTGTGGATAAAGGTCAGCTGCTACCCCTGTACACACAAGTTTTACACAAGTTCTGTGTGCACGCCCATAGCAGAGCCTTAAATAGGCTAATCATTTCCTGTCTCCCTTCGCGATAAAAACACAGAGAATGACATCATTGGTTAATGTTTGTAGTGCATAGCCGTAGAGGAAATGCTAGCCTTCCACACACAGGTTTCTTCTACAGGGTTAATGTTGTGACTGCTCTGCTTGAGTGAGTGATTGACTGAAAGTCTGTGTCACACGAAAGCTGTCATGGGCTGTTAGCTTATTACAGACAGTAGGGTTTGTTTTTATACTTTCTGTCTCATTGTTTTTTTTTTCTTCTGTTGCAATGAGACTTTTTTTGTGAAATGAGTGCAAACACTGAAGTGCAGATATCATGTTGCCATGTAGCATGACTTAGGCATATTTATTTCAGTATTTTTTTCCCGTAAGCTGTAAGCACTGATTTACTAATTTGCCGGTCAAAGATGTCTCGGTATCTGGGCTTAAACAGCTGGATTTTGATGAAAGGTAAACAATCCGTAGATGTCTTGGTCATTCAACAGCATTGCAATGATTATTTTTCAATGAAGGTTCGAACTACATGGCTGGAGACCTGCAGCCTATCAATGCTGAATTCTCCAGAGAGACATTATTAGTCTCTTTTTTTTACAAATCTGCAAGTCCTCGTGTTTTTCTTTAATAATGAATATGTAAAAGCAGTATCTCAACAAATGTAAAAGAACAAGTCCAAATTGTTCCACTTTACTTGACGTCAAGGGAATTATTCATGACGCTGTAATGAAAGTATTTCACAGTGTAAACAAACTAAGTCCAAATTTGTAAAGGAACACGTTCATGACAGCCAATGTTAAAACCAACATGACTGTTTAATGTAATGTTAACACATAAAGCTAAACGTTTTCTGATTTCTAAGTATGGGCCAGCTATGACATATTTATGACAAGTTATGTTGGCTCGGTTAATGTCAAGTTGTTAAAACACAGACATCTCAAACAATGCTAACGTAGCATTAAAAGGTCTCACCATGTATCAAATGACAGTCATAAATATTCATTAGACTCTTTCATGTTCACGACAGATGTCAAGTCAGTCTTATGCACAGCCCTTCAAATGAAGTGCTGCCAAATTCTTTCATTTGTTTCGAAATGGTATGAATGTCAGAACACTCTTGTGGCCTGTACTGTATCCTCACACTAAGTAAATGAGAGATGTTGCGAGCTTATCCTCGGGATCTGTATTGGGGCCGATCTGATTATCGTTATATAAAATAAAGCCAATCAGGAACCAATCTTTTTTTGACTATTTCCCCACAGCTTGCTAGTGTTGTAGTTCTCCTTTATGACAGCCAGGCTCTACAGTTTAAGCATTTTAATATACATACCAGTGAACCTACGTTTTGAACCAGGACCTTTTGGTATTTTGATCCAAACCATACAACTACATGTGTCATTTATTCCTGCCATTTTATACAACTAATAGGAGCGTTTCATAAATAAATTCCCCTAGAGGTGGCAGGAACTACAACCCAGGAGCGTTTTTAGTCCTCATATCTAAACCAGAGAACGATTACGGTTTTAAATACGTCTTTAATGTTGTGAAACGGTCAACGGTTAAATTAAGCATAAAAACGACATTTTGTGCATGGAAAAAGATCACGGTTTGGGTTCAGATGGGTGCATCAGTTACGTTACTTCACTTCCGATTACGCATGCGACGCAGAATGCGTTGCGGTTCAGTTTGTTTCATAAATAAAAAAAGAAATAACTTTACTTTTATTCTCAAATGGGACACGAACCCTGATCTCCTGGGGGAACGTCCTGTGTTTTATTGACCATCATTCTTTGCTTTGCTTCCGTCACTCTAAACGTGGATATAAGTTGCAATTTGCTTAAACAAACAACTTACGGGGGCATTTTTCGGGGAATAACAGCTTCTTTCGATCATGTAGCTTGTGAAACACTAAGTGTCAGATTTAGCCATGTACAGTTGTTATTTCAATCTTTCCAATACATATTTAATCAGCATTTAGTTTAATGAAAGTAGCAGATCGGATTCTGAAATTGCACCTAATAAAGCACTCTTCAGCATTGGATCTGTTAAATACATTTTAGGTTCAAGTTCGTTGTGTTTCTGAGCCATTACATTGGAGTTCACATGAGGAGAGATGACAAGGCAAATGTGAAATATGAGACAAGAGATGCTCCATCAAATCTCATTGTCCCGCCTGTTGCCTGTCAGTCCCCAGCTCACCACAGGTAGCCTACATAATGAGCCATCTAAATCTATTAGACCTCGATCAGCTGATCTGTTGTTGTGGAGCCTGTCTTTAGCCTGTGAAGAATTTTTCAGTGCCATCAAATGTCACACAGCTATGCAGAACAAGGAAATGAGTTAGAGGTAAATACATTCTTCATCGGCTTGGGAAGGTTCGTATCCATAAACAGCTGTCACCTTTTAGTTGTCCTGCTCAAATGGTTAGCCCATCAACACTCAAGTCCGACCTGCGGCCCTTTGCTGCGTGTTATCCCCTCTCTTTCCTGTCTATCCACTATCGAATAAAGGACAAAAGGACCAAAAAATGATCTTAAAATTTGCATTCATTTATTGTAAACAATACAATAAAGTGAATTCACTGCTGTCAAAAAAAAACAAAAAGCTTGGAAAGGTAGTGTAACTAAGTAATGTAGCGTTCCAGACACGGTTTTTAGCCCGTAAGTTACGGCTTCAAGTCACAACTCCTGACTTGGTAGCGTTCCAGGCAAAGTAACCACAAACCCTTCTAGCTAGCGTTAGCTTGCTAGAAGGGTTTTTTTGGGCTTAATTTAATAAATATAAGTAGTAGTACACAATCAAATGTTTGTTTTGATTACAATGTGCTTCACATTGGCTGTTTATGTCTATTTATTACATTTCTCACCGTTAATCTCCGGCATCTGTACAGCATCAACGGGGTGACATTGGTGTGTGTGTGTGTGTGTGTGTGTGTGTGTGTGTGTGTGTGTGTGTGTGTGTCTGACACGTCAAAACTGTAACTGAGAGTAATACATTCTGGTTCGAGTTCATGTGTAGTAAGTTACAGGTTTGACTTTCACGGGTAGAAAGTTGTGAAAACACGAGTTCCGCCTGGAACGCAGCATAACTGTTGCAAACAGCTGGTCTAATTACACTCTGTTTCACACATGAATGCAATTAACTAATTAAGGAGCTGGCAGAACAGAGGCACCAACCTGGATAGGATTACATGATTTAAAGCTCCCAAAGTTAGATTTTTAAACTATTATACTGCTGTCATTTGAATATATAACAATTATTATTATATTATATACTGTATAAACCATTTCATTTTCAAGATTTGAAATTGTCAAATGTCTGTCAATTTTGGCTTACACCTGTCTGTATTACATTCAATCAGCTAAAGCTAGCTGCCTGTCTCGCTAATTGAGATAACAACTATGTTAAAAACACCGTGTCCAGCTGGCTTTTTAGTCTTTTAAGCAGACTTATTTTGAAAGGACAACCATGTAAAATAGTCTTAACTACATACGCGATAGCTACATATGTGATACTGTGCTAAAAGCCTAAGATTTGTTGATCCTTGAAGGAACTGGATGGTTCTGCAATTGCAGTGTAGAGCTAACAAGTCCCTGTATTATAAATATGATAAACACTTTTTATAGAATCTTGACTATGTTGTTTCACTCCTGAGCCAGAGAAAAATCACCAATAAAGGCTTCTAAACCAAATACCACACAACCGGACATACAGCTTGAAACATTGTCCGCCAAGATAACAGCTATCTGGCTTTAGCACATAGCTACTGTTGTTAGCAGTGGACACTAATAGAATGTAGCAGCACTTTCTACCATCAAAAATCACTGATAAAGGCGTCTAAACCAAATACTACATAACTGGAAATGTTTTAGGAATAATTGTGACCCGGAATTTAGGAGAATTTAACAACATTGGAAGCCAAGATTACTTAACTTTTACTGCGGTTGTCTTGCAGCTACATGCATAACATTACATGTCGTTTAGCTGACGCTTTTGTCCCAAGCGACTTACAATTGCTATGTTTCTCAGAGGCCGCACACCTCCGGAGAAAGGAGGGGTTTAGTGTCTTGCTAAGGGAGACATTGGTTGATGATACCCAGATCTCCCACACCAAGGCATGCGTCATATCCATTGCACCATCACCCCCCCCCCTGAGACAATGTTAACTCTGCAGTAGCTTAAAAAAATCACTCCAACTCTGCCTGGCTGGAGCAGATGACAAATCATACAACACCGGCTTGGAGTTATACGTAAAACTGTTGAAACCGGAGTGGAAATCTGAAAATCTTAGTTCAAAGGGATTTCTCTGAAATATATTTACCTCATTATTTGAGTTTTGGCCACATTTAACATGATCATCCAACATTATGACATTATAGATATGAAAGGAAACACAGAAAATCATGGTAGTTCCACTTTAAAGGCTGCAAACTTCATCAAATCCTATTACGAGCAGGACAGAGCTGTTACTTTCCCTAAAACCGCTGTTTGCTTCCCAAGAATTATTGGTGCGTTCAGAACATGTTTTTGGCTAAAAGTAGCTGTTGCCTCAAACAGTTAGTTGTAGATCAGGCCCTTTTCTTCATAAAACCCCTGACTTCCCCTGGACCGCCACATGACGACGCACTTACCCTTTTAACTTGTAGATTTATCACCCCCACCTTTTTGAAGTAGTGATGTGAACATTTATGTATGACTGTGTGGTCCATTAACCTTCTTCTTCTTAACTATGTTCCCTTCCAAATGCTTCTGAAACTTGTCTCTTTCTTCACAACCCCATTATTCTGACTGCTTAACATCACACAACAAATCCCAGTGTTCATTCTCAAGACAGCATCACTCTTCCCCCAACATGCCCATACACAAACATTTCTTCCTTACCTAGAAATGCTTATCAGCCATAAACTCTCAGACTATGATATCATCAGGAAGCATCCACACAGGAAATCGTTCTCATCAGAACAGAAACAATAAAAAGCCTGCATGGTAAGAAAGCCTGGGAAATAATCACATACATACATCATATTTTAAGATGTATGACATAATGTAACCCGGTCAGTCAACCCTCCCACTGTGGTTCTAGTTCCTGGTGATGAGGATGAGCTACAGTTCACTACAGGTGACATATGAGTCACCATGCTTTTATGGACAGATGTAAGAAAACGGATGAATGTATCAACAGTGGATGTGCTTTGTTCTGCAGATGATATCAAAATGACAAAAAAACGAAAACTCATAATTTGGCACGCCTTGTGTATACTGCCGCTTGTTCAGCGGCTCTCAGCGTTAGATACTGCCAAAGGCACCCTTTTGCATCTGTTTGGAACGCGCCAGGCAAAGAAACTGCTGGACCGCGGCGCTGTTAGAGCGACGACAGTAGCGAGCAGTATGAATGACTAAATCCGTGAAGGAGTCAGGTTGGGTTGGTGGTTGGGTCAAACAAGACAAGACCGACCAAGCGCATTGATATCGCAGCGGACTAAATTGTTCTGTACTAAAAGGAAATTGTTACCAAGAAAGACAAGGCTGAGAGTCTACAGCCATGCTTGCAGCTCTGTGAGGCTACAGCTAGGGCTGGTCGATATGGAGAAAATCAAATATCACGATATTTTTGACCTAATAACTCAATATCATGGTGATGACACTAGGTGCTTTCACAAAATATCTACACAATGAGATTTTTGATAAATAATGATCAATAATGTGGATATATAATGGCAAATACAACAGTCTGGTAAGTTAAGAAAATGATATAACTTTACTGCAATGTAGCCTTTAAAACCAGGAAAAACAAGACGAAATCCAGTCTCATATCACGATATCGATATATCAATATATTTCCCAGCTCTAGCTACAGCAATGCTTTAAACTAAATGCTAACACCAGCATGATAAAAAACTTGATATGAAAATCCTTACATGCTGATGTTTAACCGTTAACCGTTTTAGGTTAGCATGGTACATTAGCTAATTATTAGTGCTGTCAAACAATTGACATATTTAATCGCAATTAATTGCATTAATGTCATAGTTAACTCACAATTAATCGCACATTTCTATCTATTCTAAATGTTGCGTCTTTTTGTCCCATTATTTTTTCTCATTTTAATGCTCTTATCAACACGGAAAAGTGGATCGGCTTGCTTCGTGCAAATGTTTTTTTAAAATTGAAAACCACATTGGCGTATAGCCAACTGTAGTGTTCAATTTCACACGTAACATTCACACTTGGAGCAAATAATCTCTCACACAGTGTAACACTGTCCATCAATAACATAATTTGAAAAAAATGGCATCATCTGCATGCTTGGCCATCAGGTGGTATTTCAGACTGGACGGGCTGCGATGATAGCTCAGTTCACAACGACAAAACACACAGATCACTTTGGTCTTGCCAATGGAACCATTTGGCAACTTTTAAATTAAATTCCATTCCATTAAAAATCTTATTGGCATCCATTTTGGCGTCTTGTGCTCGCCATCCACTCAAAACGTAACGTTACTACTCTTTGGCCGGCTCGCAAGCCCAAGCGGCGTGTGTACGGCGTGCCTGTTGTTTTGTTTCCGGTCTAGCTAGATCCGGTGTGGTGTTGTAGTTTTTCTAACGTTACTAGTGTGAAAAAACGTTTGCTAGGCCAAAAAGAACGTTAATCTCGCAATAAAAAAAATCAACGCTGTTAAAATGGGTTTGGTTAACGCTGTTAATACCGCGTTTAACTGACAGCACTAGTCATTCGTTAATAAAGGTATTTGGTCGTGAACCAAAGTATTGAACAATTTAAAATGTGCAACAAAATGTCCAATAGTCTGGGTCAAAGGGATTTTTAAAACCTGTACAACGCTTGGTGGGATAATTTGTGTGTGTTCGTTAGTGATGGGTGAAAATGAACGCATTTTTTGAACAACTCTTTTAAGTGTCAGGTGTGTACCGTACCACCGTGTCAGCCTGTGGAAGGTACCTAGTGCTCGTGAATCCCTGACTTTTCCCACTCACGCTGCCCATGTACTCACTGTTTTATAGAGTAGGCTGGGTACTGCTCAAGCTGCCTACTATGGTGGTGCAGTCACTCAAAACATAGGAAGCCGGACAATTTATGAGTGGGAATCTTTGTCTCGAACGAGGGCGCCAATGACTGACTCAAGTGGAGACGGCCTGCCAGCTACTAACTGAACGAGCCGAAATGAACCGTTCTCTGCTCCTTGCCTAGAAACAACGGAAAATCACTGCAGTCAAATCCTATTTCTGTAACAATATATTGAGCTTACATAGCCTACCAAAATACAAGTGGGATGCTGAATCAATGCGTTATTTAATATTGTAAAATGTTGTTGGGCGGGCAGCACTGGCTGTTAAACACATGCATATAACAATGTCACGGAAAAACGCCATATTTTGCAAAAAAGTATCAAATATTAAAAAGGTTTGATACATTTACATGTATAAACAAGAAGAATTGATTCTGTAAAAATAATCTCTTAACTCATGTGTGTGTGTGTGTGCCAATAATTCCCCTTCACAGACTGCAAGGAGCTTCCTCAGAAAACCGTTTTATTGTTATCCAGATTCTGTGATAACCTTTGTACAGGAGACAACCCTAACCCTAACCCTAACCCTTTGTTTTCATGTATGTCTAGCTTACCTGAGCTGTAGTTAATGTTTAGCTAACCTCAACCTGCCGTTTCTCTGTCCTACTGACAACAAAATGCTGTGAATGTTGTTGCTGTAACCTAGTAAAAGATTATCTTATGATACTGGGACCTTCAAACTCAACACACTTTATTTTTCTCTCATGTTCCTAAGCAAAAATAGTTTGTGCCACCATTCCCCAGTTGTAACTGAACTGTGTGGAGTGTGTTGAGTACTGTGCCAAGGCTGCATTTTCCCAAGCATTATAAACTGCCCTCAGTGCATGAAACTGGCCGTAGGGTGCCCTGTAAAGAGACCAGGGGATGTGAGTGTGTGTGCCAAAGCTTTATGGTATGTTGCATACAGTATGTTTGACTATTAAACACATATTGCCCTGTATATTTTCTTGTTTGGAACAAGTTAGTCTCGTATTGCCAGACCTATCAGCCCTACGGAGTTGGGTCTGGCTACACCACACATTCATTCTGGGATAGGAGAGAAAAACGCTCTCTGGCGTGTTTGCATTTCTTTAAACCAATCACAGTCGTATTGGGCGGCACTAATCTCTGGACACAACAACGGTGGCTCTGCAAGACGGTCTCGGGAAGTAACTTGTTTTGGTGGAACATTTGCACCCACGCAGAAAAACAACTTTTCATACAATATTAAATGAAGTTAACTAATCACAATACAGTAATGTAAGCTATTTTAATTAGCTAGAAACATGGTTAAACGGAATTCGCTCTTACGTGTGTATCGCTGTGTGAACTTATCCACAGCGTTTTGCCACAATCGGTCCAAGTTAGATAATAATTGCCGTAAACATATTCATTGTAAATCTTTACAATCATCACTTGAAAGAACCAAGCCGGCATGCCTTATTGCATGATCCAATTTTTCTATGCTATTTCTATTTTCATCGTGTACCTTGCTAGCCTAAAATTTGTTGTTGTTTTCAGAAGAGAATCACTGCCGTCAAATCCAATTTCTGTAACAATATATTGAGCTTACATAGCCTACCAACATACAAGTGGGATGCTGAATTCCTCTAAAACAAAGGAGATGTTAATTGATTTCAGGAAAGCACACTCCCTTAAAGAACGGAACAGAGTTTGTGACCGACAGCACATCCATCTTGCACCTAACGTGCACCCCGCCGCAGCGCGGCCCGAAGCAAGTGTCTTTGCTATTTTAAGACAGACGCAGTTGTTAATTTCTTGCTTGTAGCAGAAAGTGATCTCGCCATTGACCAACAAAAAGCTGGTCTAAAGTCAATAATGCAGCATTTTATTGTTATTTTAACAGTGCATTAATAAAATGTGCCTAGGCTCGTGCACAGCGTGTGCAATACGCTTGTTACACACACAGGGAAGCGCAGCAGCACACACACATGCAAAAGATTAAAAATCTAAATATTACGGCGCAAATCTTCCATTAGAATATCAATGTGCCAAGGTACAAACCTACCTGGCTTTTGAAGGGAATGGTAGATTACACTCTGATTTTTATTTTATTGGTTTATTGCAAAACACACCTATGAATATTAATGAAGACACTAAGTACAACCCTTTTGAACTATGCGCCCGGCACACAGACCCTTATTTCTGCCATCAAACTAAGAAAAAGTGGATTTGGACACACCCTACACGCACCTGTTCCACGCGCTTCCTGCCGTGCGCTTAGATCGTTAAAATAGGGTGCAGAGAAGAGAAGGTGACTGACAATATTGCCAGGTAATTATCCTGGAAATTTACTTCCCTCGATCCGGACTAGCGTTGACCTGCTTATATTTTTAGTGCAACATTATAAGATGAGAGGCTAAGCACCACTGTATGTGTTCTCTCTTTTTAGTACACAGTGGCTTTGCACTTTATAACTTTACTTCTTTGGGTGATTTGTGTGTGTGTGTGTGTGTGTGTGTGTGTGTGTGTGTGTGTGTGTGTGTGTGTGTGTGTGTGTGTGTTTTAATGGAGAGATGAAAGCTACCAAGCAACTAATCTTAGCGGGATGCAATCAGACACAAACATGAACATACACCCCCAGAGAGGAGTAACAAAATACCTGGCTATTTCTAGTGAGAAGAGATAACAAGCAGCGGTGCGACCCAGTACACTAAGCACAAGCACAAGCATACACACACACACACACATGCACACAGGTGGGCCAATCAGG
The DNA here is from genome assembly GCA_013375575.1 of Percina caprodes. NCBI lineage: Eukaryota > Metazoa > Chordata > Actinopteri > Perciformes > Percidae > Percina > Percina caprodes. Next base: position 1,076,978 of record JABXJD010000176.1, on the reverse strand, counting down.
TCATCTGGAATCAGTTAATGCTCCCCAGGATAGTTTCTCCACTGCTGCTGTTTAACTGTTTGCCAGCTGGCCTCAGACCAGCGCACTGAAGAGACAATTGGCCTCCTCTGCGAGACAGACACACAGGAAGGAATCATTGACACCTGAATCATGAGAGGGAACATCTGATCAAATATTAAGGCTTGAGATAATAGCTCATGTAAGGATTTAATCAGCGAACGAGTGCATATATGCAGTATATTTAAGCAGCCAATCCTCACTGGTGTAAGTTGAGATAAAGATGGCAAACACTGTGAAACCATACAGAACCATGATTATGTTGGAACAATGCAGCTGTATTGAAATAAACTGAGGAAAATATGTAATGATCAACTCATCTCATGCAAAGCGGGTACAATAACCGCTTGTTTGCAATCAATGAACATCTAGAATGGCATCATGCAGTGGAAAAACAGGCTACATTGTTACTCAGAGGATGCTTAGCTCCAAAGCACTTCAGAATAAAAGTTTGTCTGCACTTTTAGTATGAGTATTACACGTTTAGCTATGGGTGAGTGAACCGTTTTTAATTTATGCTAATGCTTTCGCTGGAGCATTTTTTTTTTTTAAATGACTTGAAAAAACATGATAGTACCTGGCAATCCCTCCATCTCTCTTGTAGACATAGCTGATACAGCATGATGCCCGTATGTCTGTCTGCCTGTTGGTCCCTCCTAATTCCCCCATCTCTCCTTTTGGGAGACAAGAAATAAAATGCCAACTACCTGCTCTTATTTAGCCTGATTCCAGACCTCTGAATTGAAGCCCCCATTAGCTCTGGTCTTGTGCTAATTGATTGAGTCAAGCCAATCGAGGATTTTTATTAGGCAGAGTTGAAATTAATCATTGCGGACGTGTACGATTCTGTATCAATGCAGTGACAGACCTCAATCGATTATTGCCTACTGATGTTAGTTTATCATTTTTTGTTTGTTGCTTTTTGAGTTTTTGCCTATTGAGTCAAGAGTCTTTTTTTTTTTTAGATACAACAGATACAGATACAATATCTAACTGCTTGAATTTGTTGATGAAAACCATGTGTAGCAATATGTTATAAATTTCAGAAGGTGGCACACCGTGGTACATCGTGATATCACATTGGATCGACTTGTTGTCACGGTAATGGTAATATAATTTAATCATGACACCAGTGAAGTTTCACACCCCTAATTTGTATGCGGGATAAAGAATTGGGACATTGACTTCCTATGCCAGAGCAAAACAAAAACTAAGGCAAAATGGACATGTGGACGTGGAGTTCCGTTCATATTGGACGATAACACACCTCAGGATTTACGTCCACTGCCAATGTTCAATGCAAATGCTGGTAGTAGTTTGTGCTCTCTACACATCTAACTTTTTTTTCTTGCATGACGCCTGAGTTTGCATCCCATTATAGACCTGTAACCAGAATCTTTCCTAAACTTTTAACAAAAGCGGTTTCCCACAAATGGACAATATCCAGATAATTAGGTCAAGACATTGTTTAGAGTTGCCCTTTCACACATGTACCACACAACAGGAAGTTGTTATGTACCGATACTAATATTGAAAAAAAGCCTCCAATACTGCTTAAAATGCTGGTATCAGTATCTGCAGGTCCTGGAGTTTATGCACCAATCTGATACCACATAATTTAGCCCTAAAGAATATATATATATATATATATATATATATATATATATATATATATATATATATATATATATATATATATATATATTTCTCATTCATTCATTGTTTATGTTTGTTTCATGCTTTACAAAGAGTTTACCCTTAGCCAGGCCGTACAACAATGGTAGCAATCTAATCACAGGGATTGTATTGGATCAGTACTATGTATTATTATTATTATTAGTAGTAGTAGTAAGTATAGGTATCAGAAACTGTGTTGGGAAGAAAAAAAATGCTATCGGACCATCTATAGTCAGAAGTGTTCTCACTTCCTACAAATACTTCCTTTTGGTTTTGGTGATGGGTGGTGCCTGGGGAGAGCATGCAGGAAGCAGGACATAAAGCAGATTTCACCGTGGTCACATAGCTGGTTCATAATTTGGTCCAAAGCAATCAAGTCTTTTGCTTTTCTTTGAATTTGTCTGATCATTTTGGCACCAGCCCTTACCAATAGAAGTTTCCAAATCTTGTTGTCTCTCCAGTGAGACATTTTCATTGCTGTCTTTGTGTAAATGACCGTTCTTCTTCTTCTTCTTCTTCTTCTTCTTCTTCTTCTTCTTCTTCTTCTTCTTCTTCTTCTTCTTCTTCTTCTTCACCCTCGGATGTTTGTATTCTTCCAGTTTTTCCGCCAGCTTAAATGTGATACAATCTTCGTTAACATGCCCACTTGCTCGCTGTGAATTCTCCCAAATAATGAGCTACTCTATTCACACATGGGTTCAATTGGACATTACACAGACTTTGTTTAAGGGAGCTGGCAGGGTAATGTCCATTTATTGCCTGCTCCAACTGAATTGATCATAGCGTTCTCACATTCAGCTCCTCAGCGTTGCAGTGCATGTGTGAAAGCTCAAGCATTTTCATTGCCTAACCATACCATACCCAATTGTTTATTTTCCCTAACATATCTATATCTAACCAAACTTATAGTATACAGTGGATGGTATGCAGAGCCTGTGTACAGAGAGAGAATTTAGAAAAATTGGCATTGGATGTAATCGAGTACACGTCTTGACGTCCCTACTGCACTTGCATCATAAAAGAAAAGATAATTTTTATTGGGATTTTCAGACTTGAAGCACTGCCTATTGTATCCTATAGGTGATTCATTGGCTGGTGCCAAGGCCATTTTCCAGTCTCTAATATGGAGAACGTTCATGTTGTGTAATCATTCAAATCTGTCCCCAGGCTCTGTCTGAGCTAGACTTTTGTCTTAATTTTGGCTGGATACTGCACTGAATAAATTCAGCCATCACTTTTCATTATCGTACTCCACATATGACATGTTAAAATGTCTTCCGGGAGAGTGGTCTGTTAGTGAGTGTCTAGAGTGTTTGTTTCAACTCCTATAAAAGGATCCGCTGAATCATGCTGGATTGGCACAGACAGTGCCAACCGTCTTAAAGATTGAGACATGGCCTTTTCATTGCTGGACACTTGATTTGATTTGCAATATAATTACTGCACTTTTAAGTGATTAAAATAATTACTTACTCTGCACTCAAAAATGCAATTTAATAAGCAGATTCCCATTGACCTCTCTGTTTACATTTTTGCTTTACAAGTGATAAACCCTTAAGATTTTTGTCACCCCCTTTTTTCTAGTGCCACAATAGTAAGGTTGCAATGGATCCAAGACATATTTGGTTGAGAGGTGATTGTTGTTGTGGAAATGATCAGTGAGCAGGGTCAGATTGGCATGATACTTTGAATATAACTTCATTAGCTGTTTGTCTATGTCATTGGCTGACTGGTTACTTTTTTAGTAGTTGAAAAGCATGGTGGATGATAGAAGGGAGAGAGTGAGCTATGCATGTCTAATGACCACAGAGCTTATAGCCAACCAGCTGGCACAAACCTGTATGCTGTAATATCTGCAGCCAGCAACCCACTGGCACTACTAAGCAACTGTCGTCATTCCCTTTATGAAGTATGGACACCGTTGCATCGCAGCGGACAAACAGACCGAGCTTGTTGAGCTGTCAGTCACATTAACGAGCCAGTAAAATCCCACCCTCACTGTTGCAGGGGCGGGACCCTGGGTAGGGGGTTGTTGCCTTGTTAAAGTTAATGAGTGCTCATATCTTTTACTGGCAAATTTTCACCTGCATGGCATGGGGCTCGAACACCGCAGCCTGTCTCCTTTCCAAACGCTGCTGCTACTGCTTTTTTGTTAATGAAAGGATGACGCAAGTGTGTTGTGCATGGTGTATGTAGGTGTGAACAGTCGGTTGTTTTTATAATTCCTTGGTCCCCAAGGTGTCACTACTTCTGTGCAATGATGCAAGCTGCAAAGGGAGCCAAAGTTCTCAAATGTTTGCTCACTGAACACAAGCAGCCCTACGAGAATAACTTTTTTTTTTTTATTTAGATTTTGAACTATTTGATCGAAGATTCAATGAAAACGATTTGGCCAGACATTCCAACATTTATTACATGACAGTTTGCGTAACTGTCCTATGGAAACATTTCGATTTATACCAAAAAATTAGTAGTAGTACTAAAAAACTAAATAACTAACACTGGGCATGAAGAAGGGTGTCCAGATTAGGGTTAATGTAAATCTTAACAATATGGCCTACAGTAATGGCAGAGTTGCTCTGGAGAATCTCATTGGTTGAGGTTAAGTTCAATTGCTCTGCATGTCTCTCAAGACTGTGTTGAAAGAATGTCAAAAACAATAGGTATTATGTCTGTAATTTCCCATCCAGAAGATCACTTTGATTGATCTACATAGAGATACAATCACATTAGCCTTTTGGTTTACCAAAATTGTCCCACAAACACTTCAGAAAAAAATCATGTGATGTCGCGGTTCCAATTGTCCATATCCAGGACGTTCCACTTCCGGGATTGCTCTGTTGCCGTCTGAAATTCCGATGTATGTCCTTGTTTTTGGCCGGGTGTCCACTATCTTACGCTTTCTTCAGTTGTAATTTTGAACACCAGTCGATTCATGAGGACTATGGTTAACTGCTCCCCAGATCTCTGCAGGGTAAATCCAGACAGCTAGCTAGACTATCTGTCCAATCAGAGTTTTCTGTTGCACAACCAAAACAACCTTTGAACGTACACATGTTTTTTGTTATTTTGCAGCGGTACCGGCTTAGCACCACCCATTACAGTTGTGATTTGCTTAAAGAAATGCCAATAAACCAGAGCACGTTTTTCCCCCATCCCAGAATGCTGTGTCGACTAGCCAGACCCTCCTCCGAAGCGCTGTGGAGGAAGGTCTGGCAATGTGAAACTACAGTTCTAATAAATGTTGAGCAGAGCGATTGCAAACAGTAAACATATATAAACAAAATATATTAGAGTTTATACTCTGCTAGTGTGTTGTTGACACATCCCCCATCATAAAGACGTCCCAATCCCCACCCACAATGCATCAATATTGTGTGTTGGCCATCTGTGTGAATGCGTGAGGTTTCCCCGTACCCTAATTTATCTTTCAATTTGTTGATGTCCTGCTGTTTGGCACTCTACACAGCCTTCCACTCACCATCACCTGTGTATTAAGCTGGTCCTATACTCTGTGATTATCTGTGGAAAAGTACTTAAAGGGTCATCAAAATTTGAGTTTCCATCCGACATCAGATTCTGTGCTGCACAGCAGCTTAGCTGAGGTTTCTGAGCCTTTCATGTACACGTGGGGACCAGAGTTGTTACCATATCATTTTGGTGTTGAATGTGGGACAAGATAAATAGCTGTCATCTTCACGGGATAGATGGTGAAATCTGTGGTTTAAATTTCCTTGGACTATGGAGGTCACCATGACAACCCGGGAATATTTCCATTAAAGATGACAGTGTGGTTCTTTCAACCCTTCCTTTGTTGCTACAGAGTGCGTGTACATGTTGGTGTGGTGTGTGTGTGAATGCCATCCAGTCCCAGGTATTTGTCCACGGGGCGCCACACTGACCAAACAAACCTGTCGAGGGAGTCGCGTGATGGAACGTCAACATGTAAACCTGAGCCTCTGTTTGCAGGAAAAGCCAAATAGGCTGCGTTAACCAATCACTCCGATGTTATCTGAGAGAACCTGATCTCTTTCTCTGGCGGAGGGGGGGGGGAATGCGGCTCAGCCTGTCTTAGGTATATCAACCACACACAGCCATTAGTCAACTTCTGACATAGAAGAGGGACACTGCCAGCTACAGTACTTTATTTTCTTTATCCTGTCTCCTTTGTGAAATGAAGCCTGCCATGAAGGATTGAGGACAGCAATGTGGAAATGAGATGCTCTACTTGAGATCTGGTGGAAATTAGGGGGAAAGTACACTTGGACTAACAAAAGATTGCATGTTTGCCAAGATCAATCAAAACTTTCACAGAGTCCAGTCATGTGGTGTGTAATCACTGTGAATTTCTGTTTTTCTTTGTTTACAGGTTTTCTCATGGCAATAAGCTCATTTCTCATGACATGTATTATTATGAAGAGATCTTAAATTGAATGTAAGAAAGGACCCTAACACCAGAAACACACCGTCCGCTGAAATCCCGCGAATCTGTCTTGCCACACCAGCCCGCGGCTGCAGCAATTGTTTCAGCGTTTCCTCTGTTTCTACCGCTAGACACGAGCGAATGTGACCAGCCAGGCAGGTAATCACATACAGGAAGGTCACAGCGTAGCTGTATACTTTTACAAAATAAATCACATTTCAAGATAAAACACCCAGGTGTATGGTGATTTTGGCTGTCTTGACTTCTCAGCTGTGTCTTGTATGAACAGCCAGGCGTGCGACCAGGCATAATGCTGCTGTTGTTTCACATTATGAGTTAAGTTTAAGGGAAGCCTTTATTGATATTCATGATGATATAAGCATTATTTTTCATCATTTGATAAATAAATACATACACATAACTAACCCGCTGATGAGTCAAACTATAAGCATTAACACATTTGAAAGAAGTCAGGTTTCCATCCAAATGTTGCACAAATATTAACTTAATTTTGTGCAACACTACAAAATAAAATGCTAATTTGTACTTCCACCCACTACGGTGGGAAACCATGTAGGTACCGTGATGTAATTATGGCATTTCTGTATATTTCATATATGTAGTATGTAGTATGAGGAAGGTTATGGACTACACAGTGCATCTACATCATGATTTATTTGCTAACTCTGAATCCATTATTAACTTTTTCACATTAACCAAGCAGTATTTGGACTCTTTTTTTAATTCTGTTTCTGCTTAATTTTGAATGATAGAATTGATTAAAAATAGACATCAAAATACAAGGATGAATGCGGGGGTTGGGAACCATATTTCTGTGGGTTCCGGCACCGCCCCGTTTGCCGTTCCTGTTTGTAGGTGTTGATTCATTAAACTAATAAAGGATACAAAAAAGAAAAGGTTACCAAGAGCTCCCCACCCTAGGCTGGGAGGATCAGGGCGGCACACACTCAGGTAGCAATGGTTTACAGAAGGAGCAGGATGCCTGTTAGTTCAAGACTGTCGGCTGTGGCGTGAGACCAACAAGAATCCTAAACACAGTCCTTTCTCTCTCATGGTTTGTCTGTTTCTCTCTGGTAAGTGGCTTCATCCACTGCATGACCTTCTATTCCTTTCTACACAGCTGTTTACTGCCTCTGACTATTCTTATCAGTGTGTAGGCCGTAACCAATGTCTAAAACAGAAACTGATGTGATGCTGAAATTACAAAAACAAAAGCTCTCATTTCTTATTCTAATTCGCAGTGAAGTGAAGCAGTTCAAACCACAAAAAAATACCTAAAGCATGAAGTGCCACAAAATACTGTTCCACTGCCACATTACATTGTGGCACAAGTCAATACCAAGTCTTTCTGTTATGGCTCCTTGTCCTTCATGTTAATGCAGTAATAGCTGCCCCGGTACATCAGATATGACAACTAACTGAAATTAATGATGTAATGTTTACATGTTATCATGGCAACGGTTTTATCAGAATCTGATACATCTGGAACAAAAACATAAAGAATAAAAAAAAATGTCTTCATCCAGATTTTTATCTTTTATCCTCACTCAAAAATTGTAGACATTACTTTCACATTCTAATATATTCTTATGGCTTAAAACTAAACTTTAACTAAAAATTGCCACCCGTAAAGCAATGCATTCTCATTAACGTGTTTGTACAATATCATACAAAAATAGATACACACCATTTCTCGATTTCGATTCCAATTTTTGTCGGCCCAATCAGCGAACAGAGGGAGTGGCTGAGAACGATGACATTGAAGTTTGGTAACCTTCGGCAAGTTCCATGATCCAGAAGTTAATCCCGAGAACAATCTTTGCTGAGTTTTGTTGGTGGCCATGATGTTGTGGCTTTCCTCCCCATGGGGTTCGGGAAAAGTTTTCCAGCTAGCTCCGTAAGTAGTGAAAGAGTTGTGTAAAGCTAACACAAGCGATGCTAAGCCAATAGTTCTTGTCGTCTCCCCTCTTGTTAGCCTACCAGACAGGGAGGGCAGAGCCAGGCTACCAGAGTTGCTCTGGGCAGATCCACTAGTCTTCAGGGAAGTTTACACTTCTCTGTACAAATGAAATGTACGAGATTACAAAATTAGACGACAATGGGATACAGTGCTCTGTGAACGGGCGCTCGTACCAGCAGCAGTTGGTAGTTGAGATTGGCCGACAATAGGTTACTGGTAGCCAGCTACAGTGCCCCGTGAGATGGCGGCCCTTTTACGCGCAGTGACAGTTGGGTTTAACCAAAAGGGCTAGTTATGTTTAGGAAACATATCATGGTTTGGAATAAAACGGAGAACGGACACACATTTCCTGGGTGAAAGTCTGGTAAGACTTTACTTGAAGCAGTGACATGACACCTTCATGAACACATGACACTGTCATGACATGAACCCTAACAGTTACCATAACCATAACTTGTCACAACAAAACCGAATGACACTTACTTACTCATGTCACTCTTATGTAGATACCTTCAAGTCATGTGTAACCAAAAGTCTTTTGTTTTCCCCGGGACACAAACTCTGCTCCCCGCTTGAAAGCACTGTGTTTGGGTGCCCGGATAGCTCAGTTGGTAGAGCAGGCGCCCATATATAGAGCTTTACAACTTGACCTGCGGCCCTTTGCTGCACTCTCTCTCCTGTCTCTCCTCTCATGTCTTCAGCTGTCCTGTCAAATAAAGGCCTACAAATGCCCCCAAAAAAATCATCTTTAAAGAATAAAGAAAGCCCCGACCTCCCTACCTGGCTTACACAGCAGCAGTCAATGTGGTGCATGCAGCAATAAATATGTGCAATACACAAATTACACTGCTCTTCTTTCCGTAGCTACATACAAACAAATGGTTTGTGTAAACAGCCTGCGTAGAGGCTAAAAAAAATTGTGATCTAGGTGACTTTGCTGTCCCCTCTATCCGACTGTAAGCTCATACAGATCTGTACCATACTTACTCCAGTGGTTATAAAAAAATTAAAAACAAAAAGCCATGTAGTGTTCCGCCACTGTTTTCTGAAGCAGCAGCGCTGTTGCTACAGCTGATCCCTTGTTACTGAAGCCACGTAATACCATGTAATATTATGTCTTTGTTCGCTCGCTGCAGCTCAGCGGTTGCATTTGATTCACTTGTTTTCCACATTGCGCCGTGCCAGAGCTATGGTTAGCAGCAAAGCGCTCTCGAGGGGCATGACTCTCTGGTTTTTGGACGCGACAGGCCTTACTTCTATTTAATGAGGCCCGTCTTTAAAAAAATGAAGGCAGAGAAAGAGAGTGAGAGAAATGTATGATTCGCTCTGTTCTATCTGAAACAGCTGCATCTGTGGTGTTCTCCTCAGATGGTACTGTGGTTTTGGGAGTCGTGCCTTTTAGACACTCTACCTCTGCTCCACTGTTTGATGGCAGCCCATCTGAGGCATAGAGAGAGAAAAAGAGGTAGAATCAGATATATACCATTGGCAAACGCAACATGTACTCTCCCAGACTGATAGCACATAATTAATAAAAATAAAATGGCACTTATTAGGTAACTTACTGGAAGTCCTTGGTTGACAAAATGGCAACCACTTATGCAAACCAAAACATTAATAATAAAGAAATATGGCTCGATGAACTTTATGTTATGATTTTATCCCCTTAATGGACATTTTGAAGTATAACTACTCAAGCGCTAAATGGCAGCGGGCTTCGCCACAGTAACCAAAACACCACGCAACATTTAGCCTCCACCTCTGCCAGAAAGTCTCAGCACAGGCCTGATACCCAAGACGAGACACATGTAGGAGAGCAGCATGGAGAAATAATCACCGAAAGGAAAAGAAGAGGGAATTGGAGGAGATGAGAGAAGTAATAAAACTCAAGCGGGGTGTCGCAGCCAGGGCTTTTGGTTAGGCTGGGATAGAAGCATTGAAAACAAATTCATTGAGCACATTTTGTGCGCGTGAATCTTGACGCAGCATCGCATCCTGATGATAAGATGGGGGTATAATGAGGGTTTAGGGTTCCTTTCCCTATGATTTACCTCTCTTGCACGGTTCAACTGATCAACATAAAATTACAAAGAACCAAGAAATACCACAAACTATGATAAACCGCCAGTGCTATTGTTTGTACATTATTTTGTGGTGCATAGTATTTTGGGGTTTTCTTTGTGGTACAGTACACATTGTAGGTTACTTGTGGCAGTATGCAAAAATGTACTTTACTTTAATTACAAGCCTGCTTTTCCACTGGTCAGGTGTATCAAAATGGCTGTCTTCGATTATGCGTGGGTTCATATCTTAGTTCCTGCTCTTTCTGTCAATACTTAATAAAAGTAAGATTGTAATAAAAGTGAATCATCTGAGCACCTGTTCTTAGCTGCTAAAAAAAGGGAGGAGGCACGGACAACAACATAACCAGAGGGAAACAACAGATAAAGGAGAAAGAGGCTCACTAAGAAAAGAGGAGTGCAGGAAGGAAAGGAGGTGTAAATAGAGTCAAGGCCAGACAGAGGGAGGGGGGGAGGAAGCACTTCTAGCTGTTAGCGCAGAGCAGAGAGTTGTGTAACCTTGGTATGTGATCTTCTCCAGGGCAGGAGTCAACCTTCCTTACCTTTCAGTTTTTCATTAGCCTTCTACTGCTTTTTTCTCTCTCAGTCTGTTACTTCTGTGTCACATCAGCATTTAAAAGATGCAGCGAAATAATTAATTTCAGTGGATTTGCTCACAGGGAAAAGTTGATCCATCTTTCTTCTGAAATATTTCAAATCAAGTTAATTGTTTGGGGGAAAACATGCAAATTTGCCCGTTGACAAATAGTAATCCGTCCTGATGATGAACTGTGAGGGAATGGAGGAAGCTATATCTACTTTAATTTACCCCTGCTCTGCTGAGAGAGTATACTGCTCTACAAAAGAGGCATTGTTGGCATGAATAAGTCAATGTCAAACATCATGTCCCTTAAATATATTGTGCAAACTAGCTAGCTCATAGAGAGGTTGTGACTCAGCTACAATAGCTCCTCAACTAGCCTTGCAAAATGTTACTAGTACCATAACTTTGCATGGACGCGTGGATGAACTGTGCTGTGCTACTTTCTAATGCAATCAGGGCTTAGTCTCTCCCTACTGCAAATATATATAGATATATATATATTTTTTTTTTTCTAAAAATATCTAGTACTTAATACCTGCACAGCATATGCGGATTATTAGACAATGGGCCCCTGGGCACAGACATGCAAATGGCCCCACCATATTTCTTACATAGGGGCAAGACACAGACTTAGTGATGCTTTTGCCTCTTTTTTGTTGTGTGTGTCTTTGTAGACCTTTTAGGCACTGCGTAGTCTTTCTGTGTTACTTTGTCATTGTTTTGTGTCTCTTTGTGGTTGGTTTGTGTCACTTTGTGGTTGTTTTGTGTCTCTATGTGGTTGCTTTACATCTTTTTGTGGTCATTTTGGGTGTTTTCTAATCATTTTTTGTTTCTTTTTGAACTCTTTATATGTGTCTCTTTGCGTTCATTTTGTGTCTCTTTATGATTGTTTTGTGTCTCTTTGTCTTTGAGGTCTTATTGACCAATTTTTGGCCCTTTTGGTAGTTTTGGTAGTCTCTTTGTAGCCTTTTTATGTTTCTTTGTGGCCATTCTGCATCTTCTGATTAGTATGTCTCTCTTTAAATTGACACTTTGCTGTAAACTTTGGCCCTTGGCCTTTGCCTTGCAGGTCCGATCAGTAATCCATCCATGCTGCACAGCACGGTATTTTTAGCCTTCAAAGGTACTCCTCATCTTCAAAATCCAAATCGTATTAGGCTGTGGAAGATGTTGTATTAATACAGGACTATTGTAAAATATCTTAATGTGTGGGAACTTTTTTCCTACAAGAAGTCTTTCTTCTTCTGGTAATATCCAAACATGGAAAATATAGTTATTTCTTACCGTCAAACATATATGCCATTCTATATTTGCGTATGATCAGTCCTACGTCATTAACACCGGAAACTTTATGCAATTCACTGGGAGACTGGCAGGATGACGAGTGAGCAGCGAGCCCGTGGGGAGCCCTGGGTTAACCACTAACAACCAGAGGTTTTTCAGCGCAGACCAAGCTGCGCTTTAAACAGCCACTTTGCCAGCACAGTGGTGAATGTATGGTGCCAGCCAGGAGGGCCGAGCTAGCTGGGCAACTACCAATATTCATTGTTCACACGTATGAAAGGCAAAAGGGAATGAACAGCTCCAAGAAAATATATTATGGAGTGGTATTAAAGAAAACACAGTTGGAAAATACTCAAGGACAAAAGAACTTCCCTTTTTCCATCCAATTTCTGCCTCTGTTAGCCACCTTTTCCTTTATCTCTTCATCCAACAAAGCTGGGATCACAGTAGAGTGGCAGGAAAAGAGAGAGAAAGTGAAGCCATGTCTGAGTAAGGGCACCACTCAAGTTCATAATCAGCCAAATTAGCTTTATGCTCACTGACGCGCTGTTCCACTGAAAGCTGCACACCCTGCCAGGGGTGTGTGGGTGAGTTTGAGCCAGCGCGACAATAAAAACCATTGTTGCATTTGTTTAGACAGCCCGTCCAAGTTCAACCCTCTCCATCGGACCAGGTTTGTCGGCCCAATAATAGCACCTAATTTGTACGGAAGTCGGTAGAAATCAGCGTAAAACGAAATCTAAAAAAACAAGCACATTCTCAAGCCACCTTATTACCTAACGCTTGCATCCTGTTGTATGTTAAAGTCTTTTTTTCCTTAGACCCTGGGACTTATGGTGATTTAAGTCTTGCTAGAGTGACATTTAGAGTTGTTGTTTGCCAGGGAGGTGTCTGACATGTTTTAACAGAGTTGCTGTCTGTGTAGTAAACATCGCAGGGAAAAAGATGCAATTAGAAGAGGTGAGAAAGAACCAGAGCTGGTCAAGTTTATGTCCAATCACAGAGATAGCCCTTGACAACACCTTACCCATTCCTTTACCTTTTCCATTCTACTTTTTGTTTTGTTTTTCAGCTCACTGGATCCCATTTTCCTCACTCTGTCATCCATCCACATGCCCGTGCCAGCTGTAAGGAACTGACAGTGCAGCAAGCAGAGTGGGATTTTCCCAGTAACATTAGCCTCTCAGAGGACAAGGTGAGATTGGTGGGCAGGATGACTATCTGTCTATTTGTCCGTCTGGGTCAGTCTTGCTGTCAGTCCTGCGCCACTTGGCTTCAAACCTCCGTGTAGCTTCACTACAAATTCATATTCATCATCAAGATGTATGAGATGCCTCTCCACAGCAGTCTGAGAGATGAAGATAAATAGAATGAGGATAAAAATGACGTGATGTTTTCCACCCTGTCTCTCACTTATTCCTTTTTCCCACCCTGTGAACAATGCCATTGAGTCACTGCCAGCCGTGACCCATCTCTGCCAGTCCAAGTACTTAAGTCTTTGGGATCAACAAGGTGTGGGAAAAGTGCCTCCTGAGACGATTTCCTATTTCAGTCAAATCACAGATCAGTGAATTTTCCTCCAATTATCCCCCTTACATGACAGGTTTAAAGTCCTTTTTGTGTTGAAGTAGCTGCTTTGGATCTGTATTTCTGAGAGGTGCCAAACAGAAACACTACAGCAAATGCCACAATGCCATTCCCCAAAACCATTGATATCCAATTAAGGTCTGTAGTCATGAATTCAATGTGGCACCAGTGCTGCCAGTAGAGTCTTGCTCTCCCTCTGGGCACAGTTGAAACTAGAAAACAGGCACCTTTTCCACATCCAGGGCAGGGGTGAATGTTTATTATTGGCACACTTGAATGGACTACAGGTTCTAATAGAGCACAGACATATCCGGGGAAGGACACTGCCAGTAGTATTAAAATGTCCTGACTCGTTTAAGGGTCAGGTAATGCTCGAACAGAACTACTCAAAAGTGTTATATATACTGTACCTGTTCTGAACACCATTTTTTCCCCCCAGGATGATAAAGTCACAACCTGCCCTACTCTGTTTCTTTTTGCCTTCGTTGATTGGGTTTAGGCATTAAGGATTAGAATTAGGGAAAGAATTTAAGGCTAAACCAATCAGAGGCAGAGTAGGGTGCGGATCATTCCTTTGCCATCTTAGGAAAAAAATATTGCATTCGACCATATTGGAGGGTGCTGTTAAAGCCAACGTTGAAAAAGATTTGGGTAGAGATGTTTCTGAAGCTTTTCGACCATCCTACAAGCACTTGCAAAGAAGCATATTGTCCAACGTCCAAAATATAGGCAAGGGTTTTGATGAAAATGATTGATTTTTAAATTTTGGTTTTGGGTTTAGGTGGATGGAATAGTGTTAAAGGATTAAATGAAGCGTTCTAAAAAGAGGCCACTTTGGAACTCCCAACAAAAGGGAAGAATCAATCACCCTTCTGTCTTCCCTTTAATGCACACTCTGTCATGTTTAAGGTTTCTGTGCAGCAACCCTTGCTAAAGCAGTATGAACTCATTAAAACATATAGAGTTTTAGATACTACCCTTTGATGTTGTTGTGAATTCAAAAATATACTCTACCACTCCTGCTTTCTTTTTTCTAATCAAGTTTCTATATTTCAAAACATCAGCACAAAGCAACTCACTATAGTCTTATCTATGTCTATTCATTTCAAGCTTCTTATTTTTCTTATTCAAAATCCTCTCCCAGTTTGTTGTTTTGTGGATCATTTCTTTCTACTTTTACAAAAAGTTTCACAAAGTCAAAGGCTTCCACCTGCTCCCTGGATCAAATGCCCACAGCCCTGCTCAAAGCATGTCTGCCTGTCTTGTGTCCCATTATGGTGGATGTCATCAACTGCTCCTTGGAATCTGGCATAGTACCCACCTACTATAAAACAATACTAAGTCACCCCTATCCTCATGAAGCCAGGTTTGGATCCAGAGGGCGCAAACAACTACAAGCCAATCTCCAACCTTTAAAGTAAAATCTTGGAAAAAGCAGTTGCCGCCCAAGTCCATCAGCATATGTCCAACGATGAGCTTGAGGAAAGGTGTGCCTCAAGGCTCTTTGCTTGGACTTATGCTCTTCACCATCTACATTTATCCCCCTTGGTCAGATTATCCAGCAACATGGTCTCATTTTCCACTCCCATGCGATGACACACAGCTCTTTATCAGCACCAAACCATCCACTCAGCCATATATATATATATATATATATATATATATATATATATATATATGCTGTGTTACTGCTTATGGCATAGCATTTTGTAAAACCTTTCTTTTGGTCAACATTTTTAAATCCAGTGTTTTTACTCTTACGTGTTTGTTTGTTTGTTTTATACTTGATTGATACATTTTGCACCCTCTGAACACCTTAGTGGCAAAAATGTACATGTCCGAAAAACTGATATTGAATTATCATATGTCAATTTTTTTTTCTGCTTTTTTTCATTAATCACTTAAACAATTTATAACTTGCTCAAAACTACCAAACATTCAATAATTTTCAGGATGTGATCCATTTAAAAAAAAAAATACTCCCTCTGGACACGTTTTGTGGAGAGGCTTTAAAAATGGTCATGCAGACTTCATCTGCCAGCAAACTGCAGGACTCATCTGAAGATGACGCAAGTTTTGAGGGGGAGTTTGACACAAAATGGTCACTGGAGTCCTCCAATTCTATGAGTGCCTCTAACCCTTCCTCTGAAAGTAAAGAGGACACTGAAGATCCTGTCCATCCGTGAGTGGACAGCAAAGAACGGGCAAAAGAACGCTGTGCTATATCCCAGCACCGACCGGCATGATGACAGGGCCCACAAGATATGTCATATCAAGAATCCACAATGTGGCATCCTCTTTCCACCTTTTCTTCACTCCTGACATGATCCAGTTGATTCAGCAAATTACAAACCTACAGGGGAGGTCAAACCTCCTGTTTGTCGGGGACTCTTGTACTGGCAGCTCCAGGGATGGATCTACCTTTCCAGTTGCAAGTTGATGCGAGTGATGTTGGTGCAGTGTTGTTACAGATTGATAAACAGGGAATTGAAAGACCAACAAGTTACTTCTCTAAGAAGTTTAAGGTGTATCAAAGCCATTAGTCAGCCATTGAAAAAGAAGCTCTTGCTCTTGTGTCAGCCCTTCAACATTTTGATATTTATGTTGGGTCAAGTTCCTCATTGGTAGTGTACACTGATCAGAGCCATTGACCTTTTTGCGTTCCCTCCAAATCAAAGGTTAATGAGCTGGGCCCTGTTCTTACAGCCTTATCATTTGGATACACGCCATATTAAGGGTAAGGACAATGGGGCGGTAGATGCCCTGTCGCGTGCGCCATTGTCATAGTGTTTGTTAGGACTGCCTGTCATTTTTCATAAAATGGGTTGTGTAGATAATGCGCTGGACTGAATGGGTGTTTGAGATGATATTAACATGGTTGGATGTTTGATATAAAAATGTGAGGAGGGGGGGATTGACAGGTCCTAGGCCTATTAAGTCCCTTTGGTTGCTGGGATCTGTGGATTGGCTAATAAAGACTGATGATTGACACCTGGATTAACTGATCGCTCACGTCTATAAATAGGAGTGCTTGGGCACTCATTCTGTCTCTCCCTCCTCAAGGTTGCTTGGTTTGTTTGGATTTGGGGTTTAGTTACTCTTGCGTTCTAGCCTTGATACATCTACACACATCCATATTTTACACACATTACTGATTAACTGATTGCACCTACTGTATATCTTTGTTTATTTCAATAAATTAGATTTAATTGAGCAAATGTGTGTTCTCCACCTTTTGTCATATTTTTGAGCCAGGTCATGGCACAATTTCACAAAGAACTAATGTACGTCACATGTTGTACCGTCACATGAGTCAGCGGCGCCAGGCAAACATGCAAGCAAGTAGCCAGACCCGGCGGCGGCCAGCAGCACACACACACACACACACACACACACACACACACACACACACACAAGCAGGACAGAGACTGAGCAGAAGAATGGCAGAGAGGAAGAGTAGCGCTGTGTGGCTATGTTTTCAGGCCCGAAAATGATGGCAAGCTGTATAAGTTGTAAAAAGGCTTTAAGACACAGTGGTAACACAACAAATGTATACAAGCAAATTCTAATTCTTTCCTGGGTTTGAACTTATTAATAAGCCAAAGATAAAATCACAAAAACACTTTTCAGATTCAGCAATTTGATGATGCATCCACCTTAATTATTAAAAAGTATTGGTATCGTATCAGTATTGGCAATACTGGCCCTGTAATTACTTGGTATCGGATCGATACCAAACATAGGTATCGTACACCAACAGCTAGAGCAACCGTTGAAGTCTATGATAGTTTGTAGTAATTTTGTACCTTTGCCTTTTTTGCCGTTTTCAAAATGTTATTTTGCACAGAATCAAAATTTTTATGGTAACTATTATTCTCTGAGCGAGTCGGCTAGACTCCAGGCTTCAAACTCTTCAAATTAGCATTTAATTAAAACGTCAATGGAGGTATTGAACGGGGAAAATCCCTTTTGGAACCAGAACCATTAAAAAGTGGGCGGTCACTATTGAGCTTCATCGATCTGCTAACTAACATAATGGTGAAAAAACAGCTATGAAGTATGTACTCATGGACTAACTTTCAGAAAATAACTATGTACAGTTCTAACCATGAGCATGACCTCCATTGTACGGCACTTGCCTTCACAATGTAAAGTGATAACTTTGCTTTGTAATGTGCTGTAATGTCTGTAATTTGTTTCCTCCCACGCTGGTCACAGCCCATCACACTGGAGACAATATAGGAGCATATGAATGACCTCATTTAAGCACAATTGTTCCACACAGTTATCACATCCCAGCAAACAAACGGTGCTATTGAGTCACTTTTGCCTGTCATGTCATCTCTGCCGATCCCAGAGTTAAAGAGCTCTGAGCTCAGCAACCTGATCGAGCAGACTGCTACAACAAATATTCCCCAATTTCAGTCAAATCATGTATGAAGGGCCATTTTCCTTCACCTTTCTGGTTCAACAATCGACATCAGTTAAATCTTAAAAACCATTAAAGACAGCCCAAACCTTTGGAGGCCTCTTAGAGGCTCTGGAGTTATAAATCTCCCAGCATGCTTTTTAAGAGTTTCCAAATGTGTGTTACAGTAACACAGGGGAAGTGGCTTAATACAACGACCCTACTGCCAAACAAGAAGGTCAGTAATAGACAATTCTGTAGGCTTCCTGGACACGTTTTATGGCTACAAGTCTAATATCAATGCTTTTAAAAATCTCACTTATTTTTAAATGTGCGCATGTCCAATGCTTTAAAGTTTAGGGACGCACCAATCTAACTTTTCAATTTCCTATAATTCAATACTGGCTCTCTCTTGGAGTTATTTTATATAAAGGTTGTCTGCTGTGATAAAATGAATATAACTTATTTTTTTAAAACATTGCATTATATAATAACTTTTAAATGTATGTAATGTGTATCATCAATTTTGCTCAAATATGAAATTCTCAACACCACCCCGCCCCCCCACACCACCACAAACACACCTAAACTAGGATTCAATAAAATTAATGATTTATCTTACATACAAATGGTGTATGTAAAGATTCTCAGTATGTCATTCTGGATTTTCTTAGCCTGTACATTGATTTTTTACTCGATTTCATTGACCCGAGAGAGAGAGAGCTGCAGTGGAAAATGTTCGATAGGTCCTCGTTTGGTTCTGGTGCTGTTTGGTCCAACGCGGGAGCTCTCACACTGACAGCCCTCTGTGAGCTCATTTTAAACAGCAGCACTGACCTCAGAGTTATGGTTACGGGATGTGGGTACGGGCTAATATCCACCTTGCTAACTATACCCTCTGATGGAAAAGAGAGGGAGACGGGGTGACTGTGACATTTGATTTGTTCTGCCATGCTGATACCGCCTCAATCTTATGGTTTATTAAATTACAGCCCCTTGCTCAATTTCATTTTTCATTCACACACACTGTTAAGTGATGTAAGAGTTTAGAGGAGGAGGAAGACAGGGTACTGTGACTCTAGGGGGAATCAGTTGTAATTGCTTTCTTTTCAACACCTAAAAAGGACTTCTTTTTTGAAATGTCTTCTTAAATTTGAGGTTGTTTAAAGGCTTTTTCACACCTGTGCACCTGTACCTGTATATGAAGTTCATTTGACTCAAATGTACTCTGGTATGCTTTGGTACAGTTTGTTTGTGGCGAGAACTACATTAGATTCAACCTCGATCCAAACCCAACTACCAGGCGCACTCCGCAATTTTGAGCTAAACGGTTACTGTGTTCCTGTAGTCAGGTGTGCTTCGCAATCTGTGATGCGGCCAGACTTGCAAACTGTAGCAGCATGCATGTTTCTCTCAAAGAAATGGACTGCTACTTGCATCTCTGTTGTCCAACCAGCCGTTGCTTAAGGTGGGGACAGACATCGCTCACGAAACATTCTCTGGGTTATTTAAATAAAATGAGCTGGTTTGACCATGTAAATGCGAGAAATAACCAGTGTTTCAGACCACCAGACTACTTCCTGTATTTATTTACTCACTTACTCCCGCCCCAGACACATCTGACCAATTAGAGGGGTGAAGGTTCTTGCGTGTTTTGCAGTGATGCGTTTAGGTTCGTTTGGTAACTCATCAACTAATTTAAATCAGAGCAAATAGGGGTGAAAATGCCCTAAATGTCTGGTGAAGCTACTCAATCAGTGAAAAAACATATTTGAGAGCTTCTGTGTTTTCAAATACATTCTTAGTCACATCTGTGCGTAACCAAGCTTTTGCAATAACATGGCTCAGCAGCCAAGCAGCCCAATAACAGCACAAATGCCACTGAGACCTGCCAGCCAGCCACCAAGCCGGCACCAGCACACACACACACACACACACACACACACACACACACACACACACACACACACACAAACACACACACGTGCAGAGCATGGACATGCACATGGGGACATAACATGCTCCTTTAGCAAAGGTACATTCTGCTCTTGTGGCAACTTCACAAATAGACTGGTTTTCTCCTTGTTGGAAAACATGACATGAAGCCAAGCAACACTCACCACCCTCAGTCCTTTCAACCACACCCACCCACACACCCACCCACCCATCCACCCATGAAATGAGATGTTTATGGCAGAAGATAGAGGCTATTGTGCACGGGCGGGGCTGGGGCGTACACTTTTGAAATGAGGATTAGTTTTGGTGTATTTTTACCGAGTAAGCTGATGCAGTTCCTCACCACAGCAAGGATTCAGTGAACGGCGCACATTTTCAAGCATCCTGTGATTACTCATGGCCATGAACCTTTGCAGCACCTCTTTGTGAGGCACCTTTGAAAGGTGTTTGAGAGCACATTCCCTTCTCACAGTGGACAGGACACTGTGTTCTGTTCCAGCACTGTTTGGATCAGCAGACACATGTCAAGATGCTTTTCATGAGTGCACTTGCTGTGGATTGGTCATCATTTTTGCAAGGATATTGGGTGCTGCTGACAGGCGTTGGAAAGCTTTATTTGTGTGTGTGTGTGTGTGTGTGTGTGTGTGTGTGTGTGTGTGTGTGTGTGTGTGTGTGTGTCTGAGCATCATTTTGGTGTGAATGTAGTTTGGGTCAGATGGATGAACATGTGTCTCCTCTTCTGCAGCTGCACAGTCAGTAGCTGTACAGCTATGGCAAATTATAGAGAGAGAGAGAGAGAGAGAGAGAGAGAGAGAGAGAGAGAGAATGTGTCTCCCAGTCATATTTAGGCTGAAAACACTACTGGCAAGACTCCTGAATGATGCAGATTTCTATCAAGCATTGCTGTGCGACCTTTGACGTGCATGTATCTGACAGAGAGAGAAGGGGGTAGGTCTTCCTTGCAGCCCGGTGTCTACTGTAAGTTGACATTTTGTTGCTGTCAGATGAAAAGCTCTTATCTCACAAATGTCACCTTTATTAGTATTGGTAAGAAGAAATAGCCATAGGAGGGAATAATATGGTGTGTGTGTGTGTTTGGTTTGTGTGTGTGTGTGTGTGTGTGTGTGTGTGTGTGTGTGTGTGTGTGTCTCTGCCCTGGCTAACTAAAGCATCATACAATAAGAAAGGAGCCTCTTGGTATCTTGTTTTTAAAGTGGTTATCTGCTAACAGATGTTTTTTTTTCATGTGTGGCAACACTTTATTTGAAATTAAATGCATAAATTAACGGGTTAAGTTCCTTTGCTTTGGTGTGTTGTGTTTCATCAGTGAATTAAAAGGAAAAACAAAGACATTGGGCCCAATAAAAGAGCAACTGTATGAATCACATATCGGTGATTAGGGATTTTTTTTTCTCTACGCACGAAGGAAGTTCACAAGTGGTTTGGACGTGTCGTTTGAGTTATGTCCAAATAGTCTGCCTTTCTCCGCATTGGGAGAGTCTTGTTTTGCATAATAACAGAGTTCTAACTTACTTTAAACAACTCAAATTAAAATAAAATTATAATAATTCTATATTAACGGCCAAGTCCCTGGAGGTTGGACCTGGATTTGCAACCGCTGCATCTTCCTCGGCCGCTATTTTTTACAAGTCATCCCTCCCCTTCCTGCTGCGTAGCCAAGATGCCGACCATTCATACTGCACGGCACTTTTCCATACCATGCACTCAAAAGTAGTAAGTGTACGTACAAAAGTACGCCAATTGAGACCGAGCAACTACAAGTCAGTAGTTGCTGGAAAAGACTGCTGCCTCTGGGTCTTCATGCAAGTGATTGTCCAGGTGAAACTCTTCTGTTATAGCCTGACTTGCAACATCACAGTTAATATATTCATTTTGTACGCTCATCTTTTCTTCTTTTTCCTCTTTGCTGACATGTGCATGAAATGGAGCAGAACCCACAGCTTCTTATAGCTTTTTGGGTGCACTGACTATGCTAATTTCTTATAACCATACACCTACCCATGTACATGTGGCATGTATCAAGTGCAAATAAGGAACTTGCGGCACATTTGTCCTATTATGAGAGTTTTTTCTGAATTAGACTTGGAACACTCCCAAGGAAGTCTAACAGAAAAAAAGTGAGAGAGAGTACAGAACAAGAATACGCAGACATTCTTGCTTGAGGCCCAGTGAAGGTTGGACTATAAATTAACTAAGGAGGATACAAGCACAGTAGGGTTAAAGAGGGGAGTAAAAGGAAGAAGATAACGGTTCTAATTCATAAGAGCTTCTTATGTCAAAATATCCTAACCTTTCTTTCATACTACACTTTATATAATGTAAAAGGCTAAGTTAATGCCCATATTTTGCGGACAATATGCTACTTTATAGCTACAACATATGAAGGCCTGTCAACATAGTCGCACATTCACACACTTGTATATCAGTCCAACTAGTCTCTCTGGCAATGGCGTACAGTTCTGGATCTGGCCTGACTAAAGAGGCCAATTCCTCTCAAGTGAATCCATGCTAAACTGCGCAGAGCCTAAAGCCTGATCCAAAACTCTGGGGTCATGGAGGTGAAATGAGATCAACTTGTAAGACAAGGGACCGGGTTAGTACACCATTTCTGCTCTGAATGGTATCAAGCTCATGTCTATAAATGTGTAAATGTGACGTACAGCCATATGCAGCCATTTAACTATCCTTTATTTTACTACATGCTAGCTGGGCTTGCTGCACTTCTGCTCCATCCTCAAGAGTATTGTTTGTCAGCCATGATTTTGTTCCCCTGTCATCGGTCGAAAGGAGAGCAATGAATGAAACCAGCCTTCTACAATGACAACCACTGTACAAAAACACAACAGTGTGGACACACACACACACACACACACACACACATTGCTACACGCACACTTTCACACAATTTATTTGACCTCAGCACACACTTGTCGACAATTTAGCTTGCACTCCAGCTCCTTTCCTCCAGTTTCTTGCGCAAACAATGAGGCACGGACCAACGCAACCCAGCATGACAGGAGCCGGTAGAATGGTTGTAGAGAAAAAGGAGAAGAAAACAAACAAATGGCAGCAGAAGGAGAAGGGCCATGACTCTTGACCAAATGTCCAACAGATGTTGTGGGTCTTCTTCCAACTCCATGTCTGATGGCTTCATGTGTACACTTCCAATGGGAAGAAAAGGTTAAGGGGGTTTTCACAGTCTGTTAAAAGAATGTGTTTGATTTGTTAAGGCAGGTAAGCAGTTACCCAAGAAGACTTTAGGTAAACAACAATAAACAGTGCCAAACTTCTCGCTACATTCTCCTAAACCTATTGGAATAGTTTCTTTTTAATTTCTCTTGTTGCCTACGTTTGTAATGTGGCAAGACGACAGATGACCAAACTCTGTATAATAAATGAGCTGCCTGTTGAGCGGGTTCATGAGATTTTTGTTTACAAGTCCTGGTTCACTTGTATAAAGAAAATGTGAAACCCAATAATTTCAAACAAGACTAAAAGTCAAAGCAGTCTCTGAGGCTGTTATTAGGCACAGCTGTGCTGAGAGCTAAATGCTAAGCATGGCAACATGCTCACAACAGTGTTGCCAACTCTTTTCCAGTGAAAGTGGCTAGCACTAGCTTCAAAAGTAGCTGAAAGTCGCTCATTTGTTTTTAGGTGACGTAATTGAGCAGTCATTTGCAAAAGGTTAGTAGTTGTCAAAAGTATAAAATCATATAAAAAGGTAGATGGAGAAATTTTTAGCCAAATTGTCTCAAACTCACCACAGGTACATTGTTAATTCAAAATAAAAAAATAAAAAAGTGAAGGGAGACGATCAAATGCACTAGTTTTTATTGGTGATAGCTTCAATGTAACCATAGAAAATACATCTGAACTTTGCTCCTGCTGCCGTTAGCGTTTAGCGAAAGTGGCGAACTTTACAACACCGGCTCACAATGACAATGCTTACATGCTGATGTTTAGCAGGTATGCTGTTTGCCGTGTTCCCCGTCTTAGTTCTGTATTTTAGCACCCTAACAATTGCTAATAAGCACTAAACAGAAGCTAGCTAAAGCTGATGAAAATGTCATTAGCTTTGAGAGTGTGTTGTCATGAAGCATTGGACACATTGAAAGTTCGTACTGATAATGGCACTGAGGAAAAGAAACAGGGACACCAAATTTGTCAAAATGTATTCAAAGGAGGACATAAATATCCAATGTATCAAATATGATAGTCATTGAACCCCAAATCTCAACCTCATAGTGGAACCAGAGGAAAAGTCGGGATCACAAAAGGATTCATCCTCTTGGGACCATGAAGGTTTATTTTGGTATATTTTAGTGTGGAACAAAGTAGTGGTCCACATTTGAAGTAGTGCAGCCACAGTGCCAGCATGGCTGGAATTAAATACTGCTATTCTTCAGCCCAAAAAATCGACTAGTATCGCATTGCCAGACTTTCTCCATGGCGCTGGATAGTAAGTAGTGGCTGCACCACTCATGCATTTTGGGAAAATGCTCTGAGTTGTCAGCATTTCTTTAAACCAGTCACATCGTCTTGGGTGACGCTAAGCCCTGGACGCAGCAACAGTACCTCCACAAAATAATATGGGGAAGGAACTTGTTTTGGTGTAAAATTTGCACCCATCAAAGGAAAACACCACATACAACATTAAATGAAGTAAATTGATTACAGAATACTGTAAAGTGAGCTTTTTCAAATTGCTGCATACATGGTTACACGTAATTTTCTCTTACCAGTGTATCCCCATGTGCACTTCATCCACTGCAATCCTCTCCAATCTGTCCCAAAGTAGCCCAGTTAGAGAGTAAATGCCGTAAACATATTCTTTGTAAATCTCTACAATCATTCCCTGAAAGAACCAGGAAGACCTGCCTTCAGTTCAAATTTTTCGAAGTATGTTGTTGTACCCCGAAGCGAACAGAGTTTGTGAACACCAACACACAAAGCACAAGTTGAGGGACATCTGGCACATGAGGCAATTATTTTAGAAATGTACTTCCGTTGATCCAGACCAAAAGAATCGACAAACTGGAGACTTGATCACACCCTAAGTCAAATGTGTTGTGGATCCATATGACTACATACTACATAGACTCATTCCCTTGAGTTCCTGTCATTAGAGAAAGTGTTAACTCAATGCAGGCAGCATGTGTGTGAGTAACGAAAGCAGTCTATCAAATGTAGTTATACGGCTTCAGCGTCCGTCAATAAAGGGACTCACTCTGCTCTACAGTAACCAGGCTTAGCACCCCATCACACACTCCAAAATGGACGGACCTGATCCCTATTGGCCCAGAGGGTGGGCGAGTGTGTTTGTGTGTCTAATTGCATGTGTGTGTGTTTGGCGCGTAAGGGACCATAAGATAACAGCTGGATCGGACCTCAGCCTTGTGAGCTGGCTCTCAGAGCTCAGCCCATGGTATCAGACACCTCGGGGGAAATAAGAGGAATCTGATTTTAAGGTAGCAGTAAGTAAACAAGACAAAGGAAGTCATATACGGTATACTGTACATGTACACTTCAATTGAAAAAGCCTTCCATTTGAAACTGCAGCACATTGCGTTAGGGTGTGGCTATAGCAAAGGGTGGAAATCATAAAAATCATAAAACGCTCAATGGGAATTTATAAGGTGACCAGAGCTCATAAGGTGACCCAAAGTGAAGGGAGGGTTTAAGGAGAGCTATCCGGTTTGAATCTGACTTTTATCCCGTCGCCTTATCCAGCCCTTCCTCTCCCTCTTTCCTTCTCCACTTCTACCTCATAGGCACCTCATCATCTTGTTAGAGGCTTCAGCAGGCTTTTGGTTGCCGGACATGTGAAAGACGCTGCAGCTGCAGCTCGGAGAACACACTTTTAACTCTCATACTCTTCTCATCCTGTGTGCCCTTAGATTAAGGAGAAGATGATATTTCAGGGAGAGCTTTCTGCAAAGCATATCAACATTTCCTTTCTTGACCTTCCATAGGATTCTGTATTCTCTGCTTTTCTCCACGTTTTTTTTTTCCACCTTTCACCCTCTGGTATTTTCCCTCTACAGACTCTCTCTCCATGATCTATTTTCCTGTCTTCTCGTACCCAGGCTCCTCTTCCCCCTCCCCCCCCCCTCTCCCAAAGGGTCTCATCTTCTCAACTGTATCAGCCATTCATTATATTCCACATTTCTCAAATAATGCTGCCTTCTCTGTATCTGCTTAATGATCATAATATGCATCTCTGTGCTCAGCATCTCAGATGTAGCTTCTTAGTTTTTTTTCAAGCAAATTCTTTTTGAGCTCCCCTTGCAGCTCTTCCATCCTCCAGACAATATTTGGACACATATTCGTTATCATTGGACGTGACAAGGAGTATTTTGGGAGAGTTCATGCAGGACACACGAAGGATAAACTCCCAAACATCTATCACTGCAGCTTCCTTAAAAAGGAAAAAAGGGCACAGTGTTGCTCAACACTGAGACAACATAGTTTCGAAACAGGGGCAATTAGAAGTGATAAAGCTGTTGGCGAACCAAGAGGTTTCCCGTAATTAAAATTAGGCATTGGCACTCACTGGGGCTAGTATCAAGACTCATGTGAAGGCTGTTATTGGCAACACAATGTTCACCACAGATTGGAGTCCAGAAACTTGATCGTCTGTTGGACTGTGAAACAACATTTTAGCAGAGAAAGAGGTGGTCAATGAAGTGGATAATATTCATCTCTTGGACGCACACAAGTCTCTGGTGGACATGAGTGCACATGCATGCATTCACACCAACACACACTACTTTATACTATTGTATTTTTTCCTATTCTCTTCTGTGGAATTAAGGCAATGTCCACTTATTTATCAGTAAGACAATTGTCTAACAATACAATGACGTCTCTTGTTTTGCTTCCTTGTGCTTCAGGGGATACCCACAGAGTTTTTTTTTTATTTCTTTGTTTATTTAATACAGGGACAGTGCATATTAATGGACATTTCTGTCATTACGCCAGAGTTAGCCAAAAAGGCTATTTTTCATCTGCAGTCCCTAGACAGATAATAACAAGTCACCCTAAAAAGTAAAATTACATATTTACATAACATCATAACAATTACAATTGATTCTACATTGGGTAAAAGTACTACTATTAAAGTTAAATATAAGAATCGTTATGTTAAATTTACACTAGAGACATAGCTGACCAACAATCAGACAAGCATCAGACAGACATGAACACATGTACTCAGTTTGACCCTCAGCTCTCTGCCAGCGTCTTGCACAAAGCTCCAAAAGCCGTGGGTTTACCTGGGTATCATAAGTGATCGTCAAGTACGTGTCCAATCTTCCGAGAGTGAGTAGGTTTTCATTTCAACCAAGCGGATAGTTTTCAGATTAAGTCACCTTTTGGTGGGAATGGGAGAGCCAAATGACTCTTCTCTTTCACTCTGTCTGTCTGTTCTTCAATTTCTTCGACAACCGTTTGTCCAATCGACTTCACACTTAGCGGGTGAATTGCTGAGAACCCAAGGAAGTGTAGTGTCAAATGTAAGCTCCTGAGATCTACGGGACTTATTTATTTATTTATTAGGTAACTGTAGGATTTTGAGAGGGGACCCGCATTAACATCACTCACTGCAGAAGATTCAAGAACTGTTGAAGAAAGAGAGACTGGAGAAACCGAATATACTACATTGTATCAGACATAAACATTTCAAGCATCAGCAAAGTAAATCTTGGGGTGAATGCTTTTGTTCCGAGATATAGCCTGGTCCCAAATAGCTAGCTGTTAGCAAATGGCGCATATATTCTAGCCATGCTAGGGGACACAAAGGCTTACTCAGGACCCAAGCAAGTCCATTACTGAGTGTAACATTTTTGGGATATGCAGTTCTCAATAGAGCTGCAGGCAGCCATACCATAGGCCAAGCAATCGGCCTGTTCTGAACAGGCATGTTTGGAACAGGCACTAGTTCTGTTAGTTATTAGTCGTACAAAAACATAACGTGATCCTAGTGACAAATTGTCAGAGAATTATCAACAAACTCAGGGGTGTCTCTCAATTGCGTGAAGCATTTTAGCGTCTTTAAGCTCAGTGTTTGATTTTATGACCTGCAATTAATGTTTGGAGTTCCCTTTCACCTCTTTTCCAGCAGAATCTCTCATAAACCCAATGTATACTGCCTGTACATAGACAAATGAATGATAAAATTAGCAACTATCTGGTGAAACATTCAGGAGTTGGTAGAGACCAAAACAGAGTTAAAAGAGAGTGAATATTAGACTTGCGTTCATTGGGCGGAAAGAAATCCGATTCCAAATAAATGCTAAAGTCTACTGGATGTGTAGATAGACAACTGTTGTTTTATGCTCCCATTTAATCAAACCACATTTTTAATTCAAATTGTGTACAAGCAAACCAACAATTGACAGGAAACAACTCATGCGTATAAGAAACATGGTGCAAAAGACAAACACAGGTGCAAATGTAATGCAAAGGGCATCACTGGAGCTCACTTCAGTACTACTGGGCCTTGTTTAGAAATTGTCTGATCATCTAAGTTTTTGTTTCTGTATTTGACGCAATGTCTAAGCAGTTACATTGGTTATCACAACCAATAGAAATGACTACACTACAAAACTGGGACACAAGTATTACATTGAAATTATCCCTTAAAGTTCAAATCATCCTGTTTTTCTTGGTCAGTCTCAGCTGATCCGCCAGTAAAAGCCCTCTGTACCTCTGGACAGGCGTTGTAAACAAAAGGTACGTCAGGGGCGGGAGAAAATTATTACAGGCTTTAAAACTCAATGTTTAGTTTCACCAGGCAATTGTTTCCCCAGAGCAATTAGCTCTCTCTCTGTCTCTGTCTCTGTCTCTGTCTCTCTCTCTCTCTCTCTCTCTCTCTCTCTCTCTGCTAAGAGGGTGTTTCTGGCCTACAGCAGCTTGGCTCACAGCACATTGGGTGAAAAGACACACAGGAGAGTCAGGGTGGGGTGGACAGAGGTGTTAAATACAGTTGTGTAGCCACGAAATACGCGTGTGTGCACGTGTGCTGGGATTGCAAAAGAAACCCAGAAACAGGGGAGGGATAGAGCCAAAGAGGATTGTGGGGGATTTGTATTCATTTCCACTCATGTTTTCACTTGAGAGAGGAAATTTTGAAGAAGTTTTGCGGTGTTCATGGTCAGCTTAAAGTATCTTTTTTTGGCTTTGTGGTTAGCAAAGTTCCATGATGGCGCAAGCAGGGATTGAATAACCCATGGCCGTGGTTTAAAAAATCATGTTGGTTCCATTGTGGTAAATGGGGAAAAAAAATGTATATCCAAACTAATATGTTCTTGAAACCAAGAGAGAGGGTTATTTAATACCTCCCAACACAACAAACTCTATAATTAAGTGCAACCATGGCAAGTGCTGTGTGTCTGCATGGTCAGATATAATTTCCTAACAACCAACCACAACATTTGAGGTGCCGTGATCTCGCAAAGTTGCTTTATGACAACCTCAGGCTCTTAAAGCTTTTTCTTGAGGATGGTAAGGCAAACACATTCTCACTCCCAGCAAGTCAAAAATTGGCGCTTGGTCAGGTGTCTTTGGCATTTGTTACTGACGCAAAAAGTCTCCTTGACCGTCTCAGTCAGACGCACTGAGGCTGTCAACCAATGCGCGCTTGGTCGGGACTAGGGTTGTTACCTGTCCTGGTTTTACCAGGATCGTCATTTTTAACCCTTCTGTTGTCTTCCCGTCAAAATTAAAAATCAACACTTTTGTTGATGCTTTTTATTGATTTAAAAAAACAACAAAATTTTCTTACATTTGTGTTTCTTTTTTTGACATTTTTTTTATTGTTTTAGTCACTTTTGACATTTTCCACACTACGTAACACTAACTTATTAACTTTAGTTTACAGTTATTTTTTTATTTTGGGTCAATAAACCTCATTTATAGGAAATTATACCTAATGTTTGAGTTAGAAAAGCAGAAATTAGGAATTATTTAGACTAAAATTAAAGGAACTTACATATGTTGATGGATAATCACAGACTGGAATATGTCAACTTTTACTCAATACTTTCTCAAAACCACTTCAATGTTTTTTCAAATGCTATAACATTGAATAAGTCACCCCAAAATTAATGAAAGTAGAGATTTGTACTTGCCAAAGAGCGTTGTGTGGAATCAATCATGTTATTTTGGGTAATTACAATTGGGTAGTTAAAAAGAACATTGATATAGGAAAACAGGTCAATTTTGACCCGAGGACAATAGGTTAA
The DNA here is from genome assembly GCA_013375575.1 of Percina caprodes. Taxonomy (NCBI): domain Eukaryota; kingdom Metazoa; phylum Chordata; class Actinopteri; order Perciformes; family Percidae; genus Percina; species Percina caprodes. The sequence goes on along the minus strand of JABXJD010000176.1, from coordinate 1,046,676 downwards.
TAACCTGCCCTGGGGAAATTGATCCACTCTCCCGGGACACTGAATGTCCCGGTTTTCACATGACAACATGAATATGTATGTTCAATTTATTATTTTCTCTCCACTTGAAATAGCCTATATGTTGGGCACAGAGCGGTCAGTGTCTCTTGTGTGTAGAATACGCTATCATTGGCTCTGTAGGGGACGCGTCGTAACAAGCACCGGTATCTAAGCAATCAGGTAAGCTAAGATAAATTAATTAAGATAAGTTTCTTCTCATGGGAATACCTGAGATATTTAAAATATCCAGTACTATGCACAATGTTACTGCAGAAAATAATTTTGTCTTGTGGGTCTAATGTCTAATGGACATTTTAACTTTGGATCATCAATATGTCCATGTTTTATATCAGACATAGGTGGCAACCCTAGTCGGGACGGATTTGCCGTCATTTAATAATAAAAATAATTATGTGTAACTGACATGATGCACAACAACTGTTAGGTTTAGGAAAAAATCATGGGTGGGTTTACAGAATGTACGTTTATGTGACACACAGGGATAACACGAACACCGGTCTCCTGGGTGAAAGTCCTGTGTTGTTTGACTCATCCATCACCACAACCTGCCGTCATATGCTGATTTTTGGTCTTTCATGCTACTCGCTACCGTTGTTGCTCCTAATACTATGTCATTATCCGAGCTGCTGTTCTAAAGGATCATTTTTGCGTTGGAATCTGACGCTGAGAGACACTGTCGACTGACTGAGGGGAGGAAAGTAAGAGATGAGAGGATGAGATTACAAAGACAGAAACAGGGGAGGAGGAAGAAGAGGAGGAAGAAGCTGTGCAGTTGTCAGGGTTCGTGGTTAGGGTCAACAGGTTGAACAGTAATCAAGTTTTAATGTGAACACATCTCTGCAGCTGACTGACTGGAGCATCATTTACCACACACACACACACACACACACACACACAATTGCCCAAGTGCTTACTATAATCAGCATCCCACCACAATCACCAATCACTATCCATGGCCTTGCAATCACTGCAGCAGGGGTGATGTCATCAGGATGTTATCATCTGGTTGGCTAATAACAGGAAGTTTTCAGAGCAGAGTTCGTGGCCTTCAGGAGTTTGTCTGTGCCTTCAGTCTGGATTTCTTGCTGGTGTTCTGTAGCGAAAGTGAAAAGGATTTGAGTCCATGTGTACATAAAAGACACTTATGCAATTGTGAGTTTGTAATATAAACCATGGACGTTTTACTTTGACAAAATAATCTCAGTTCCAGTTAGTTTTTTTTTCTAAGACCTTTCAACACAGTCAACCAGACTGAGATTCAGCCATGCAAACAGCTACAAATATTATAGGGGTGGATGGGTGGGTCATAAAACTCAGAAATGGAAATGGAGAAATGGAGCGGAGTTCGCTTCCCGGGGTAAACAAAAAGACTTTCACGCAGGTAATGTGTGTTCTTTGGGAGTGTTTTAATCCAAACTGTGATCTTTTACCTAAACGCTAACAAACCACCTAGCTCGTAGCCGGCCACTGTAGTCTGCGTCAGGTGACCATCTGGCAGTCTCCTACTTTTGTACTATATCATACAGACCTGTGCATGGGTGCCATCGGTCAAGAAAACATCCGACTTTAACACGGGAGATGCTGTTAATTTCCAACGTAATTATTATTGTAACTGTGACCAAAAAGGTGATATAAAAAAAGAAATTGTAATTTTTTTAACCCTACCTCTTTCCCTAAACCTAACCAAATTGCCTAGTTTTATGCCTAAATCTAATAAACCATAACCATAGGGTTGTCACATAATTACACTGATTCACAAGTTCTGCAAGGCAAAATATAGTTATTAATTATTTAGAAATTTATTTATTTATTGTTATACTTTATCTTTTATATTTATATACAAACTGAATTCTTGGTGTATTGCTATCTTGAGGCAGTGGGAATTGACCAACAAAAAGCTGGACAAGGCCAATAGCGCAGCATTTCATTGTTATTTTAACAGCGACTTAATAAAATGTGCCTAGGCTCGTGCACAGCGCGTGAACACTATGCTTGGTACACACACAAAGACGTACAGCAGCACACACGCATGCAAAAGATTAAAAAAATATATATTCAAATCCTCCATCATAATAGCAATGTGCCAAGGTACAAACGTGCGTGGCTTTTGAAGGGAATGGGAGATGACCTCTGATTGGTTGATTGCATGTTACATGTTTTTGAACCATGTGCCCGGCACACAGACCCTTTTTCTTTGCCGTCAAACTAGCAAAAGTGGATGTGGACACGCCCTAAACGCACGTGTGTCATATGCTTTAAGATGTGCTCTTAGATCGTTAAAATAGAACTCTAGATGTGTAAATGTTTTTTGGGTCTGTAGGTTGTTTTGCTGAATTGCTCTTTTTTAGGTTAAATAAAGTTGTTTGAATTTAAATATAGTTTTACATATTCTTTTCTTTTTCATTGTATTTTTTCTTATATTTTTGAAGAGCTTACCCTAAGAGTAACAAACCTTAAAGTGCTTTTACATAGGACAGGAACCATTTACTCACATTCACACACTGTGGCCGAGCCTGTCACACAAGGTGCCACCTGCTCATCAGATAAACACTCACACATTTACACATGTGTAAACATTTACACACCGATGGAGCCGCATCGGGGGGCAACTCGGGGTTCAGTGTCTCTCCCAAAGACACTTCGACATGGGACTGCAGGGCCAGGGATCAAACTCCCAACCTACAGATTGGCAGGCGACCGCTCTACCACTGAGTCACAGCCGCAAAATAAGAGCAATGCAAAAGAAATGACAATGTACTACTATGCAAATGGAAATAAACTATATCCTAGAGTATGTTCCAATTCTATATCTAGAAGGCCCCAACAAGCCCGCCATACTATGGCTGACCAACACAACAACCCTTCATCACGACACACACACACACACACACACTGAGAGGGTCATTAATCAATGTCGGACCTCCCTCCTCTCCTCCCTTCATCTGTCCATCCTTCACTGTCATCATCCATCTTTCCCTGCCACTCTTCTGTCCATTACTTTCACACTCTGTCCTTCAGCCTCTGTGTCATTAGCATCCGTCAAACTTTAATTGTTTGCACTCTCTCGAGTGAAGGGCACGCTGCATATTCAACATTGAACTCAGATATGTCATTTTCGACTTCAGTTGTCAAAGTAGCAGTAGCACTATAAGTTCTAATGAGGTACAGTATATCATCAGCAATCTGTACCTTTTGTGTTCAATGTATTTTTTGCAGACAGCTTTAAGTTGGACAGATGCTTCTTCTTCCGTCTAACTTTAAATGCGATGTTTACCCAACAGCTGCTGTGCTGTCTCTCCGTCTCCAGTAACAGTTTGGCAGGTGCAGGACAAATGCATAAAGAGTGACAGCTACAACTCCTACTAGTGTGTAGCCACATAATGAGAGGCCTCAGTCTCAGTGCCAGAGAGACAGTCAGCAGGCAGTTTTGATTAATGACTATTCAACGTGAGGTGACGTGTTATGAAGCTACTTGTTGTTACCGCTGTAATATTTGTATTCAGGGACAATCAGGAGCAAGGCAAGACGTCGTTCTGTCTGACAGGAGCCCGCTTTAACCAGTGCAATACACCCACCATCTGTCTGCCCTTCCTGCATGATTTACAGGCTGGAGTTCACTCTTTTTAATTGTGATGTATATGAAATTCAAATAACAAAGGGACAGGTTTCTAGATCTTATTTAACAGATTACGTTACAGGATCATGTTATTGTTCTGTCTTGTAGTAGTCTATATCCACAACGTTCCACTACCGGGATCGCTCTCGCCAGAAATTCTGCTGAATGTTCCTCTTTTAGGCCGGATGTCCGTCACCTTCCACTTTCTTTGTGTAATTTTAAACTACGGTAGATTTCTGAGGACTATGGTTAACTGCTCCTCAGGTCTCTGCAGGGTAAATCCAGACAGCTAGCTAGACTATCTGTCCAATTTGAGTTTTCTGTTACACAACTAAAAACAACCTACACATGTTCCACCGAAACAAGTTCTTTTACGAGACTATTTTGCAGAGACACCGTTGCTCGGTCTGGCGCTTAATACCGCACATGACAATTGTGATTGGTTTAAAAAATTGCCAATAACCCAGAGCTTGTTTTTTTCTCCCATCCCTGAATGCGGTGTGGACTAGCCAGACCCTCATCCGCAGCGCTGTGGAGGAAGAGCACCACGTTCACTGCTGACATAGTTTGCAACAAATACACTATTGACTCCTTATTATAACGTATTATAACTCATTATGACGTGTTACAAAGTGATGCACGTTCGTCAGGGAAGTAAAGGCTGGACTACAATAGAGCTGTTTGGGGCAATTTGTGAACAGGACGTCTTTATATTTCAAAGTTGCTGTTTTCCGTCAGATCATTTATAGATATAAACATTTCAGACCGCTTTATTTCACCGAGAAGGAGAGAAAGAAAAGAGATGAGGGAGACAGATCGACTGTGCTGCATGTTGTTTGCCAAACAGTCAGCTTTTCCCCAAACCCCGGGGCGGTTCAGTGCTTGTGTTTGGTGTTTTAAAACGTTCTTGTGGAAGCAATGGAGGCAGTGATGGTTCCTGTTTCCTGTACGGAATTCTCACACCGACTCACACTTACAAAGTCTGCTTGCCGGTCACATCAAATACACAATTGGCCACCACATCGTGACGTGGGGTTGCGTTTCTCCGATAGTTGAGTAGGTCTCAACTTTTCGCCTTTTTACGTCTTCCTCTTGCGGCACCCGCCGCTGGAGCCTAAACGCACTACCCCCAATACAAAATGAATAGAAAAACCTGCATTTTTGCTGCAACGTCTGACGGCCGACGCAGGCTGTGTGAGTGCAGCCCGCTGGGGGCCTGGACCTACATCGGTTTCTCTCCTTACATAACCCATCCTCCCCTCTCTCACTCTGTCTTGAAATTATATCAAGAAGTTGCCCAGCAGTGACAGACTAACCCACCAATGCCCCCCCCAAGACACCCCCCCCATCCAATGCCAACTGTCAATCACAATGACAAATGAGCAGTTGATCACATCATTGGCCCTCTAATAGTCAACTGGGGACCTCGAGGAGGATGGGGGCGGGGGGTTGAGAGGCAAAATCAGTGACAGGGAGAGATGAAATAACAGAGAGAGAATAAGACAGTGGGAGATCGATAAAAGAAAAAAGGGAAGAAAGGCGAGACAGACAAAGACATGGGGGAGATAGTATTTATGTAAGGGGAAAAAAGAGAAGTATAATGAGCAGGATAATGAGCCCGGGACATCCCAGCGCAACATGCAGACGAGAGAGGAGAGATCTGGTTTCCACTCCAAACCGCTGGGGGTTTCCTGACTGAGGAAGGGAGAGCAAGGGAGGGGGGTAGGAGGGTCTGTGCATCCCAGAATTCCTTTGCCCACCTCCTCCTCCTCACATCTCCGCTCCCTTCCTCCGCTCCCCTCTGCGTGTCCTAAACGCTCTCTGGCTGAGCGGCTGATGTTGTGACAGCTGACCTGCTTCTAGTTAGCGCTAGCGGCTAGTGCTAGCAGCTATTAGCAAGCGATCCTTCATCGTCTTCACACTTTAACCACGTTTCCCATGAGGCTTGTCCCAACTTCTTTTGTGTGTCTTCAGACAGAGGATAATCATGTTTGAGTTGACTCCCCCCCCCCCCAAAAAAAAAATGCCTACGTAAGCAGCAATAAAGACTCACAGTTACATTTACAGTAGTCTAGTTCAGCTTTCTTTGTGTTGGCATTCTAAACCTTTTTTTTTGCTTCATTTTTAATTTCAACTTCCACCAAAATACTTCTCGAGGCGATTTTGTAGAAGAACAGTTGCTCGGTCTAGCGCTCAGCGCCGCCCAAGACAATTTTGATTGGGTTAAAAAAATGCCAATAAACCAGAGCACGCTTTTCTCCCATCCCAGAATGCTGTGTGAACAGACCCTCCACTGCCGCACTGTGGAGGAAGGTCTGGCAATGTGAGACTACGTTGATAGTGACGGTGCCCACTCCTGGCTATAGTAATTATGACCGGAGATAGATAGATAGATAGATAGATAGATAGATAGATAGATAGATAGATAGATAGATAGATAGATAGATAGATAGATAGATAGATAGATAGATAGATGGATGGATGGATGGATGGATGGATGGATGGATGGATGGATGGATGGATGGATGGATGGATGGATGGATGGATGGATAGATAGATGGATAGATGGATAGATAGATAGATAGATAGATAGATAGATAGATAGATAGATAGATAGATAGATAGATAGATAGATAGATAGATAGATAGATAGATAGATACTTTATCCATCCCGAAGGAAATTTTATTTAAAATTTATTTTATCCAGTAGCAAGACAACCATAACACAACAAAGACATATACACACAGATATCACACATACCTAAGTATAAAAAGAAAAAATCACTCACAGAAATGCAATGACCATGATAAGGTGAGATACTATTGTAGACTGTGTAATGATGAAAAAGTGAACAGTGCAGTACATCATGATAAAATGCCAATGCCAAGGTAGAAAGTAATAGGCAAGGAAGGGCCAAATGTTGGTAAAGAGGAAGGTTGAGGTGGTGGATGGGTTCACACACACACACACACACACACACACACACACACACACACACACACACACACAGGACTTTCGCCCAGAAGAGCGGGGTTCATGGCCCACATGAAAATAAAAGTGAATGGCGAGTGTTTTTTAACTTTACAAACCAAACAGAGCTACGTCACATTCTGCGTCACATGCGTAATCAGACATAAAGTAGCGTCTGATTATAACCCAAACCACAATCTTTTTCCAAACCTAACTAATTAGTGTTGGTGCCTAATCATAACCTAGTAGGTTTTTGTGCCTGAATGTAACTAAATGTAACCTACACACACTTAACCAACGTTAATGACATGTTTAGAACTGCAACGGTTAAAGTTACGTTCTCTGGATTAGATATATGGATTTATGGATTAGATCATATATGCTGCCACTGCTTATGAAATGCTCTTGTGCGTCATATTACAGGGTAACAATAAACGACCATCCACATTTTTATTGCGTTTTATAGAAACAGAGACAAGAACAACAGTGATCTCTCACCAAGCAGAAACGGGATTGATAATAACAAATGGGCAGAAAAAAGGAAGCAAAACAATAAAAAAAATAAAAAATACACACACAGGGCAAACCTTGGTCTTACTCGTCTCGATACCGTTCATATTTCATCACAAAAATGAAGACTATACTACCAATATCGACCTGATTGTAAAAATGGGAGTAGGTCCCGATGAGCTCTTGGCTGCTGTTCACATGCACAATATAAGGCCGTCATCTACACAGTCACTACTGTGACCCAATGGCACCTATACACCAAAACAACATTGACCATTTCCAGTGTGGATTATACAGTACCAGTCATCTCTCACACATCTTAAAGGTGCCCTGCCACACAAAATCATTTTTACTTGCTTTTTTTAAAATTTGTTAGATCTATATGTGTGTGGGTTATGTGGTGAATGTGAACCTCCTCTGTCAGCTCTAGCCACTGAAAAGAAATAAGAGGAGAAATCAGGCCAATTACAACAGCTGGTCAGTCTGATGTCATGTTGCCTGAACTCATTACTATTCATGAGCTCGCCCAGTTGCGCTGGGTAAAGGATACTGATAGCCAGGCTCTCATTGGCTAGCTGTTGTCCAATTAGAGTCAAGCAACTTAGCTGGTCTTCCTGCAAGCTTTCTATACCACACTAGAATGGCTTGAAACAAGGTAACCAAGGCATTTTTTCCACAAAAAATGTTACAGTCCATGTTACAAGGTAATGAAATATTTGTGGCAGGGCACCTATGACTTATACATACATACATTAAAACCAGTTTGTCATGTTGCGGTCATGTAGGGGCCCCATATCTTTCCAAAATACCTCCTATCTGTTGTTCAAGTTAAAAAAATAAATTGTTCATAGCTGGCCATTTTGGTCATGTCTCCACATCATTCATTGAAAGGGATGATATGTCTTGTTTTCCAAAGTCTTCTACAAGCTGTGGTGGGCCAGTCTACATCATAGAGTCTGTTGAACTGACAGGCCCACCCCTGCTGGGATTATCCCTAATATACGGGTACTGCATCAAGGCTGCTCGTAGTACTTTGTCAAGGAATGTTATAATATTTTCCAAACCAAATATTTAACTGACTTGTTTTACAGTGTGTATGATTGTTTTTTAGTTACTTTGACGTTAATGCCCTTTTGTTACATGTACATGTTAAGTAGTGTATGTCGCTGTTTAAGGAATAATTGTGCTGGAATGCAACAGAAAAGGAGAGCAGTGGTGCTCCGCCTCTGCTGCAATAGAGAACATGAACAGCAGGATGCTATACATGACAAAGATAAGATTGCTCCCCCACCCAACTCCCACACAGAGGTGGGTGCTCCTCATGGGCAACATCATCTCCTTTCATCCTCTCACTTTAATTTCTCCTCTCACTGTCAGGGCCATGGCCACTAAGTCTGTCCTAATAACTTTATCATGCTCTCTTAATACTAACGAGGGTGAGACAGAACATGGGAAAGAACATGGGAAGAAAATCTGGAGACCAAATGTTCTTTTGTGTCCATTTGTTGGAGGTGTACAAGCACGATCACAGGATAGCAGCAGCAATGCTGTTCAGTTTTCAGTAGCCAGGAAGGATGACATGAATACAGAGAAAGGGAACAGTTAACATTGAGGTTAGTGCCGGTGTATTTTCTTATGCAATACTGAACGCCTGCCAAGTGATCTGTTTGGACACACTAGTCTTCCTACTGAGCTTTATTTGACTTCATTAAATGTTATTTATCCAGCAAAGATTCACTCCACAGGCATGTTCTTTTTCTCCAAATGTCTTGTTTCACACTTTCACATATGCACACCTGGGAGCATCCCAGTGTAACCACAGGCCGCTGTTGTTTGCACTGGGCTGCTCCACATGAACAGCAGCCAGTCCTCCAAACCATACGGCGATATGGGTCATTCCTTCCTACCCTTTACAACGACCTCATATCTAAACCAGACAATGTCGGACACGGTTTTAAACTCAAAGCCTGCGTTTTTAGGTTAAAATGGCTACACTTCCGATGTGTGCGTGTGACGCTGAACGTAGTATCCGCGACGTTTCATTTCCGCGATTGTTCAGGTGCTGTCGGAAATTCCTCCCGATGTCCCTCATTTTCAGCCAGATGTTCGTTACCTTCTGCTGTCTTTGTGTTGAAATTCTAAACTCTGGTGGATTTCTGAGGACTATGTAACTGCTCCTCAGATCTCTGCAGGGTAAATCCAGACAGCTAGCTAGACTAGCTGTCCTATCTGAGTTTTCTGTTGCACGACTAAAACAACTTTTTTATTTTCAGGCATTTTAGACCATTATTTGCATAGAACAGATGAAGACATGACATGTAAAAGAGAAGGAGAATGACACGAAGCTGGCTGTACCAACTGAGCTAACCCGGCAGCAGACTTAAACAACTTTTGAAAGTACACAAGTCCCTTCCCAAGCCTATTTTGCAGATTGCCCCATCCAGCAGTTTGGTTTAAAGAGAAAAAAAAAACAGAGCAGGTTTTTCTCTTGTATCAAACCCCAAAGGGCCGGCCGCCACTGGTTCTAGGCTGGTGGACTCTGTGGATGAGGAGTATATGTGAAGGGCTCATTCCAAGCTAACGGAACATGGTTCTTGGTTCCAGGTGACTATTCCCTAATAAAAATGTACTTTATTGTCACATACAAATACATGTTGCGAAATTCATTCTCTGCATTTAACCCATCCCTCAAGGGAGCAGTGGGCTGCCGTTCACATCAAGGGCACTGACTGGAGAACCTAGTACATGTTTTTTTAATGGTGGGGGGGACCGGAGCACCCAGAGAAAAACCCACACAAACATAGAACCCAGAACTTTCCTGCTGTGAGGCCACAGTGCTAACCATTGGGCCACCATGCTGCTAATAATAATAATAATAGTAATAATAATAACATAGTTATGATTTTACTATATTCCCTTTCTGCCAATAGATTCCCATAAAGCCTACAGACTGTTCTTTTTAAAAGGTAAAATATGTCAATGATTTCTTTACAGCTGTTTTTTGCTGCCTCCATGTTGACAAAAATTGAGTTATTGCAGGTTTGAGTAACGCACATTCTTGGTAGAATACTTTTTAACGTGAATGCCATATTTAGTCACAAATGTCTGGGTAAATAGTAGCAGGAGCTGCTGGGAAAATGATGCGAAGAGACCAGCGTTCGGCTCAGGTTTAGTCAGAATCAGTTGTGTTTGTAAATCTGTATTACCTCCAGAAAATGTCCTTATTTCCATCGACAACATTACATGTACATGATAGGTATTGTTACTTACAAATATACATTTGTTCTGCCATAATATGCAAAAAGTAGCTTAGTTTTCCTAAATCTACCTTACTCAGCACACATGCCAATTTTTTCTTTTTTGTGTTTTCATTTGTGCCCATAATCCCAGTAAAGAGCACACTCTTTAAAAGCTTACACTATATACTTTAATACTTTATAGTCTCTTTGGGGGACTTTGCAGCTGGCAGCAAAACCAAAATACAATACATAATAACTCCTGACATAACAAAACACAGGAAGATGTCAGCAAACTGCAATCAACAATGGAAAGGGCAGTAAAGGGGCTGATTGAGCAAGGAAGTGGGAGCATCAGCTGGAGAGCTTGTTCTGGAGTAATTGTACAAAATGTATCCACACAGTCACGTGTATAAGGTACACTGGAAAAATTAATTTCCTGAAGGAAGTTTCACATGAACGCCATACATTGTGGGATGATGAAGTCGGAAACTTAGGGATTAGCTTTAACCCTTTTAACGCGAAGGATGAATGTTTGAGTCAGTGCTATCAAGACACACACAGTGTGTACACTTACATATTTTCAGTAAGGAATTCATAGAATGGGCTGAACAGGTAAGACCAACTAATATATGTATCCATCCAGCTATCATCAGAATTTTCTTTGCGAAATTCTGTTCATTAACCATCAACATTTAAATGAACATTCATCATTTAAAAGAGGTCACATTCTGAAGTAGGGGAAAAAAATGGTTATTCCTGGCAACACCTAGATGAAAAGATTGATACTACTCACCTGTCTGCACACTACATTTGATGCTATAGCAACACGTTCTCACTCCCATCGTTTAAAATACGGACACTCGGTCAGGTTCCTTTGGCTTTTGTTATTGGCGCTAAAAGCTTCCTTTAGCATCCAATCTAAATGTGCTTGGTCGGGACTATTGTCACTTTTGACGCAGTTAGGTTTATGAAAAGATTGTGTAGTATGGAAGTCCCCCCAGGCCAGTCGCGAGTTACAGCTGTTACTCATGACGTTTCACTGCGTTTTTATAGCATCAAATAATAAAAAAAAAAGTGTCACAACACATGAACAAACATCAGCATTATAAGAACTACCTAAAATGACAGAATCCATCTTTGGTAAAAAAAAAACAATATTTAAATGTACTTTTTGAGGTGATTTTTTAGTTTCCCACATGTCCCATCTAACATGGAAGGTGGCGGGATTTATGACCTATACTGCAGCCAGCCACCAGGGGGCGATCACAATGTTTTGGCTTCACTTACAGTCTATACATCTACCCCTGATAAAGAAAGGAAATTATAATAGAATTATAAAAAACAGAACTATTGAAGACTAGTATAACAAGTATTAGTAAAGAAATCTAACAATCATGGCAAATGTGGGGAGAGCCTAGAGCAATATTTTTATTTTTGGAAAATAACTGGGCTTATTAGAAGAATATAGAGATGGATTTTGATTTTAATTATTTTGTAGTAGTAGTTGTGATTGTACGCAATTCTGATCCACACTCCATTTCAGTAGATGTGCGGTAATGCACACTAATACAGTAAGTTGTTTGCCAACAGCCATAACAAAAAAGAAATCAAAAGAAGAAGAATCCCATGAAGAAGAAAATGATGCACCACACCTGACTCAAGGAAGTCAGAAAGTGCATACCCAACAAGTAGGCCTTGTTTCATTAGTACAAGTAAACCCATGTTCAGTGTTTGCTCTTTAAATCAGTTCAATCTCTGGATTTCTGTGGAACTGCCGAGCAAAGTCAACCAATCGGGTACGTTTGATGTTTTTGTCTTTAAATTGCCATTTAACCAAGAGTTTCTTCATGTTTGCATTGGCTGGCGGCAATGTGTTTTAACGGTTGGAGAGCAGACTGCATCTTCTTTGGCAAGATTGCAACATTTTGCAAGAGTTTGAGAGAGTTAATCACACTCGTGATTAACATCCAATCCAAGTCATATTATTCTACTACAAACATAACTCCCTCGGGCTCGGCTGCTTTTACTATTCTTTCACAGCAGAGCCTCACATTACCAGACTTTGTTATATTAGGAGATGATGCAATATGATGAAAAACCACTGCAGAATGGTCTTTCCATCAGGTATGTCTGTAGCATCTGCTAGCATAAACACGTGTGTGTGTGTGTGTGTGTGTGTGTGTGTGTGTGTGTGTGTGTGTGTGTTGTCCCACCCCTCCCACTCCAGGACTAGAATTTCACAGCTCTCGGACCTCATCCATTAACGTGATACAACAAAAAAACAGAGACTACTACTTTGGCAAATCTTCCATCTCTTTCTCTTGTTGTTTTCATTCCCTTTCTTCCTCTTCAGTCTTTGATCTAACATCCCTCTCTTCCACCCAGCTCCTCTCGCTTTCCTTTCTCTTGGAGTTGTTGTGTCTGCCTTGCTGCATTCCCTGGCCGCTCTCTGATATGAGCTCCTTGTTTCCTCCGAGCCCGACCGTCCTATTAGTAAAATTGAGACCCGGGAGTCACGCTACAGGAATGCTTCTTTTCCCCCAGACAGCCTATCAATTACCGTGACGGAAAGTTAGGATGCTACGTTTTATTGCATCTGTAGAATCTCTGAATTAACTTTAGACATCACACTCTGTATTTGTCCTGGTCCATCCAGATACAAATATGATTGCGATACAAGATGTTTGGGGGTAAAGAAACATAACCTCATTGATGTATGAAAGGTTAGCTAAGGTTGTCTCTATTATACCTAGTTCCTTGGATTCCATTCATATTTTGTTAAAGGGGAAGCCCACAGTTTCTACACATCAACTTCAGTCAACTCAGCATCAGGAAGTACTAGTCAACCAAGACGGTTGTGTAATGTTTTCTGGAGGCAGCTTTCTGAAGTCTGAAAAAAAACAACCTTGTGATGTCATCAGGGTTATCTCGTCTAAAAACTGTAATTGAAAGTCTTTGTTACAAACTTTATGCACAGACTTTTAACGACATGAGCATGTACCAGGTAGGGATGTTTGAACAAAAGAGGCTACCCAGTTGCATGATGGGAAGTGTAGGATCAAGAGGTTGTGTAGCTTGGCCCCTCAATTAGGATATTCCAAATATTTTAGCCTCTTCTGCATAGATTTTTGACCATTTTTCTATTTCATAAAGTCCTACAATGAGCTTTCCTTAGGACGTGCCATTTCTGTGTCTGTAGCTATTGATGAGGAGAGAAGGGAGGGTGGGGGGGGGGCCTTGATCAATTGCCACTTTGCTTGTTTGAAAGCCATGATGTCTCTCTCTCATGGGTGGGCCAAATTCTCTGGGCAGGCAAAGTAGATAAAGGGGAGGTAACCTTGCCCCTTATGAGACACACACACACACACACACACACACACACACACACACACACACACACACACACACACACACAGAGTAAGAACCATTTACCTTTTGGAAGTATCTTGACCTGAAGGTGAAACATCACATGACAATATTATTCTACATATTACCTACTCACATCTGTAACAAAGCCATTACATAATCAAACATGTAATTAACACGTACAGCCGAAGATGTTTCAATGATTTATGACAATGTGTCCTTTGAACATGAATAACATTGAACAGATTGCATTTCTCACTGTGTCTGTCTTTCTACAGACCTGGCCAAACTATCGACGAAATCAATTGTCTCCAATAGTCCGTTTCATTTCTATCATCTGCATCCAGGAATATTGTCTGCAGATGACCTGGCCATGTTCCCAGTATTACAAGTCTTTCAAACATGTGTTTAGTTAATCATAAAGTTAATGTGTTTAGTTAATGTGTGTGTGAGCGCTGCAGGCTCATCCACTGCTGTAAATCATAACTTAGCGATTAGTGATAAGCTCTGTGCATGTGTGTGTGCGTGCGCGCCAATAAGTGCTGCCAGATACTAGCTAATGACTTCATAAAGCTTATCAACATATGCACCAGACGTGCACGTGTCCCAAATGCATGAAAACCTTTACACCAGGAATATAACACATAACCCTCCTACTACTCGTTGCTCTTTCTAATTCCCATCTGATTCCTTAATTCTGCTCTAATCATTACTTTTACCTTAACTAGGAATTAATAGTAAAAGGGGTCACTGGTGTGTGATTATTACCCCTCTCTGCATTTCCTCTCAGCTTTACAGAGCTTTATAGTGTGATTCAGCTTCCTGTTTTTTTTTTTTTTTTTTTTATAGCCAGTGTACACTTCCTGGCCAGCACCAAATGGCAAAATTAACTTTAACAACTAAATGACAACTAATACAATCCACTCTAACTCCCACCTCATCCAATACAGCAGCCAAAAGTCAAAATTTACTTATTTTAACTTACTTAAAGGTCCAGTGTGTAACATGTTTAGTTGTTTATTATCAAAATTGGTGTTGCCCATTCACAAACTTGTCCTTTTTAATGAGAATAACCACCACCATCAATTCCAAGTATTCCTTTTGGGGTGAAAAAAAATTTGCATTTGCATGAACTGGGGTAGACGCTCCATATTAATGCGCCATCTTGAAATACGTTAACCAGTAAGGGACATACAGTGCATACTGCTCCGCCTTTTCCTGTTTTCACTGTCACAGGTGCTGCTAATGGATATCATCGCTTCCCGGCCCCGGCAAGTTTGAAGAAGGAAACATGGAGGACCACACGTATTCAAAATCCATTTTCAGGAACAGGAGTCTTAAAATACAGGGGGCATAAATATACACATCAATATGTTAAATTCCCATAGAGGCTGGCAGACCTTTATTATTAAAGGCTAGTTATTTCATGGATCAGGATACTATGCATCCCCCCCCCCCCCATCATCACATACCCTTCGCCATACCTATAGATTGGCATCATTTTATTTCAATTAGCTTAACAGTTGGTTTGATTTGCAGTGAGAGATGATCTTATGGAAAGTTCCCCATGCCTATCTCTGTTTTATATTCTAATCCTATGGAGAAAAGCGTGTTTTCAAAAAAGTCCTGAGCACTTTTTAATGCCACCGTGACTTTTTTTCAGCTCGGGGCATCTTTTTTAAACTTGAAAAAATAGATTATTAAACATTAGTAGCACGGATCCCTCTCTCTGTTCTTTCTCTTGCTTGCTCCACCGCTTTGTTTTATCTAATGTTAGCCCTGCTCCACATAGCGCTCTAGGATACTGTAGCAGTAGCTGTTGTTATAGCAACAAAAACACTCTTGGCTGCTCTTTGGAACCAAAACGCTGCCAGCTTTTGTGTTTACTACAAAAGTGCCCTAGCGCCCTGGACATAGCCTAAGTAGTTTTTATTCTATATTATTATACATGATGTTAAGAGGGTTCTGAACGTAGGCCCATATGTAAGCGCTTGGTAGTGAGAATGTGTTGACTAAAGAGTTGGTGGAGCGCAATACAGAGCAAAAAGGAGAGTGAATGTTGGTCAGTTGGTCACAAACTCCAAATAATGCTAATGTTGATCCGTCTCTCTCTCTATTAATTTAGTAGTTGACAACTAATCTTTGCAACTCTAGTTTTTATGCATTTCTTTTGTTGTATAAACTTTGGACAGATTCTGACAACTATTCTGACTCTAGCTCACAAATCATGCATCACGCCAGATGCCTATTATGAAGGTGAAAGTTCCTTGAATAAGTCGGTCTGCAAACCTTGCGTCACTTTTGTCCCCCGAACATGTTTGTATATTTTCCGGGACAGAACAGCTGGTACTCTCCCCTCCACGTCCTCCACCCCATGCGGTGCAGTGCACTAGGTGGTTTGCAGAGAAGCCTCTACATCTGGCTGCTTTGCATTGAACCTCCCAACTAGACGACAGATAAGCCCCAGTGATGGATACGCCGTTTCACCATCCAAAGGTGTGTGTGTGTGTGTGTGTGTGGGGGATGGATCAAATGTTGGGTCGGTTGATGTGTGAGGTGAGTGGGTGTTTGGAGGAGCTGTGACTGGAAAGGCAAATTGTTCGTGGGAGTAGACAAGCGAACAGTAGAAGAAGATATAGGGGACAAAGTTGAGGGAGACAGATGGAGGGAGGTAGAGCCCAGAGATGAATAAAAAACAGACAGCAGGAGACATAAATGTGTGTGGAAGTAATAATCTTTTTAAAATCCTAATTTGATGCTACTCCATAAATAGCTTTTTGAGAACATTTAAAACAAGACAATACTGATAACCAGTCCAGGACTAACAAGGAAGTCCAGGGCTACCTTGTTAGTCATGGGGTTAGTCCAGGACTATCTTGTTAGTCCAGGACTACCTTGTTAATCTCAAATGTGGCTTTGACTTACAACTGAACATTTAGTTCACTTCATAGACAATACTGAGATGTATATTAACCCTTGTGTTGTCTTCCCTTCGACCATGAACTTGTTGTACTTCTGGGTCAAAATTGAAAAACATTTTTTCAGAAATGATGACTTATTTTGACTAATAGTTTTAAAATCAAATGTTGAATGAATCACCATTATGTCAAAGTTTAGTCAAGAGACTAGCATTTTCAAATGCTGTGGAATTGAATCAAACACCCAAAACATGATGGAAGTAATCATTAATTTTACCTACAAAGAATGTTGTATGGCTTCCATGCAATGTACATCCATGCATTAAATTATGTTTTGGCAATTTGGTTGAAAGAAACCAATATTCCTGATATATAAAAACGGATCAACTTCAACCCAGGGACAACCGAAGGGTTACATCTTGAGATATCATTTAGTTAAGATCTAGGTAAAACACATACCACGTAGGTGGAACCAACCTAATGTAATTCCTTTGTTGCATGTCATATCAATCACTCGCCCATATGCACATTGTCAGCAATCAAATTTTGAAAAGGTCAAATGCAACTTTCTCCCCACCTCAAAATTCTGATTATTTGTATTCATTATTTGTATTATATTATTTATTTGCTCAACCGTATTATCTATAAAATGTCAGAATTTCCTAAAGCCCAAGCTTAAAAGTGCTAGTTTTTTCTGACCAACAGTTTCAGTTTCATTTCACATAAGACAAAGAAACAGACCACTCAGGTGATACAGCTCAGGATGGAAACCTGTCCATGTTTCTGTCCTGCTTCTGCTACAAATCTGATCCCCCAGTGGCTAGAAATGGCGATAGGTGTAAACCGAGCGCTGGGTATCCTGTTCTCTCTTTGAGAAAATGAAAGCTCAGATGGGCCGGTCTGGAATCTTGCCCCTTATGAGGTCATAAGGAGCAAGGTTACCTCCCCTTTCTCTGCTTTGCCCACCCAGAGAATTTGGCCCACCCATTAGAGAGGGAGACATCATGGCTTTCAAACGAGCAAAGTGGCAGTTGGTCAAGGCCACACCCCCAGCCTCCACCTTGCACCACCCTCTCTCCTCTTTAATAGCTACAGACTTAGAAATGGCACATACAAAGGAAAGCTCATTGTGGGACTGGCTCTAGTGGCTGTAAGTCTGCACCAAGGCTGAATTTTGGGAAAGAAACTTCAGATTTGGTATTAGGGGACCACTAAGGTCTATATAAAAGATACTTCAGATACAGTATTAGGGGACCACTAAGGTCTATATAAAAGATACTTCAGATACAGTATTAGGGGACCACTAAGGTCTATATAAAAGATACTTCAGATACAGTATTAGGGGACCACTAAGGCCTATATAAAAGATACTTCAGATACAGTATTAGGGGACCACTAAGGTCTATATAAAAGCATCCAAAGAGCACCATGTCATGGGACCTTTTTAAAAGATTTCAAAGGCATGTTTTCTCTAAAAATGGAACAGAAAATATCCCTGGAACAATTCCTACAAAAGAAGGATGTGTTTGCCTTACTACCGACCGGCTCCGCAAAGTATGTCACCCGGATTGTTGGTCTGATTGGTTGAAGGACTATCTAATTGAGTCATTTGAACTATGCCCGTTGGTCACGCCTCTTGTGCAGTAGAAAATACAGAGCAGACTCCCCAGACCAATATCAATCTTAAAAGATTGAGCTTGGTCTGATGATAGCCAGACTAACATTGAAACGTTTTACTTGAACAGTGTCTGTGATCATAAGTGTGTTTAAGTTAATTGTTTGTGTGTGTTTGCATGTACAAAGTGAGATGCAGTTATCTCTATCCATAAGCTTAATTCCCACACTGGGTGATTTTACTGTGCTGTCCGAGTGGGGAAACAACTCCCAGAAATGTATCAGCATTGGCCAGTTCTCAAGGCTCCTCGCAGCTCATAAACCTGACTGAGGGCGAGCCCTTCCTCCCCAACACACCAGTCACCATGAAGATTCAAGACCCCCGGTAGAACACTCAAGGCCCTTTTTAAAGCTGCTAACCGTGGTGGGATGTGAAAGTCAAAGGCCTGTGATCAAGGCAAGGTTGCATGTTTTGAAAATCTGGGAATGTGAATAAAAATGGACTCCATCTGCACCTAGCAAGTACTATCAAGCAGCCAGTGAGCAAGGAATTTAGTCCATAGACTATAAAAAAGAAGAAAAAAAAATAATGGACGTAGCACCGATGACGTCACTTATTGGTTTGTGTACTGCCGTTTTGAAGCCAGGAGTTTGCACTTTGGACGTAGCCATCTTGGTATTTTGGAGTCAGAAGTGACCATATTTGGACAAAAGGGCGGAGCTGGGGAGGGTGATCTGTCTAAGCCAGTCAGTTAATTTAGGTGGTAAATGTAAAGGTACAATCATTATATCCTCTTTAAAACACACTGAAATGGAAAAATCAAGTTGAATGACAGTGTAAGGTGTCTCTCGTGTGAAAAACAATGGAGATTTGATACATGTATGTTTACATCTCATAAATATTGTGACATTTAGTATGGTATTATGAGGGGGCAAAAAAAAATATTTTGCTAATCCTGAATTGTATTTTAGTTCATAGAAAAATCCCATAAATCTCTGTGGCTCCATTGTGCTGCTTATGTTAATTTTTCGTGTTTAATGTCAGTTTTCCATCAAACTATAATTGACCCACAGATTTTGTCAACAAATTACATTTTTGTATTTATATACAGTACATATTAAACCCTTACCATATTGAATAAGCTGATTGCACTAAACTCCTGCAGCTTTCCACTCATAGTTGTTCAGTTCACAGATGCTCGTTTCCACGGGAAACCTGGGACCTGTGCTTTGACCCCCAACTGTGTTAAAGTGTAGTAAAAACTTCCAGATTGGCCTTTTCACATTGATGCACAGCTTCCGCTGTGCATCATAAGTGGCTTTTTGGGAGGGCCAGGTTTGTAAAGGGAGGTCAAACACACACATCCTCCCTGCCAAGGGACGGACAGACTCACACACACACACACACACACACACACACACACACACACACACACACACAGAGGCCAGGACAGAGTCCAGAAAAGAAAGAAATAGGGAGAGTACACAGGGGCTGTCGCACACATAAGGTTAAAGCTCCTCAAAACATGAAGGTTTGTATATTTGTTTGTGCTTGTGGTATCTGTGTGTTCAGAACAACCCATGTGGTTATGTCCTGGCGTATCTTTGACTACAGTATGTCAGAATCATAAAAAGTAAAAGCCGCCCTGGAGCACCATAAAGCCAACTCCTACAGTGTACTGTTGCCCCCCTCAGCTAAATAAGTAAAAACAATGCAGCTCTCCATTGTTTTTAATAATGAGTTCTTTGGAGACTGGGGCTCATGTTGTGTTTTCATTTTCCCATGTTGCTGGATGGCAGCAGAAATGTAATTAAAGTCATTGTTTCATTAGGGCATGTTGCCTGTGAGCAGGAATAACAAACACCACAAAACAGTACATTGTCGGTTACACACAGCTTTTTGTAGTCTGCTTTTAGTACACACACACACACACACACACACACACACACACCAACAACAAAAACTTAAAACCCCAGCAATTAGAGTTCAATCAAATGTTCCTTCGTGCATGTCAATGACCTTTCCCACATACATTTTTTTCACTCATTTATCTCTTAATGCCCGCACGCTTCGACCGTCCTCCATTTTCCCAGAGTTGTTAGTCGCAATGATCTCCCTCCCTGTTTTTGTCTTTCTCCATCTGCCTCTTTACTCTCTGTGTCTCTATCACATGCTCTTGGTCTCTTACCCTTGTTCTGTCTTTGTGCAGTGTTTTGCATTTGAAAAGACCACCCATGGGTTAAGGAGGGGGCAGATTCCCAGAGAGGAATTGGTTTAGAATATTAATTTGTTTTTAGCTGGGTTTTCTCTCCTGGGAAAACTGCCCACATTAACATTGCCTGCCACTTTCATTTAAGCCCCTGTTGTGAATCGACAAAAATGCAATTCAGTTAATGCAAGCAAGGCTGATGTTCGGTTCAAATCAAGCTGGCTAGCTAGCTAGCACAGCTAACGCTGTTCAACTAGCTTCTGTAAAGCACTTGTTTTTAATTTATGTCATCTTTCTGAAATGTAAACAAGTTCCTGTGGTATACATATTCTGAGATAAATGAGTATCTAGTACAATTAGTGTTTTAGTGTGAACATTCTTGTGAAGAAACAAACAATTAGCAGCTAGCTAGTTAGCAGTTCCCTGACATTTTCCCAGCAGAGCATTGGTGTGTATCGTTTCAAATTGATGGTGTTTTGGGAATGAGCTCATCTATATGACCATACTTGTTATTTTTAGAACTATATTCTTACCTGCGCTTCTCCTCGCACCACATTATTGCATCTTTACTGACCTCAAAGATTGATGAGATTAACATTTCTTGCCCTGTTCATACCAAATCCAGAGTTTTCACCAGAATACATCATCTCTCAAACCTCACACTACTCCAACAATGATGTTGTCCACTGTGTCAAGCCTATAACCGGACTGCCCGTCTGGAAGGGTGTCAGATGGTAATCAGCACGGCAGCCTACAGTTTGCGCTGTCGCTCAGAGCCTGTGACGCCACACCGACATGCCTATATGATTAGTTCTGGTTCAAATCCAACTGACCTGCATTGTCACGCGTGATCCGCGTCCTGCAAATGCCTGTAAGGGGACAAACATTGTTCATTAAGAGTTTGCAGTGCAAAAAAAGAACTATGTGATGTGACGCATGGGTAGGCGGTTAAAGGCTGCCATTCTGTCTGGAGCTTTAAATTAGGAATGTTTGATGTATTATAGATTATGAACACAGAAATAGCTACGTCTGTCTACGTTTTTATCTATGACAGTAGATGATTATAAGAAATATCCTGTTATGTATTGCCCATGTATTCATATGTGTTGTCATAGAAAGAGTTAGTTTACCTAAGTCACAATACAGATGTTTTAAGCAACAAAAACCCATCTGGTAAGGGCAAAGGCATGGATTTGGTATATAAAAAGTAAATATGTCCTGTGTTACCGTTGACTTTCTGATATTTAACCAGGGCAACAGCCTCTCCCTAAATGCTTTGAGTTGTCATACCAACATGACGACAATCTGCCGATAGTGTGAAAAAAAACAAAATACGTTGACAGTGAATGTTTTATATATGCGTTCAGTATATTTTATAGTTTAGAAGATTTGTTCATCAAAAATGAGTTTGCTTGGCAAATGTCCTTGAAGTTTAGGAGGCAACACTTTTTTTCTTTCAGTATTTTTGCTCTTGCAAAGTATATAAACCTAATTTTAGGGAGACAAGGTTAGGCACAGTGTGAATTTTGAATCTATTTGTCCCAGTTTTGAGATTTCTGCTTTCACCTCAATACAATGGAGGCGAGGAAAATTGGGATTGTGGGTCTCACAGTATTACAACTCTTGACAATCCACAGACTTTACTGTGTGTTTTTGTTGGAACTACTTTCAACTCCTTTCTACTGGAGAAGTTGTCTCACAAATACTCCACGTGTTTTTGTAATTTGGGTCGACGCAGCGTTTGAAAACCATACACGCCCACGGCCTTTCGAGAAAGGTGTAGGCTATTTACTTATATTTCGTACCATTATGTGTTGTCTCTGTACTTTGTGGGCATGTACAGACTGTGCTTGATTGACACCAAGCAGATCCTGAACCAGCAAAATGTCGCCTTGTGCTTGTTATTCCTTTTGGTTTTGTGTAGAACTTATTTGGTCGAGACGTTCATGCCTCTTATGTGACGTGACTCGTCTGCTTGGCTGTGGAACACATCCATATGAAACATGTCATCTGTTCTTTTTGCTTGTTACTACCATTCACGCTGTCATGCGAGTGCTCTAGAGACTGATAGCTTTTTCAGATGGGACCATGTGCAACTTGCTCCTGTCATCCAATCTACTCTCCATCTTCACATATCCCGCCATCTGTCTTCCCCTGTCTTTTTTACTCTGTTATCTCACCTCTCTTCTCTCACTCTAACTCTCTTTCCCTTTTATTTCCTCAATATGAGGACTTTTTACTTTGAAAAGATGCACGGAGTGAGATTTCCATGTGGAAATGGGGCTGAAAACTGTTCCAAAACCCAAATAACTGAGGCACCTACATTCACCATAAATTTATTGTGCACTTTTACACACACACATGCCCGGTAAGAAACTTGCCTCTGATTGCTTGACAGACTCGGCCCAAAGGGATACACCTAGTCTTCACCTAACGGCTAACAACAACAGCAATTCCGTTTTATTAAAGTCTCAAAAAAAACACTGCCGTTCCATGCTGGATTACAATGTTTCTGAAAAGAATTGAATTGCACTCGTTGAAAAGCTGCAACGGTAACCGTGTGGACGCGATTTTGAGAAAACGGTAAATAGAGTACTTTGATGTCAAAAAGACACCGCCAATAGTAAAAAGCAGAGCAAAATCGAGAGATTAGAGTTGCAACACTCTTTTGATCTCAATAGCGGGGTAGTCACATGGTTCATGTAAGCCTGTATAGTTCCAAACACACGCTCCACTGTCACGTTCTTCTCTGAGACTGACGGTAGCGAGTGTGATGTTGAATGGTAAATACAAATGAAAACACATATCCAAGTACTTGTTTCAATGCTGTTTCACTGTTGTTGCATTCTTGCATAATTTGTAAATGTCAGTTTTATATTTGAAGTGGTAGGGTGGACTAAAAGCTAGAGTTTTACTACAACATTCACTATAAAAATACTGAAAAAGGACAATTAAAAATTAGAACCCTCTACAGATAATATATATTAATATAATACTGGTCTGTAATACAAAAAATGTTTTCTTAAAGGCATAATCTGTCATTAACAAGTTTAAAACCCAAGAATAAAAGTGTTGCCACTCTGGTGAAAAGGAGGGGGGGGGCTGAAATAATTTATTTATATTTCATTTTCATGTGATGTAACACCTGCATCCTGGTCTCAGTGTAACATATTAGATGCTTCTGATAATGAGTTGTCTCGTTGAGTATTTCTATTTGATACTACCTCATACATATCATACTTTTTACTCCAATCCATTTATTTAATAGCAACTAGTTACTTCACAGATTTATATTATTATATCAAAATGTAAAGGGGGAGGGGGAAACTTCTAGCTCATCCAGTAAGAGCAGGCGCCCCATGTAGGCTGAGTCCTTTGCAGCGGCCCAGGTTCGAGTCCAACCTGCGGTCCTTTGCTAGGTGTCATACCCCCACCTCTCTCCCACCTTTCCTGTCCATCCACTGTCACTAATAACAACAATAACAATGCCCCCCAAAAAAATAATTATATAAAGTGGGATAGAATTTGTAGGAATATTGAAATGACGTCACACAATGCGCTGGTGCGCCTCATTCAGATCATGCGTCGCTTCTATTACACTCCCTACAAATGGTTTAGAATTGGTCTAAAAGTAAATCAAGGCCCTGCTGCACAGCACAAATTTGTATTGACTGTGATACCAGCAAGGATACCCTGCAAACTCAGGAGCTTAGTTTCCATCCACTTGTCAATCGAATTATCTGAAGTTCAATAAAAAAATAAATAAAATTCGAGCGAATTAAGCTGGTGAAGGTGTGCTTCCATCCAACGGCTTTAAAGTGAATAAAAACCTGTGTGTAATGACGTCACATGCTGTTTTGCATTCAAATTGGCATATCAAATTCAGTTTGAGACATTTTAAGGTGTTTCCATTCACGTTTGCACTGAATTCAAGCAAACATTTGCCAGACAAATGATTCATATTGCACAAAACTTTATGAGTAAGCTATTGTACGTGTGAACAATATTAAATGTATAATAGATCTATCTAGACGCTGGTGGTGGGGTTAAACAGCGCAAAGACCTGGAACGAAGGAACCGTCGGCTCGGACAGCCGGAAGAATACCCAGGGTGCCGTGAGCGAAGATGACTGGAGGAAGAAGGGGAGAAGGAGGAGGAGGAGGAGGAGGGTCGCACTCTTCCCAAAATGACAACTGACAGCCACAGAGGAGAGAACAGATTTAAAGCAGGGATGTCCCACTGTGATTGGCTTGTGAACACATGGCCGAGACTGATTGGTTTAACTGAAAGTAAAGCCTGGAAAAGGATATACTGTAAGTGATTATAGTTATTGAAGTCTCCCTGAAAGAATTTATGCTCAGTTACAGTAGTCCTTATGCACCAGCTGATAGCCACATGTCAGGCTATTATCAGAAAACAATGATGCTATCAACACATTGCTATGATGATGCACGTAAATGCCCAACCGCAATGGAGGCAGACCTGTGGTGTGGGAATGAGAGTGCTCCAAACTGTTCTGGGAGATCGGGGTTCAGAGACACATAAAGGAAACACATTGGTTGAAGCATTTTCAGATTTGACCTGTTGTCCCTTGACCCAGATAAGCCGTGGCCCCCCGGTTCCAATCGAGCAGCAAGACCACCGTCTGTTTACGGTGTGTACAATGCCATACAAACAAGGATGATGCAAGGTGTGTATATATATAGGCTACCTACCTGGAGTGGATGAGGCCATGAGATCTCGCTGTGAAAGTCCAGAGCGGCCCTTGTGCCACAGGTGTATGGCACAATAGACAGGACTCACGTCACGCAATTAGACCCCCTGCTGAAGGCTGCAGGGATTTTGTCAATAGAAAGGGCTGGCCATCAAACGTACTACAGGCTGAAGTAGATGGTTGTTCCATCTTAAGTAGAGCAATAAAGGATTTTTAAGGCCGATAAAGATACAAATATTTGATTATTTAAAAATCTGATATGGCGATATATCAGCCGATATATAGTTTTAAAAAAAATCCAGAAACGCGTAACAGATTTCCCTAACATTAGTTATTTGTAGTTATTTATGAGTTCTTACTAAAAATAATTGTTTTATTGTCACAACAGAACAGAGGACCATCAACATATATTTTAATGTTTTGATAAATAAAATTAAAAAAAGTCCTTTGAACAAGATCACATTAACAAACAAAACAAATCAGTGTTGCCAACAGGGCCGCTGTAGAGCGCCTTCTAGTGGACAAACTATGCAACGCCAACACTCAAAACATGGTTGACCATCCGTTTTTATTTTTTAAATATTCATTTTTCAGAATCATTTATTTGTCATTTATAAATTAATATTTAAAAAATAAATAAATGAAATTGCCTAATATCGGCGGTGGCCGGCAGTGGGGGTTTCTTGAACTTTCTATGCTTAATTTGCATAAAAACGTGGCTGGAAACATGGCAACATGCACTTGTTTTTCATCGAATTGCAATTGAATGTTTAAACTATAACCTTTTTTCTTCATGTTCTGTCCCTTTTGTTGTCCTTGGCTATGAAGCATCACAGACCAGTTAAGTTGGTAGAGTCCTCAAATACTGTAACCTTTTTCTGCCATTTGGAACAACCAACATGCAACACTAGCTGATGCTGCATGATGAACTGAATATGTATTTTTGACAAGACTATTACACTGTGATAATAGATACAGGAAAAATGTCACACTTTGCAACAAGAAAACTAGTTAGGGGACTTTTTTTTTTTTAATTCTTTCCAGCTCTTTTTCTTCTACCTAAAGGTCACCAACTGCGTGCAACCATGCCATGTAACCTATATCACCTTTCTGACTGGCACATGTTGCTGTTCCCAGAGACAGACTGATACTTTTTTTCCTGTTCTTGCAGTCAGTGTACTGTACTGTATCTTATTGCTGTCACATTTTTTGTTTCTGTGTTGATCTGTTGGCTACTCAAAATGTAAAATCACACCAGTAATAGCTCTCAACTATTTGGGAGATGATTAGGGCCACATGTGGAAAAAAAGTATTTGAGTTCTTAATATAAAGCCAAAATTCTGACTTTTTTTCCTTTCAAAATTCTGACTTTTTTTCCTTTCAAAATTCTGACTTTAAACTCTGAATTCTGACTTTAAATTTAGAAATCAGATTTTGTTCTCAGAACTTATACGTTTCAAATGTGGTCCTAATCCTCTTATGTATAATTGACTAGTTACATAACTCTTGCTTTTATAATCCAATGGCTGTGATAACCCAAACTTTTTTTTTTTTTATTCCAAATAAGTCCTCATGGGGATGGAGCTGTCAAGCCTTTCAGTAGTCATGCGGTACAAAGTGAGTCTTGGCTACATCTCCGTCTCAGTCATTGGATTCCTCAAACCTCCATGAATGGAGTGTTGGAAAGCTGCCGCCGCCTCCTATGAGTATGAAAACATTGTGTCGCCTAACACATAATCCACATCATAGGAAAATGGTGTTTGGTCCCCGGGCAGCGTGACATCACTCAATGCTTCCCCTCCTTGGCCTTTATCAGACGGCTCTGCTGTGCCCGATCACATATTCAATATCAAATATTTCATGAATCCTAATATGCAACGACTTAAAGAAGTTCATGGAGTGTTGTGGATGTTGTCGTTGCTTCCTTACTTGTTAATTAGGTGTGATAGCTGCGGTTGGGTAACGGATGCTCGGCTTGAAGCGTCACCAAGAAAAAATCCACTAAATCGTACAATACTCAGACATTTCCACTCATTCAGCTGCCCAAATGTGAAGCAGCACTGTCGTCAATGTCATGTTAGGCCGGTAGAACTTCACGGAAGGTCCAGCATTTGTAGAACTTTTAAGATCAAACCTGAGAATATTAAAGACTGAATCCCAATGCTTGTTTCCAATAACGTCTGGGGTAGAAAACTCCTGCGTCCCGTACCTACGAGTTAACAGTGCTGGGCAAACAACTGCATACTCATCTTGTTCATCTAAAAATTATGCTTGATGCTTTCAGACATGGGCCTAGGAAGCTAAAAAAAAATGTAGGTGGGTCCTTCCTTCCTAGTCAGTGAGGATAACCCTACAGTAGCACCTGGGCTTCAATATGAACACATAGCACTGGTACAACTAGCTATTCTCTAAAGGCCAGGATTCATACAGCTGCTAACACTGGCTGATTGTTTGACATTATTGTAGCTAGTTAGCTAGCTAGCCTAGAGTCACAGAGACCGAGGCGCAGCACTGGGCTGAGTTCATTTCTACTCATGTTATTTGAATGTTTTTAGTAGGGACAGTTGTCAATGAAACATACAACAGCATTTCAAATTGAATCTAGTTGGAACACCTGTCCTGATAAAGGGGCTTTCATATGCAAACAGCTTAACAGGAGAACACCTGCTGAATGAAATGACACAAAACAATTCCAATTTTGTCTCCATCCCCAACAGATCTGATTCTAAATTCTGTGGGCAATGTTGACAACATCTGTCCCCAGGTGGATTTAGAAAATTCCAATCATTGCCCCTTTCTTGTCTTCAGCTATCCTGTTAATTAATTAGCCCCAAAAATGAATCTGGAAAAAAAAGACTGTATGTAATAATATTTCCACCCATGCTGGGTTTCTATTCCATAGTACCTTTTAGAAACTAGCATAAACGGGCAGAGTGTTCAGCTTAACCACTGTGCAGTGTGAGTACCGTATTATGGGTCTTACCAGACCGTCTGAAGCTGAAACTTGACAGTATCCTGAGTTGGGTTTTAACAGTTTTGACTTGGAGTGCAATGTTTGAGCTTAAAGGCTGTGTTAGTTTGATCGAGACCTATCAGACCCACCCCCAAGTTTCTTCTGTTGAAATCAATTCCGATTAGGTTTAGTACTTTTACAGCACTTGTTATATCAACTCCCCTCCTCCCTCCTAGTCCAAGATGATGGGGAGAGAGAGGGAGGGGGGACAAGGCTTCTGGGAAAACAAACACTAGTCCAGTTTCTTGGCACTCTTCTATTAACTCTTTCACTCAGCTCAGTGATGTTTCCCGAGTATTATCCCGAGGGCAAATGAGAAACTTTCCTTTTTGTTTTTAATAGCATTTTCTTTTTTTATTGCAAATACATATACAAAAGATTCTTTAAAGACCGTACAAATACATGGAAAGATCACAGAAGTAGAAATTAAAAGGGAAAAAAAAAAAAAGTATTGGGAACATCAGTTCTTTGATATTGACAGAAAAGGAAATGGAGCTTGTGGCGCACAAAGGATGGACTCTGGTGAAACGGGGGGAAAAATGTTTGAAAAAGTAAAAAAATAATACCTTGTAACTGAGATAACATTTTCCAGTTCTTTCAGCAAGTTTAGAGTCCAACTTTAAAGGAAATTCACAAAAACAAACAATTCATACACAATTCGTTAGATAGCCCCCACCCACCCACCCACCCACATACCCTCCAAAAAAAGACACATACTTAAAATAGACATTTACATAAGATAAATAACTAAAAACAAAGGCGATTACAGCGTTTATCATTTTATCAAAGTACCTCCTGGGTTGAAAATCCCAAAAAAGGGGGAATTATATGCCGCCTACATTGCAAAGAGGACGATTCATTAGTTATAAGAATAGAGAATAGTATGCAAAATAATTACTTTGAAATAAAATTAAAGCTAATAAATAAATAACGTTTTAAACTGGGTTTGACCATAGGGAAGGGTTTTGGACACCAGCATGGTGAGAGACTGCAGGGGGATGACACCCGAGGGGAATGGGGGGACACCCAAGGGGTCAAAGGGGACTTCCTGTAGCTGTCAAACACACGCTGTTAGATGGTAAGTGTAATCTCAGCTGTGGCCATTGCGCACATACACACACACACACGCGCACACACACAAACACAAGCACATACAAAAAGTTTGAGAAGGTGTAAAAAATCCAAGGCACGGATGGTGGAAAGGGCTGCAGTTCCCCCGTGGAGAGAGCACAGCCTTGTGAAAACCAAGCTCTCTCTCTCTCCCTCTGTACTGCCCAGTCGCTTCTGCAATGATCCCGACGCGTAACTTGAGAGCACAAGTCAACAGCTACAACCGCTTAAATACAAACCATACTTGCTGAATGGCACCGAAAAGAATGAGCAACAACAAAATACCAACAGAGATCCGTGTATGAAATCATAAGAACAGAGGAAATCGTTTCACGGCATCACCATGACTGATTGGTTGCCGAACTGTTTCAAATGTAGAGCTTTTTGTTTGATATCTACAGGTACATGAATCTACCCATTGCCCCCACCCCCCACCCATGGGTTACAAACTGCCAGCGTATGAAGAAATAAACTGAAAAGAAACATACACAGTACCTACAGAAATATCAACAATAGATAAGTCCTCACAGAGGATTTTTCCTAAGTCTCTTCATCTCTCTAAAAATATATATATTTATAGTTTCTATCAAGGTACAATAGCAAGGCACGACGTGAGCCAATCACAAGTCCAGCTCTCTTCTTCTTCGTATTCAAGTGTCTGATTCAGGGCGATCTGGGAGGAGGAAAACTCTCCCGGTAAAGTGTTTCAGAGTGTTTGTCAGATCTGTGTGGCTGTACATGTCTGTTGTCTCTGAGTGCGCTGGGTGACCCGGTTGGGGGGGGGCTCAGGGTCTGGTTAGCTGGGTGTAAACCGGCGCCTGCTCCCAGTGCTGCGGGCTGCTCTGAGGAATGGAGGGTACCCCCGTGTTGTCGGCGATGGGCGTGTACATGGGCCTCTGGCTGCCGCTGCTCATGTAGCTGAAAGTCGAGTAGAGCCCCGAGCCCTGCCCCGCCCCCGCGTGGCTGTAATAGGACGCGGTGGCGCCCCCCTGGTGGTCGGAGTAGTCGTACTGCTGCGCCCTGGTGATGGCCGGGTAGGAGGAAGGCTGTTGGGGGCTGTAGTGCTGCAGGCTGAAGGGGCTGTATGTGCCGTGCTGCGGCGAGCCCTGCTGCTGCTCGGTGTAGTGGCTCGGGCTCAGCTGCTCCGTCTTGATCTGGGTCCGGTGCTGGGCCTGAGTTGCCTCTGAACCTGCACCCCCCAGCGGGGTCAGAGTGTGCTGCTGCTGCCCCGGCTGGTTCTGGCTTTTAGCCAACCATGCTGCTGCCGTTCCTGCCTGCGGGCTGACTGGCGCCCCGCCGCCACTGATGCTGTAGCTGCCGGTGTAGGTGACCGGCGCGGGGTTGCCGGCGACGCCGGGGTGCCCGTTGGGCGGCAGGTACTGGTCGAACTCGTTGACGTCAAAGGTCTCGATGTGGGAGATGACGTCGCTGCTCAGCTCGCCGATGTCCACGTCGCGGAAGTCGATGTTGAGCTGGCGCCCGCCGGGGCCGTCTGGCAGGGAGCGGAGGCCGCCTTCACGCTTCAGGTCCATTTTGCCTGCACTGATGTCTGTCTTTGGGGTGGTGGGGGGAGTAGGGGGCCCCTGGGAGCCTGCATGTGAAGAAAATTGGCACAGATTAGATTTTTTGCTTTTTTTAACTCATTTACTCAAGTTTAGTTCTTTAAAAAAAAAATGGTGCTGGGGAATACATAGGTGTGGGCAATATGGAGAAAATCAAATATCACGATGTTTTTGACCGAATACCTCAATATTGATACTGCAATGATTTTGTGGTGTTGACACTTGGTGCTTTCACAAAATATTTACACAATGAGATTTTTGACAAATAATCATCAGTAATGTGGATATAACGAGTCTAAGTAAGTCTGGTAAGTTCAGAAAAGTATCACTTTACTGTAATACCTTTTAAAAGCAGGAAAAGACAACACTTATGCCACATTCTAATATCCAAAATCTAAGATGATATCTAGTCTCATATCACCATATCGATATATTGCCCAGCTCTAGGAATACGTTATTTGACTTTTTAATTTTTTTAAAGGGTCAAGAGGAAAAATATGAGGCATTCGTTCATGCACAAAGGTGAATGCTGAACTACTGGGGGGTGCTGAAAACCCCTTTTCTCTGCTCACCTGAGTGCTCACCCGGAGAGTGCACCTCTCCCATGCTGGAGGCCGGGGAGTCCGCCTGCTGCAGAGCTTTGAAGATGGCATTGGGGGAAATGTGCGTCTGCTCGCTGCCGTCCTCTGACTCGCCTTGCCCGTTCTTCACCGACTTTCTCCGCCGGGGCTGGTATTTGTAGTCCGGGTGATCCTTCTTGTGCTGCACCCGGAGCCGCTCAGCCTCCTCCACAAACGGCCGCTTCTCCCCTTCGTTGAGAAGTCTGCGCGTAAAAAGGGTTACCAGTTAACCAAAGTCATTATCACCGCTGCGCCATTTTCAGTGTTTTTACTCCAAGACTATGCAAAATGATTAAAATCAGCTGATTAGGTTTGCAGATAAGCTAACGCGTGAATGTGCTAAACAGAAAGAGGTCAAATAAATAAATAAAAAATCCTCATTGCATACTAAATCGCTGCGTAAAAGCAGAAACGCAGAGCAGTCACACTTACCTCCAGAGTTTTCCCAGAGTTTTGCTGAGCTCCGCGTTGTGCAGGTGTGGGTACTGATCCGCCAGCTTCCTACGCGCCGCCTGAGCCCACACCATGAAGGCATTCATCGGTCTCTTAACGTGAGGCTTGTTCTTAGAAGATCCGTTAACGCGCACGGGCATAGGCACGAGGGTCCAGTCGTAGCCCTTGAGCACCTGGGACACAGCATCGCGGATGCAAGCGGGGAACTTATCATCCTCGTCCTTCTTGAACTCTCCGTCCACGCCAAGCAGCCCGTTCTCCGACGGCCGGGTGTTCTCGGTGTCCGAACCCGACACGGACGGACACGGGGAGCCCGCGGAGTCGTCGGACATGCTCGGGCTCGGGGCGTCGGATAGACACTTGTCTTGTTCCTCCGTCATCTTCAGGTAAGGGTCGAGGAGATTCATACGAAAAACTGTTTGGTGCCAAATTACGAGTGAAACGGGAGTTATTTCTGCTTTTCTCGCGAGAGGAAAAGTCTCTAAATAGACTCTACCTTCCCAGGATAAGTTTGAACAAAGTCTTTCAAATGAGAGAAGTGCACTGAAAATCTGATTCTCTTTTTTTTTTTTTTTTGTAAAACCGATATGGAGCGCGAGTGTCTTTACGCACGAGTTTCTGACAGGCTCCTAGGATGAATGCGTATTCTGCAAGCGGCTCCGCACTTGAAAGGGCGAAAACAAGCCAGCTGGATTCGAGTTTGCTTTCAACTCTGCAGGATGAAACTGTAAAGTGCTCCTCTCCAGTCTCCAAGTACAATCCCCAGAACGCGCGAGTGCTTTGAACTGCAAACGTTTTGCATGCGGGCTTTATAAGAGCGTTACCATGGCGCACAGGAAAGCCCGAACCTGATTGGGCGACAGCATGTGACGCCAGAGTGATGGAACTTGATCCCAATTTTTCCCCTCTCCTTACACCCCCACACACACACACACACACACACACACACACACACACACACACGGAGAAACTTTCTCTCAAACATACACAGACTGCCCACGAGCCAACCAGTATATGTGCAGATTAATTCTGGTTGCTGGATTTTCCTATAGATCTATTTACAAGGACGTACGGGGATAAAACATTTAATCACACATGTGGAATGTATTTATTTGCGTACTAAAAGTGATTTTTATTATATTATGAAGTGACTAAAAGAGAATATTGTAATTGCAAAAGAATGTAGTACTAAGGTCAATCTACAAGAAATATTATCAGTTAAACTTTTGAATGTAGGACATTTAGCACCCTTAACTGCTATTTGCACTTTCTATCATTACTTTTAAAAACATTTTCTTGTGTTTCTTAGTGTCTTTCTGCACACTGGGTCCATAGCTACAGTTAGATTATGTGGTCAATAGGGGGAGACAGCAGTCTGTAGGAACCCAGTAGGTATCCTTCCCTAGCTGGGAGGAGGAGGGGGAGGAGGAGGAGGGAGGGAGCTGCAGTGGAACAGTTGCTGTCAAACATCAGCTCCTGATTTTGTATCGCTCATCTCATTTCCAACAACAGAGCAATGATTCGGTGAAAAGAGAATTCTGTTCAATTTGCTGACTGGACAAATTCCATATTCGCCTAGCTTATTTGTTTTTCATTTCAGTTTTATTTTTTTAAAATTTATTTATTTTTTACCAAATGTTCCTCAAGTTGAGAACATTTCAAGAGTTCCAGTGTTATAACTTTATTTCCATTTTGAAACTATACAGATTTCAATTCAGTTCATTTTAGGAAGGGGTACAGTGTAAATTAATAATAAAAAAATAGAAAAAATGCATGATTATACATGGGTTAATTAATCAAAAAACAATTTTCATGTCCCTTGCCCACAATATAAAAAAAACGTACGCTTTTTTAAAATACAAAGATAAAACAAAAAAGAGCAGGGCAGAACTTTGCACAAAACCAGAATCAAAAAAGTTTAGCAATAAAACAAAGCACAAAGCTGAACACGTTTCAAAATGAAACAACCGGGCATAGAGTACAATGATTAGAGAAGACACAGCTGTTAAGCATATTAAAACAATAGTGAACTACGAGGAAGCAATAAGTAAAATACATATATGCTGACATATCCAACTAACAAATACATAGTTCTACTGCTGACATCCATCCATTGTTTTAGCTGCTTAGTAAAAGACTTCTAAAGCACATTTTAAAACCAACCTAAGCAAACAAAGCACTGTAAAAAGTTAAATTCTATTATAAAAACAAATGTGTGTATGTGTGATATGTTGTGTTATGGTTGTCCTGCTACTGGATGCGTGAAATGTCCTTTGGGATGAATATCTATCGAACAATCAATCCCTGATTAGTGTAAGGCTGTGTCTGATTCCACATACTTACGTTAAAACACTTACCGGAAATGACGAGCGGGATGAACGCAACACAACACATGCATACGCACATGCTTTCCTGTATGCAAATGAGGAGCGTCCGACTCGGCTCGCCGCCTCTCAAAAATCTGTATAAAAATCTTTTAAACTGACCTATGCCGATCTAAAATGAAGACGGACTCAGCAACCGCATGGCCTATTTCTCGCTTAAAATGTTTTCAGAAACATGTTTCGGTGAACTGTGGTTGGAAATTATGAGATTGTTATTCCGTCCGAGCCGCCATGACGGTCGGTTTGAAATTCTCAAGCAGCCAGACCCACGTGACACGTTCGGTCAAGGGCTCCCTTCTGCTTTGTAGTCAAGATGGCGCCTGTTTAGTAAGTTAGAGTAGGGTCCATCGTTTTTAGGGGGTCATCCGGGTACTTTCAGTGCACTGACCCTTTGCGTTGTCTCCACTATATACTAAAAACTGTGTTTGAAGTGTGCAAGTAGGCGGTTTGAGACACAGCCTAAGTTTTAGCGGAGCTACATTGTTGTTTCGGTTTTTGTAGCGACAGAAACCACGCACTATAGCTTGAAGTTTTTGGCATGCTTTTCTATATATCTGCTCTAGCTTTTCCAACTTTTTAGACACTATTACATAATAATGGTCCAAAATGATGTAAACTTGCTTTTGATTTTTGAAAAATTCAAGATTTTCTTGAGGAAGGACCCCTTAACCGCCTGCCAAATACATGCACCTAAGTCTTCCACAAACCGAGGTAAAACACTGGTAGTGGGGTCAAAATGACAATATTTCTGGCTCGGTCCCGGTTTCGAGTCCGACCCGTTGCCCTTGGCATTTCATCCCTCCTTTCTCTCTCATCCCTTTCCTGTCTTCAACTATATCTAGTGGAATGAAGGCCAAACAATATTTGGAGTATAAGCAGAAACTTACAGAAAAAGTCAAGTACAAGTACCTCAGAACTTTACTTAAGCTCAGTACTTAGGGTTAGGGAGGTACTAAATGTGCTGTCTACTTCTGATATGTGTATTTTTTCCTCTTCCCTGACACACACACACACACACACACACACACACACACACACACACTTCTTTTGTCCTCTATTCAGCCAAACAGTGCGACTCTCCAATCAGAGAGTAATATGAAGTGTTGTGCAGTGGTCACCGATGGTAACCTGCCTGCACACGCCCCCTCTGTGATTGTTTATTATGCTTTGTGGAGATGTGGAAATGTAAATCTCAGTTCAGCCTAATGTGGACAACATGTGCTACCTGAAGTTGTCTTTAATAGCTCACAGATGTCAGGTATAGCTAATTCCACTGCTCTGCTTGCTCGGGCACTCTGTCACAGCCCCTACCACCTCCCCCAACCCCCCACCCCCAACAGATACAACCCTTTTTTTCTTCCTCCCTGTTTTCCCCTGTTATGTTGCTTGTTTGCCTTTACTGCTCAAACTCTGAATCACTCGCTAATTCTTTCTCTGCCTGACCAATTAGGCCTGTGGTTCCCAAACCCTACAGCCTAACATCAGCAGCTCCTTCGTTCCCCTGGTCAGTTTATTTACCCGAGACATGCTTATTTAAGATACTCGCTTTGAACACAAATAGAAGGGAGCAGTTCTGGCTCGGCGTTAATAGCTCGTTGGACGACACCGCGGTCGTGTGCGCGCGGCGTGCCGTTACACAGGGCCACCAGAACGCCAAGCGTGTTTGCTTGTAGAGCCACAGAGGCGTGAACGCATTGACTCCCAGAGCAGAGGGGTGGAAAACGTGGTGTTGCTATTGACAGAGCAAATATAGTTAATAGAGGTGTGCAAAGAAGACGGAGGGAGAGGATGGTGAGGTAGGAGGACGGGGGAACATCTAACGTGTTAATGGAAGGAGGAGGAGAAGAAGTAGAGAATGTTGGCGATTATAAGAAAAGCACGACCATTAGTTCGACGGCCAACCGCGTGAAAGAACAACACATTCTCACTCCGGACTTGTCAAATACTGACGCTTGGTCAGGACCCATTGGCGTCACTATTCAACATGCTGGGTACCCCTTTGGCATTATGTTTTCAACACGATTGGTCAGGACCCCTTGGCGTCCCTTTTTTAATTTGCTGGGTACACATTTGGTGCCATTTTTCATCATGCATGATCAGGATCCCCTGGTGATACTTTTGAACTCTTTGGGTACAACTTTGGCATCATGGCCTGTGGCCAGCTGTGACTCAGGTGGTAGAGCGGTTGCCTACCCATCGGAAGGTTAAGGTTATCACTTTTTACAGCGCTGTGTGTCAGTGTGCCATTGCGTCACATATCAATGCTCAACTTTGGCATGATTTTCCAAGTCAATTGGTCAGGACCCTTTTGACATCATTATTCAACGTCTGTGAGCATTTCTTATAATTTTCTTTATTTTAAAATTAATGTAGCGATAGCTCCAGGAGTTGGTTAAAAACACTGTCTCGGGCTGACTTTCAAAACCGTTGGATAAACACTGGACACATCTCGCTAAAAGGCTTAGGCGTTAGCTACATGTTCCCGCAAAAGGTTAGCCTCCTTTAGCAGTTGATGATCCATTTAGAATACATGGAAATAAGGAAACTGTGTTCTTGTATTGCAGCATTTTTTTTAATGGATATAAAAAAATTGTGAGGGGGGGCTTTTCAAGATACGACACAACCCGCAGTCTCCTGGTTGAAAGTCCTTTGACCCATTTACATAAATACTACTCTCTACCATTGTCGCTCTTGATACTAAGTATAAAGGACTGCATTCATTTTTGTTGTACATGTACAATGAGAATAAAGACTATTCTATTCTACTTTATTCTGTTGCTTTGCCCAGTGCGTCCAATGTGGTTGTAAAGGGTGTCTTATGCATCGGTATCTAGCGGTGAGGGCCAATGACCAACCGTCAGTATGTTAACTAGTTGGGAGTGAGAACAGCTTGGAACGAATGTACACTGGCAATGAAGAACAGCTGCTCAGCTGTTACCTGGCAGATCTGCGTGCGACACACACACACACACACACACACATTGTGACAGCATCAATGACCTCCACTCCCACATGAAATCTTGTCAAAACTGTAAAAAAAAAAGAAAAGAAAAATGCAAAACAAAAAATCTGAGATGAGCATATGGTTGAACACACTGCTCCTCCTCCTCCACATGTCACACAGGCAAGTTAGACTCCAAAAATGATTCATATGACAACTGTAAATTCAGCACGCTCAACTAACTAAAGTGAATCTGTAATATCATAGCTGGAACTTTTAACCAATTGTCTTTTTTGCTTTCAAACCATTTTAAGTTTCTAACCGTTTGTGAGAGATATGTCTGTGGTTTTCAAAGCTGCTGAAGGATGAAGGTGAAGTCCATTCCGTGGTGTTTTAGGGGATGACCAGGAGGCAGGCAGGCAGGCAGGCCGAGGTCTTGGGAAACTTCTCATCTGGATTTAGAGCTACAGCGTCAAAAATCTGAGCAAACAGTGGGAGTCAACTGCTAAACCCTGTCTGCTTTTCTTTGGGAGTCCCATCTGGCCTGCTTTGCATTTCTGTGCTTCACAGCTATAGGGAATGACAGATGTGTGTCCAGGTTTCTGAAACACATTCTATTTTAAATAGCCAACGTTGGCCAAGTTAAACATTATATTCGTTTTAAAATGACTTGTATGACCCTGCTATATTGACCATAACCCAATGGAATTATCTTTGGGAGAGTTGGAAGCATCTGTCTGAAGACATCTCCCACTATTCCTGTTGTTTTCTGTCAGAGAGAGCACATACGCTGAAGTACGATCATGCAATGTCTGCAGAATTGGAAGAACAGGAAACCCTTCTGGTTTAACTAAAGACAGATACTAAGATTCTTCACTTCAATGTTGTGTTACTGCATTCTACTTGCCCCAGAGCTCAGCAGGAGGTAGTTAATGGTGAAGTGAAAATGGTTTGAATCATACAAGACATGTGTATGAACAACAGTTTTCATACATGTAGCCATATTATTTTTATTTGGCTTTGGAATCCATCCAAAAATGCAAACTAAACATGTATTTCAGTTACATACTCCAATGACAGTATTTTCATTGGAGTATTTAACGATTTCCCTCAATTTGCTGTGGGACAACTGCATCCTTAACTGTTGTAGTGCTGTTGAGTCCTGCACAGTAGGCCGATCCTCAACTAAAGAAATTCATTCATGAATTCAAGAAACATGATTTAGTCGACTAATAAGTGGATTTGATCGGCAGATCTGTTTGCTTTGAGTGGCCGTTTCTAGACTGGAAAAGTGCAATATAAACCCAGTCCATTTACCACCTGGAAAACTCCGTACCCCTTTATCAGAAATGTGCTCAAAAGTTTCTTGGAAATAAATCATTCAGCAAGAAAATGCATAAAAAAATGACCAATCGACTGAATAAATCTTAGTCAACCAAAATGACTGGTTAGTCGACTAAGAAGGGGCAGCTCTACTGCACAGTCCAGTTTTGGACCCACAAAGCTCCATGTACAGGTTGTTGTAAGTCAATTTACAGACCTAACAACTCATGCATTGGTGTGTTTCTATCACCAGTGGATGGCCATCAGTTCTTAGGGATGTTATAATGCCATAAATTGCATCCTAGTACATTTATGACCATTGAATGTCTGTGGCAGTTGTGTGTTGCCAGCAGGGGCAACAGGAGAGGGTCAGAGCTCTGGAAGAATCTGAAGGAAGCATCTCATGTCTTGGTGCCTGTAAGCTTTCAG
This sequence comes from Percina caprodes, assembly GCA_013375575.1. Lineage (NCBI taxonomy): Eukaryota > Metazoa > Chordata > Actinopteri > Perciformes > Percidae > Percina > Percina caprodes. The sequence goes on along the minus strand of JABXJD010000176.1, from coordinate 1,007,623 downwards.
ATAGGTGTGACGTGCCATTCTTGGAAGATCTGGAGTGATTAACCGCCGCCTCGAGCCTGTGTGTGTCTGTTCCGCTCTGATCTGAGTGTCTGGCCAGCGGGTGTCTGTTGACTGAACGTCATTCTGTTCCTCGTGCTGTTTAAACAACACTTAGAAAAGACCCAGGCAACTCCCGGGGAGAATTGCTCAGTCTGCCATCCATCACTGACCCAACTCCTGCTGCCGCACTCTGCCTCCACGTCTCTGCTTCTGTCTCGACATTTCAGTTTCCTTGCTTTTCTTTTTTGCTTTCCAAATGATTAGCTCAGCAAAACCCCTGGGCTGAAAATCATGATTATCCCGTCCAAATGTTACCTCTTCAGACTTAATGGTGCAGAAAGTAGACCCGATCACTTCATGCCCCTGGACGCATTTCCCAGCAACCTGAGTTGTTGCTGATGAAAATATGTGCATTAGCGGATTGCACCGCGTTGTGCGAGAGGTCGGAGAAACGAGAGGAAACCCAATCCACTCGGTCTGAGTTGGAAAAAAAGCCGCAGAGGAGTACCATTTCCCTCCAAAGATATGGCTTGTGCAAACAGCCCTCGCTTTAACAATAACAATGGTCTCACCCAGCCAGGCCAAGCTAACTAACGACAGATCCACACCTTAATGCTGAGCAGTTGTTTGGGTTTAGGCGAGAGAGGATGTGTGTGTGGTGGTGTGAGGTATGGGTTTTTTTTTGGAGGGGGGGTGGAAAAGAATGGCGGTTGTCAGCAGGTGGCTCGTGCCTCTGGAAAACTCCCTCCTTTCCTTCCCTGGACGGAGAGCAGCACCCATGATCCAGGCGGAGGTTGAGGTAGAAAAATCTCTGACACAGCGAAACGCTACTCTCAGCGACAGAAGACATCCAACCATAACGCAGCACATTTCTACAGCTTATTGAATTGTGCAGGAGGCAGGATGGGGCAAGGAGGGAGCGCAGATGTCTAAAGTGATTCCTGAGTGTGTTTTTGGTCCTCTGTACCAGTTCCAGCTTGTCTCTTGACCAGCAGTGCTCCATTTCCTTTCTGGGCCCCTCTCTGTCTTCACAGTTGTGGTTGATGGTAATTGATGCCTTGCCGTTTTGTAATGATTTGATGTGCTTACGAGGTTTATTTGGTGTCAGGTGGAAGGCAAATCTAATTTTAGCTGAATGTGCATTGTCAATTCACAAGCATCTCTTTCGAGCCAGAGAAGATGCCTCATCACAAACGTAAGTGTAAGTATTCTATGAAATATGTGGAATAAAGGTGTTGTATACTGTTTTGAACATCCTTAAAGGGATAGTACGGAAGTGTGGTTGTATGAGGTACCTATGCATAGTCGATGTATTGCCTACATTGTATGGCGGTCTGCAAGTCATCAGTTTGGAGAAGCAGGCAGGCGTCCTGGAACAAAAGCAAACCAATGTGCAGCTGTGGACGGGGACAAGCACTAAATGTATTTTAGCCACTTAACCCTTGTGTTGTCTGTCCGTTAACCATGAACTTGCCCTTCCAGGTCAAAATAAAAAAAACAATGGTGCTTTTCCGATGTTTTTGTCGCTTTTTCTGATTTATGTGTCACTTTTTCCATGCTTTTGTTGCCTTTTTTTTTTTTTTTTAAACCTGAGCTGGTTTAATAATAGGTTTTACACTTGGTCTTGGAATTCATGGTTAACAAATTTCAATTGTATCAAAGTTAGTAGTTAGTTAGTAGTTAGTTATAGGTTTTTAGTTAAAAATGCAGAAACTAGAGATGATCCGATTCTGATACCAGTATCGGAAATGCCTCGATACTGCCAAAAATGCTGGCATCGGTATCGGCGAGTACTGGAGTTCAGGCACCACTCCAATGCCACGTAAATTATTAGTAATGGAAATCTATTTACTGGTTAGCTCCATTAGCTCGGACGTAGTTCTTCTTCGACCGCTCTTAAAATAGTTGCGCTGCTGTTTTAGGGGGGCGAAGAAGAATTGATCACCTAACGCCTCCTTAAAAGAAGCTAACACTAGCACATCATGTCGGCAGTTTGGCAGTACTTTACGGTGGATGTTCCCACCAGTAAGACAGCGACATGCAACATATGCAAAGAAGCAATGTTGAGGGGTGTCACGAGTGTTGCAAATTTCAACACCAGCATCTTAATTAAACATTTGAACACACGTCACGCTAAACAGCACGACGAATTTACGAAAGCTAAGGGGGGAAAAAGGACAAACTGCGGCAGCAAACTCTGGAAACTGCCTTCCAGCGACGAGATAAATTCTTCAAAGACAGCCAAAAAGCAATAACGATAACCAACAAAGTTTTGGAGTTTATTGTCCTGGATGACTAACCCCTGTCTGTCGTAGAAAATGTGGGATTTTGCCACTTAATGGGGCATTTGGAGCCAAGGTACTGTTTGCCAGGTTGTAAATATATCTCCGAAACTGCGCTACCCAAATTATACGAGACAGTTAGGGACCACATTTCGTGTATGCTGAAAGACGTGCATGCAATCAGCTTTACCACGGACATTTGGAGCACCGACGTCTTTGCTAAGTTTAACGTCACACGTCACATGTTGTTTTGCGCGACAACGCTAGCAACATGAAGAAAGCCATGGACGAGATGGATGTACCAAGTTTGGGATGCTTCGCACACACACTCTAACTGGAGGTGCATGAAGGGCTACTGTTACAGAGAAGTGTGAGTGATGCACTGGCGAATGGTAGGAAGATAGTAGTTCCATTTGCTGTATTAATTCATGTTTAACAAAGTGTTAAACCTGAGCCAGGCCTTACCACAATGATAATAATATCACAGTCATGCATGTGCAGTATGATCTTTTTTTTTTTTACACACTGGTATCGGTACTCAGTATCGGCCGATACCCACAGCACCAATATCAGAATCAGTATCGGGAGGTAAAAAATGGTATCGGAACATCTCTAGCAGAAACTATGAATTACTTTGACTAATAGTTAAGATCAGAGGATGGTGTGGCTCACAGATTGATAGATGTCAAAGTTAAGTCCGGATAATGTTTTGAAACCATTGAAATTCTATAAGAATGAATTACCAATGAAGTAATCATTAATGTTTTTTAAGAATCTTGTATGGAATGTTATTTTTGGGCAATTTGGTTGAAAGAAATCCATATTTCTGATATAAAACACTTTGAAACGTGTCAATTTGACCCGAGGACAACACATGGGTTAAAAAAAGGCCCACCTAAGAAACATCACAATATCGCTGTAAGCAGGGTGCGATTTGCAGGAGGGAGGGTGGGGGTGTTGGAAATGTTTCATAACCTCTGCTGAATTATTTTTATCTCGACAAAATGTCCCCTCCCCATAGTGATCAATAGACCAATATAAATGCAAAGCACAGGAGCGTGTCCTGGGTGAAAGTATTTTGATTTCGTCACAAAGTGAACTCTGCTCCCGAGCTTAAAAGCTGATATTGAATACTGAAGTGCATATTTTCTTGGTTTTGGAATTTGGTTTCTCCAGCTTGCAAGCCAACGGAGACTAGACTAACCCTGGCTGCCAATTGCATTTGCTGCCGCTATGGTGCGTCTAGGGCTCTGTCTCAAATCGCGCACTTCCGTTAGTGCACTTACAGACAGTACACTTCGTGCATTTCGTGCACACGTTGCATAGTGCGTAAATTTCGACAGAAGAGTGTTGTCTCAAATCGCGCACTGCCATGTGTACTTACTGGAAATGACGTTCACATTTCATCCCTTCTTCTTCTGTACAGTTGTGAATTTCACCAAAGGAGAGCATTCCAGTCTGCTATTGTTTTTCGCAATTAATTCCTGCTTTGTTTTTGATACTTTAACAAATATAAATGTGATTTTGTTTTTATTATGGGTTGTACAGTATATACATCAGGTTGAGGCAGTACCAGCTGATACGTTTTAACATTACGCTACTGTTAACGTTACCGGCAATCAGCTGATCGATCGGAATATGTACAACTTGTTAAGATCACACACTTAACACTAAAATCTTCTACAGTGGGAAGATAGTTTAACACAAACAACAATATACTAGCTACAACACATGTAACGTTATCTTAGAACTTATTTGCCAATCTGGTTAAACTGCCGCTGTTAGCTAGCTAAGGTTAGCTTGCTAGATTTCTAGACTGGCCCATTCAGCCCACACAAATAGACCGGCCCACGGGGAAATCTCCCAGTACCCCTGATGGCCAATCCATGCCTGGTAACACCTGTGCTTTTCCTACTATGAAAAGTCCTAATGTCTGCTGTGACCTGAGCCTTGCAGGTGTTTGTGGCTAGAAAGCATACAGCAACAGCTGTAATTTACGCAAAATTACACAAAATCACTTGAGCAGCAGCACTGTGTTCAGCTAGTGTTTGATATTTTATGAGAGCATATATCTAAAATGTGCAATACTGCAGCAACTTCTTGCAGAGTCTATGAAGAACAGCTGGTACCTTGGTAGACCATAGACATATTATTTTATATTATTGCAAAATCACATTGAATCGTTACCTCAAAGGGATCAAACCTGCTTCCTTCCATTTGAATGAAGTTTGGTGGCCCCTGCGGAGTACTTGCTTCCTGATTCCTGCTGCATTCTTCCTGCTCAGAGATCTACTTAATTAACTGGTGATGATAAGTGGCTGCTTCAGCTGGTTCACTTCAGCTGCATCCCTCTATCCTGCTTTGACCACAGCCATGTGGATTAAAAGACCACTTTTTAAAGGACGGCAGACTTTAAGAAAAGTTTAAAGGCCGGAATAGTTAAAGCCAATTTTGCTGAACAGAAAAGCCAGTTGGAAAAAAGTGTTAAGAATCACATTGTATAATCTCCCCACTGGCATTAATGCTGCTTTTATTCTGCAGAGGAACCTTTTGGTTTGTATACACTTCAATATACACACAGGTATTATGTGACAAGTGTTTTCTCCACCAGCTGTTATTGTTCCCTTTTTTATTTGTTACAGGAAAATGTTTGAAGAAGTCATTTGTCATCCATGTAATCACCTTCAGAAACATGCTGCAGTGCCATATGCTGCTTAGCTCTTCTGAGGGTGTTAGCATGCTAATATGTGCTAGTTAGTGCTAAACACAAAGTACAGCTGGTATAAGGTCTGCAGCCATTTGGCCATGAACCAAAAAAAAAAAAAAATTAAAAATGAAAGTCATTAGGATTCATTCTCTGTGGACCATGACGGTCGATTTAATATTACACAGGCAATCCATTCAATAGCTGTACATTTTTACACTGGAGCAAAGTAGTGGACTGAGCATCTGAAAGGCCTAGCCACATAGTAAACTAGGTCCTTACATCGTGAAATGTCTCCTTGGGCGAGATATGTTCATTTGAGTCCAACATAAACCATATGTTTTTTGATCATGCATTACAAAATAAAACATGCAAGAATTAAATCCCCCATCTAATACATTGGATACAGTGCCACTCGGCCAAAACACTTAAATATGAACACACAATGAAGTACAGCGCTTTCAAAATGAAGTACAGCGCTTTCAAGCCAGAGAGCGGAGTTCACTTCACAGCGGGGAAAGAAAAATGCTTCCACCCAGGAATGTTTTAATCCAAACCACGATCTTCTTTCTAAACTTAACTAGTTCTTTTGGTGCCTAAACTTGGCGGCATGATTTTCTCTTTTTCTGGCTAAACTCCACTACCCTATCCACTGAAAGGACCATCAGTCGGTGTCTGTATCTGGCTCACTGCGTCCTGGAGCTCTGTAGCGGCTAAATAAAAACCTGCCGTTCTGAATTTATTGTTCTATCTCACTAAGGCTGTTCACGTTACACCCCTTTACTTACTGCAGTTTAAAATACTTTCATACAGTCTATTGGTGTAGTAGCATTGATCAGTTTGATCAATTTTGGGGGGGATGGGGGAGATACTGTACATTTTGTCCCCACCGGAGATAATAATAATTCAGCAGAGGCAGGGATATGTAGACCAAAGACGGGGAAATCCCACGCATCCCCTCCCCCGGGAAATTGCACCCTGCTCATAGTGCCACCCTAAGAAAATACATTTATATCACCCAGATATATCTATAGGTTGCTTGGAAAAATCACTTGGTATTCTGCACAACAGTACTTTAACTTGCATTCTATCCAATAGATCCAGTCCATGAATACATTTCAGGGTTTTAAAGCTTTCAGGACTCTGACAGTGGAGTGTGGTGTACACTATAGGTGTGTATTTGCACACAGCAACAGTTAAAGGCACTTTAATTTTCATACTTCATTCATTCTCAGGGTTTTGTTATTTATGGTTAAGCTTGAGAAAATGTAAAATATGTCATCATGGACCATTCTGTATCGACAGAAGTGATCTAAGTAATATATCACACTGGAATAAGTGTTTTATCCGTTGGCTTGAGAACAGACTTTTATTTGTCGCTGATGCTGCTTATGATCATAGCCCCATCACTTTATTATTATTTTTTTGTTGTTGTTGATAGTTTCAGGTTTGAGCAGAAAATAGTTTATTTTTACAAAGCACAGTACAGCTTAAAAACATTTTAAAATCTAGATTACCAAACAAATGGATCAACACCACTTTTAACCAAATACTATAAATACTATTTCATGGTTGTTTAAAAAAACTTGCATAATACAAGATAGTGTGTTTTAAAAAAAAAGCTAAATATTATGTGCATCAATAATAATTTAATTATGTATACTGATTTCCAGTGGGGAAATTTCCATGTTTGGTTAGACATCACTACACATAGGCCTGAAATATACATACATACACACACACACACACACACACACACACACACACACACGTCAGAGTGAGTGGGCTGCCATTGCTGTACCAGCGCCATGAGCGGATGGGGTGGGGTACGGTGCCTTGCTCAAGAGCACCTAGCAGCACCCAGGAAGTGAAGTGGCATCTCTCCAGCTACCAATCCACTCTCTGTACAGGGACTTGAACCACTGACCCTCCGGTTGCCGACCCAACTCCCTACGGACTGAACTACTGCCGCCATGTTTCAACATTTCACTCCGTGTTGCTAAAACTGTAACTCAAATTGGAATTCAAAGCAGAACATTGAACGTGTCTTTCAGCATGTTCAGAATCCAAAATTCTCCAATCCAAAATGTTCAGTCAAATAGTTGGCAGTCACAAAGAGCAGCAACAGGTGCACAGACATACATTTCCTTCATTTAGCCAATGTTGTCAACATTTGATCAGTCTTCATGACAAAAGTGGGAGAAAGTTAACTTTGCCACCAGTCTTCATCCATCTTTGAACATGTTTTTCTCCATTCAGACCAATAAACATGTGGTGTGCTGCCGACCGCACACTGCAACAATGTGAATGCAACATGTTGTCACAACCACACAATTACATCTCCTTTTTGTTCATTGTGTGTTTGTGTGGATGTAAGCTGTGCTCAAGTAAAACAAGCCAGCTGTGGTCCAATACTAATTTGCCACATCTGGACTCATCACCTTATGAGCTTTCACATTGTCAAAAGTCTTCCTCCAGTATCCTGATCAGTTGATTCCAAACTAAGCTTCTCTGAGCAGAGTTTATCTCCAAAAGCTCTGTGTGATTGTCTCCAGGAGGCACAGCCCCGGACTAAATAAGAGTCAGATGGCAGCCGACATATCCATTGTCAGGAATCGCTTGTTACCTCTACTTTACCTTTTTAAACCAACAATTAACTCGTGAGGTTAAATTTGAATTTCTCAAATAGTTTGCGAGGTCACGGCTGGTGGGGCTTTAATGAGGTTTTATGTGGTAAATGACGACTGGCAATTTGTTTTTTAGCCATTGCAACCAGCAGTGAATTTACTTAACCCCCATCTTAAGACATCAGCTTTGTGACTTTTTTTTTGTTTTGCATAAGCCATGTTGCGAGTTCAATTACTGTCCTCTTGTGTAGCTTAATGTTCAGTTCAAGTTCTCCACTTCCAGCTAAACAAGTCTGCACTTGAATTAATTTTCGTATAAAAGAATCCACCAAATAGTTTATATTCTACAACACGTAAACATGCAATAAGTCATTTTGCATCGCGCTGGGGAGGAAATGAGATCAGCAGTCACTACTGACTCAGAATGTCCACTCCAAAGACTCTCCGCCAACACGACCACCCAGTCCAATCTGTTTAGCCTCAATAATAACTCTAAGCTGGATTTCTTCCTACTACAGATGTGCTCATAAGTTTACATACCCAGGCTAAAGTTGACTAAATAGAGGAATAAAAAACATCTTTCGGAAGTTGATCATAATGCCTTAATTAAAATTAGGGAAAATTTACACCTTTAATAAATAAATGTTCGTCCTTGAAATACAGGGGGCATAAGTATACACAGCCCTATGTTAAATTCCCATAGAGGCAGGCAGTTGTTTTTAATTTGAATTATTTCATGGATCCAGGATACTATGCATTCTGATAAAGTTCCCTTGGCCTTTAGAATTAAAATAGCTCCACATCATCACATACCCTTCACCATACCTAGAGATTGGCATGGTTTTTTGGTCAGTCTAATAGCTGATTGGATTTGCATTGGTATGTTATGATGTGGGGCTATTTTTTTATTATTAAATTTAAGGCCACAGGTACTTTATCAGGATCCATAGTATCCTGATCCATGAAATAACTGGCCTTTAAAAATAAAAATCTGCCTATCTCTATGGGAATTTAACACAGGGGTGTGTATTTTAAGGAAGAACATTTATCTATTTATGATACATTATTCATTCCTAAAGAAAATTGGTGTTCTTAAAGATTGGATTTTTCCGAATTTATTTTAATTACGGAATTGAAATGACCCATGTGGGTCATTTTGCCTCTGCCTTTACACCGCTACAGTACCAATCTCCCCGCACTAACCTGTCTCAGTTTGCACCTTCACTGGGGGTGTTACATGCTGCAATTTTTTTTAATTTACTGTAAGACCAAGTCAGTGTTACTGACACTGTTTTTTTTTCCTAAAGAAAGTCTTACCCCTGGATTCCACTGGACACAGCTGAGGCCCATTCAAGGCTGCGGCCCGGTTTTGTTGTCTTCCGCACAGGTGAATCTGATGTTGCAGATGATTGGTTTACACAGGACCACCTGAGAAGCCATCGTTGGAAACTGGGAAACAATACCTGGCAGGTGATTGGATGAGCAATCTGTCTATCTCATCCGCCATTGTTGTTTTGAACATACAGCCGCAGCCGTCAAAGACTTGAACCACACCCCATGTAGATGATAGTAGCTCGTCAAACAGACATTGATTGGTTCGGTCCACTGCTGTTCTAATGGTGTGCTCCATTTGTGCTCGGAAGACACAAAGTTTCCCAGCTTTGGCTTCCGAGTTCCGAGATACGTGGAACGCACCATAACGAAACAAATTAACTTGACGCCTGACAAGATGGATTTTGAGATCGCGAGAATGCAGTTACATTACATTGTGTCATTTAGCTGACGCTTTCGTCTAAAGCGACATACAATTGCAATATTTGTCAGAGGTTGTACACCTCTGGAGCAACTAGGGGTTAAGTGTCATGCTCAGGGACACATTGGTTGATGTATCACAGTGGGAATCAAACCCACATCTCCCACACCTCCCGCATATGTCATATCCACTCTGCCATCACCACACAGTTAAATCCAATTTTGAGGAAAATAACATACATTCTTAGCTTTTAAGAAGCAAGTTATTCTGTTGCAATGTTAAATAAACTGTTGGTGTCGTTTAAGGCTTTCAGAACATAACAGCATATGTGGACTGCTGCTCTGGATTAAGGAGTCTTTTGGATGGTATTTAACATAATGCCTCACCTCAGGAGCCATGTCTATGGCTTACCAGGAAATGCCTTTCCTAAAGTCATCTTTATAATGGCGGGATGGTCTGGATATTGTTAGATCTTCCAAAAGTAGTGTTACTAAATTATGACAAGTCGGAGGATAAGCCATAGCCACGGGTGTGCCAAGAAAGGAAACAAATTCTACAAATAACAGCGCCAGTTTCTCAATTTGGGCAGCAAGATATAATTGGATAAAAGAATATTGGACTCAATATTGTGTAACTCCTCAGACCTAAAAAAAAAAATAGATATTGATAAAATTTGTTATGTTATGTTTCTCTGGACTAAGCACATGGCTGACCGGTGCTTATTAAGGGACAGCATTATGTGTCGCTGTTCAGCTTCCATCAATTTCCTGTGTGCCAAACCCATTTTGAGCCAGTGACCATACCCATAATTTAGGCAAATAGGGTGAATCCACAGGGTCTTAATTATAGAGGATGCCACATTCTTTTCTTAAGCTGCCTCAATCTGTGATTTAGTCGGAAAAAATGGATGTATTTTTTTACATCAAGCCTTTGCCAAGTGCAGCATTAAATCCCGCTCAGTAAAAGTCAGGAACCATTCTAAGCTCCGGTTTGTTCAGTCCTTTTGAACTTGGCGCCATGAGCTGAGCTGCTCATCGCACCACCGAGGCTTGTAATTAAAAATCTCCAGTTACTTCCTCCTTACCTCTGCTGACCTCGGCATGGGGGCTCAGCATGTACTGTACCCAGGACCAGTGAGCCACGGGAGGAGCTTGGCCTGGGCTCTGCATGTTGACCGGATGGCGTTGCGGGAAGTAATGGGAATGTTGACTCAAGGGCGACTAGGGTGGGTGGACGTGACATCTGAAGAACAGCGCGCCAGGTAAACACTTTGCAATCAGGATGCCAGATTTGGCTTGATGACGATGCCAGTAGGCTGGCTGCAGTGTTTTCTTATACTGTATGGCTTTTTCAGGCTCTGGAGAAAAAGATTTGAATTAGAGCTTCAAAGATTAATCAATTAGCTGTAAACTATTTGTAGTTGTAAACTATAATCGATGAATCGGTTTGAGTCACTTTTAAACAGAAAATGTCAGAATTCTCTGATTGCAGCTTCTTAAATGAGAATCTTTTCTAGTTTCTTCACTCCTCTGTGGTAGTAAACTGACTATCGTTGAGTTGTGGACAAAAACACATATTATGACATCATCTTGAGCTTTGGGAAACACCAGTCGACATTTGTGACCATTTTCTGCCATTTTATAGATCAAATTGATGAATAATCGAGAAAAGAAATGACAGATGAAGAATGAAGAGACAACCGCTAGTGATAATATGACCGAGAGAAACAAAGACGGAGACAAACCAACAAAATGAGAGGAAGGCTGAGCAAAAGAGACAGGAACATACTGAAAGAGATTGTGTTTCTTTCTCTGGGGTTGTTACTAAGGCGGCACCTAACACCCAGGAATGCAGGAATGTCTGCTGACGTTTTTTTCATCACATAGAGGGGGATGAGACGGGTGTGGGGAAAGTGTCAGCTTGTTTCAGGAAGGAACTGATACTGCAGGGCCATCGGAGGATTCAAATATTGCCACTCGGAGACAGGAAAACCCGAGGTATCACTGAAGAATGGAGCAGAACAGTAGTCAGAGAGCAACAAAGGATTTGAATTACACCGTGATCAAATGACGCCTAAATCCTTCACAGCGAATGAGCCGGGGCTACAGGTAACACTGGCCCTCTGTCAACGGGACCCCCACCTTGAGCATCATCCCGCTGTGGTGAGTGAGCGGTGGAGTAGCTGAGGGCCATACATACAGTTAGCACTCTGTCTATCTCATAGGCTCATTCAGCCGTGTGGTTTGGCAGGTAGAGCTGCGATGTAGGTGGCTGTGAGTGAAGATATGGAGACCTATGTGTGCCCAGCTTAAGTATTCAATTTACCCTTGCCATTAACACACGTTACACATTGACTCTGTGTGTGGAGAGGGCGAAAGGGTTGGCTTATTGCAGCTAATCCCTCACCTTAAGCCTGAACTTGGCATTGGACAGGGTCTGTTATTTGCCATGCAACTCAAGTTTAAGATTCTAATAAGGAAGTCTAGGCCTAAGCTTCTGCAAACATTGCAGGGAAGTGCACGCCATCAGCTGACTGGGCAAGCAGCGAGGTGGAACGTCTATTTCAGTAATGGTGGCACTGGTCGCATACATACGTACTGTACCTACACAGAAGCATTCCCAAGCACCAGCCAAACATATAACAGCACTGTTTCATATCAAAGACCTTTATTTTGGCAATCGCCGATGTTTGCTTGGAATTAGCACTTTTTAATATACTCATTTGGTTCTGTACACAGTGTTAATGCACAGGAAAAACACAAGCTAAAGCCGTTTGACGCCTGTCTTGGTGATATGGGCTTATAGGAAGCTTAGACAACCTCCCATAAGACAACATTGAGCCATGCAGGGTTTTGTAGCACAAATGCCCTTTGTTGGACGCACAGAGCGGGCTCTCTTGAAGTCTTGAAGTAGAGAAAATAATTCCCTAAAAAAAGGTCAAGTTGTAGCAATTGTGCAGGTCTAACTATTGAATATAAAAATATATATATAATATATAATGTACCATGTATGGCAGAGGGGATTGGCAGCTGATATTTACCAAACTTGCTACTGAAGTTACATTTTGGACTGTAACTTTTGGAAAGAATAAAAGTAAAAAAAAAAAGTATGTTTAAAAGTAAAAATCCTTTAATCCCACTTTAAATCATAGACTGTAAAAATAATGGATGGCGCTTCCGTGCCGGAAAAGTGAAACCAATGTGGAAGAGCTTTAAATCTGCATTCTATTTAAAACTCGTTGCATAAAAAGTCTGTTTCTATAGAAGTCTATGGGAAAATGACCCTATTTCTCCCTTAATTTATTACCTCAATAAAAAATGTCATATTTAGTTTATGGTCTCAATTGCTACTTCAAGCCTTCTTATATACAGCATGATGTTCATTTAGTTAACTATTGTCCCATTTCTTTTTAAACATACGATAAAGCAGGGGATGCTTCAGGGCGTGGCTAAATCGCGACTTGTCAATCAGGACAGAGGCTTAGCAATGCTAACCAGGGCTTCTTGTTCTCTGAGAATCTCTTTTTACATCCAAGCAAAATTGGTATTGTAACTTAAATTTCTCAAACGTCATTGATATTGAATCCAAAATGTAATCGAATGGGGACCTGTGGATTGGAATCGGGAACTCATTGGCAATACCCGATAACTGCCATTAGAATTGCCTTCATACAAAAAAATCAAAAGGCAGTTTTGGTCTTGATCGGTCTTGACATAAAAGTCTGCTTTATCTGAGACCGAGACAAGACTGAGTAAAAATCGTGCTCGATTCAGAGACAAAACCTTTAAACAGGGGTTTTGAGGCACGTCTCGAGACCAACACGGATTTTAGAGTACTACTGGTAACACTGACGGTTGCCACTGTAATGTAATGTAATGATCTTTTCTTTACATAAAGGTATTTTTCTATTTCCAGTATATCCAGTGTTTACCCTTTTTTCCTTCTGAAAACAAAGTATGAAAGCTATTAACCTGGCGGTTAGGTAGCAGAGCCCTGATATTGCTTCAGACCCATGTGTGGCTTGTCCTCCTCTCCCGCTTGTGTACACTGAAGCCGTGCCAGAGAGCGCTGCTGCGTTGTGCTCTTCTATCCTGTGCTGTGCTGTCCTGTGCCGCGATGCCGGCTCCTCGCTAGGTGCCAAGTGATTTTTATCACTGGGAAAACAGTCTCCTTCCAATCTCAGCCCTCTTAGGAGCATATGAATACACTTTACACTCACACGAAGGAAAACAGGTAACTTGAGACCAGGCTTGGGGCAAGAGCTGAGGCCGCAGGTAACAGGGCTGCAGTGTGTCAGCGTGTGTGCAGTGTGGCATCTGGGTGAGTGTGTGTTGGACTTGTTCACACTCATGGATACCTATATGAACAGAGGTGGATCTGCACAGTATATGTATGCTTCAGTTTTAATGCTGCGCATACAGCAGTGCACTTTTTTGGCACAAAAGGGATAGGCTAAATCTAGGCTAAACCAAAAGCAGAGCTGACATAAAATGAGAGTAGATTTAGGCACGGCTCCCATATACTGTGTTTTAATTTGAACCCTTTATTTATTCAGGGAGAGTCAATGGGGGCAACATTTGACCTTTTCCATTGATTCCCTGTCTCACGTTCACACATTGATACGTGGAAGCTGCTCAATGCAATCAGAGCTTTGTGCTGTCAGCCGCACAACATACGTTGTTGAAGAAAAGGGCGAAATTCATTTTCATTCATTTGGTCAACCTTTATTTACGCTCGCAAGATCATTTGAGGGGCAGCCCGCATTTAGAATTGAGTTACAAAGTTACCAATACAAAACAATACAATACAAAACATAGAAAAGGAAGCAGCACCATCAGAAGAAGACAGAAAGACAGACAGATATGGACAAACCAGATGCAAAATGTTAACTAGTTAAAGCAATTACAATGCCAAATTTTGGAGGTCCAAAATCTGATTTCTAAAATGTCCAAAAGTGAGTTGATTTAAGGAAAAAAGGTGATTTCCAGCTGAGTCAGGGATTTGAACATGTAATCCTTTTTTTAATAGGGATGTAAATGACTTCCTATGATGTTGTTTTTTCAAAATGTTAACAAGCATTCATTTTTTTCGGGCAGCTAGGTGTGAAACTAGACTGAAGTTGCAAGGCGTATATTTTTAGCTCATGATCCGGGATTGTTTACTGCCTATTTTGACAGTCGATGACCTGAAGGGAGCTTTTCTGTTTTCATTTCTTTATTTCAGATTTTCCTTCAAGATGCTACTTCTGGAACAATTGGCAATAACAAAACAACACTTGTTCAACTCACTTAGAACTTTTAGGCAACATATTTCAATTTGAGTACTCTTTTTCCTGGTCAACTTATGTACCAGTACCAGAACCTGGACTCCCAAACCGGATTGCCACACGGATATTCGTAACCGTATTTCCCACCATGATGGTTAAACGTCCGCGGTGCGTGCCGAACCGATCAGCAATAAACTAAGGTTGACCAAACCACAACTGTATATTCAACGGCACTTTTTTTTAATAGAAAATGCTTTAGAAATTTGAAAATCATTTTATAATGTATTAATAACAGGAGGTATTGCCCGGGTCTGGACTGACTTGCCGTTCGGTTCAGACTTTTTTTCTTGTTTTGTCATTTATTTGACAGGGACAATGCATAGCTCCTTAGCAGTGCCGGAGTTAGCTATGATCTTATTTCCATCTGTAGTGCCTGGGCAGGAAACAGAGATTAACATCTCTGTCAAAAGGGAAACTTAACACTGGAGTATAAAAACACCAACACAGCAGTAATGGACAATAATTAAGTTTTGCAGCATTAAAACTCGCCCACAACAACAACCACACTGACAACATGAACCACAACGTGGAGACAAAACCACAAAAATAGTACCAACAATAAGATCACAACATTAAGACTAGGGATGCATAAAATCCATATTTTTGGGGTTTGACCGAATATTGAATCCACTGGTTAACATTCTGCCATATCCGAAACCAAATACTGAATCCTGCTCCCATCCTCCGTCCATTAAAACAGGAAACACATTAATGAAGTAAGCAATGTCCACAGCCTCTGAAATAGTTAAATGTAACAACGTAAAGGTTCCATGGCATTTTTTAACATTAATATTCGTTCCCCCCAGCCTACCTATGGTCCCCCAGTGGCTAGAAATGGTGGTGGAAATGCCTTTGAGAAAATGAAAGCTCGGATCGGGCAATATGGAATCTTCCTTATGAGGTCATAAGGAGGGAAAGCCGTATCCTGGATTTGGTGCATCCCTAATTAAAGGGGAACTATGCAGTGTTTTAGCTTAATTGAACCGTTTGAGTCATTGGAATGGTTTATAACTTTTTTCGAGTTGAATGGTGGTTGTCTTGCTCCCCTCTAGCGCCTGTGAGTGTAAAACCCTTGCAACTTACTCAGTGTCAGGAAGTATCGCGTGATATCAGGTCTCGCGATGTAAGGAATTGCTTCACGGCACTGCACACACACGGCCATCCAGGAACCAGCTAACAAGGTACCGATGGAGTTTTTCACACTATCATCATGGCTGAGCCGGCAAAATAGAAGCAGAAAGCTAGGAAAGCATTGTCGGCGGAACAGAGAAAACTGCACAGCGCTCCTTTAAGACACCATTACAACAAGACTTTACAACATTAAGATTAGCTTGGTTTAATCCTCATGTTGTCCTTGGGTCAAATTTGATCCGTTTTCAGTTAATTATTTTATTTTTTTGTCATAAAAAATGGGCCGTCGAAATAAGCACTGAAAACCAATACCTCTAGTGTGGACCCAGATTTTTGAGACGCCCCGCTTTATTTGTTTGTTTTTGTTTTCATAGACACCTTAACCCAACTTTGTGTTCTTCTGGACTTCCCCCTTTGCATGCACAACCCGATTTATGGATGTATTTTTGTGTTTTATTATGCCATATGTCAAAATGAGCTATTATGGCTCATTTTCCATTAATTTTTTCCTTTTTCTTTTTATTTATAAAAAAAAAACATCCGACCAACTTATGTGGGGCTCCTCCCATTATATGCACAAGCTCTAGTTTTTTAAAGAAAAAAAGCTAAAATAGCTCAACGCAATTCTGACTTTTTTTCCCCCCAATGCTAAAACCCCCGGTTCCATTTCCAGTATTCCTTCTCACGCAAACAAAGAAAAACATCAGTTACACAGCTTAATACATCATCATTAATAATAAATCATGCTTGATTATTTTTTTCACTTATTTGTGGATAAAAATGATCAAGTAAATGTCATTTTTTTATGTTTCAATAAGTGACCGACGTGAAGCGCATGGCATGTTTCCAAATCCACTTTTGCTAGCGTGATGGCGGAAAAAAGGGTCAATGTGCCGGGCGCATGGTTCAAAAGAGTTGTTCTTAGTGTCTTCATTAATCATAGGTGTGTATTTGGGGCGTAAAATGCAATCAACCAATCAGAGGTCATCTCCCATTCCCTTTAAAAGCCAGGCCGTTTGTACCTTGGCACATTGCTATTATGGCGGATTTGCACCGTAATATATTTATTTGTAATCTTTTGCGTGTGTGTGTGTGTGTGTGTGTGTGTGTGCCCTGTGCATAAGCTTAGGCACATTTTACTAATGTGCTGTTAAAATAACAATGAAATGCTATGCTATTGACTTTCAATGAGGTTTTTGTTGATCAATGGCGCGATCACTTCCCGCTGCCTCAAGATAGCAGTACACCAAGAATTCACCTGAACACACCTCCCTGAAAGACCAACATGCCCATGGGCACACGGATGGGTGCAGATGCATTTAAACGACGTAGGCGCGGGACGGTCTTAAAATGGCAAAGACACCTGCGGCGGGTTTTGCGCCGCGCCAGGGTGCAAGATGGGGCCCTATATGTACAAACGGCAACAAGGAACACAAAAGAGAGAAAGAAAATGAAGCAGTATAGAAGATTCCCAGTATATGTCATGTATACTTCTGTCATCATACGAATACAAACATATGTCTTTTTTGTAAATGAGACAGATATAGACTTTAGCATTGCATTACACCCTAAGTGCCTACTTTTCACAAGAAATGGGCCTGAAATCTGTACACATGAATTAGTCACAGTTTTACATTCAGCAATGGCATACGTCCATGAAATCATTCCCATGTTTGTTTTGATCACATATTTTGGAAAAGGAGAGCGTTGGAAGGCGGCCACAACTCTAACATGGAAACATTGTGTCCTAAAACATCGATCTGGAGTAATACCCACCGTAGTTTTTAGTCAGAGGCCCTCTGCTCATCAACTTGTGTTTATTTTATTTCCTATTTTCTTTTTTCACGCACACACATGTACATTAATCCCCAGTCTTACGTCTCCATCCCTCCATCCATTCCTTCTTCTTTCACCAGTGCTGTTTATTTTAGAGTTTTTGAGGAAAAACCTGCAGTGAAGTGAAAATAAAGGTAGCTTCACACTCATAATATTTGGAGTAGAGAGCAATTTATTTTCCTTTTATTAAATGCTGATTAATATGCAGTGTTGGGGAGACTAATACTGCAGGTTTCATTTCCCCAGTATCCTGTGCTGTGGCCGCTCTGCCTCAGAGGAGGAACTGGCCGCATGAGGGCTGCAGATATGGAAGTCTGGTTTGAATTAAAAGAAATAAACTCTTTTCCACCGTTACATTTTACTGTCTCCTCTTCTGTCAGTTTTTTTTTCTGAGCTTATAATTGTCGAGATGAGGTTGCGTTGTGTTTTGGGTCCGTCGTTAACGTGGATGTAGGGAATGGCCAGACCCTAATTGCTCTGGTTACATTTTCTCCTGGTTTCTGTGTGTGTGTGTGTGTGTGTGTGTGTCAATTAACAGTGAGCATGTATCATCATGGCAGATGAGGAAGTTAGGCCAGACAGTAACAATGCTGCCTCAGCAATTGAGCAGGATCATAAACCACATTCGTCGTTTTTTTGTTACATACATAAAGATCTGTGTGAGAGAAACCTACATTCACTGTGAATTAGCACTCCTAAAGAGTTTCAAGAGTGAATGAGCAGAATAGTAAACTTGGACATAAATGACTATTATTCTATTTTTCTTTCCAGGGTACTTGAGTTGATTGATTATTGGGAGAAGCCAATTGGCTGCAAACGTTGGTTCTTTCTTGCGTAAAACTCATTTATCATGAAGAGTAAAACCAGACACTCAGGTTAGACTATTGTTTGCCAATATGTTGGCCCATCCTGGGCTTTTAATGACAATCTGAAATGGGCTTGTCGGTATGCTCCGCCACCCTGTATGGTTTGAAAGGAATCAGGATATCATTTTACAGCCTCAGGGTTGAACATTCTGCGATTGAAACGGCTTCAGGAGCAATCTGGGGTTCAGTGGAGAGTTTAATTGTCCTGTGATGACCTGACTGTTTTGTCAGATGCTATTTTCACCCTGATGAGAATAATATTTGAAGAGGTGGGGAATGTAAAGTTGGGGCATCTGGAGTAGAATAAAAGCTGTGCCTCATGACACAAATACTGTTATTATTCCAATTAAAAATAATAAAGCCGCTAGCATCAATATTTGTATTAAAACAACAGCTCAAGGGATTGAATGTAATGTGAAAGATGTTGCCAATATAACAAACACACACATAATTAGCACATGACTTTGGGAAACAGTCCCACTCCGGGGTCTCCTTTATAAAACTCTGCGGAGATTCTATTTTGAAAGATTTTGATTGTCAAAAAGTCATTTCAATACATTCTTATTCATAACACCATGCGACGCACACCTGTACAGACTCTTCTCGTTATAAATACGGACGTGCACGAGTCTCACGCTCCACCCAAAGCCGTCCCATATTTGTCCTAATCAGGTCCATATCAATCAATCAATCAATGAATATACCACCCTTGTAAAGGAGCCCTTGATGACCAATCATGAAACGGAAAAACTTGACTCAGTGTTTGTGAGCTCGAGGTGCTCTCGCTAAATCTTTGAGCAATGCCAAATATGCCATGCTGTTGATTGGCTGCAATAAACAGGCCATCGGGAACTGTAGCGCTATTTATATAGTTATTTTCCCCAATAGGTTAATTAAGTCCATTAAACCGGTAGTGGATTGGAGTCCTATTGGCTTCATCAGGGTAATTAAGTGGCGCAGGTGTTTTGGATGCCAGCTGTGCGCTCTGCATCCAGAGTACTTTATCCCTGTGATATTTCGTATTGCCGTCGGAGGTCACTAAAACGCAGTCTACAAAACCTTGGGAGCGTTACACACCATCACTCATGGTCAGAAGGTGGCAGAAAACTGGAATGGAAATTCTTTAAAAGTCTTGACATTTGCGAGGAATGTTTCAATCTCAAGTTTCACTAAACTTTTTCTTGCTGAAACAGGTTTTATAAATGAGGCCCCTGGTCAAGTGCCAATGGCGTTAGTTTCTGACGCAAAAAGTTTCCTTCAGCATCTGTCAGATGCAGGTAGCTTTCAACGCATTTATATGTAATCCCATCCAAGGCGATATTTGACGCTCTGGGTACATTTTTGTCGTCATTTTTCATGCTCTTGGTCGGGAACCCGTTGCTTCACTTCTTGACACTCTGGGTCGGGACCGATTTCAAACTACTTAGTTGGGGTTATCAAGATTGCATATAAAAAAATCATTGATTGCCCCTTCCACTCCCTGTCAGATATTGCCCTCAGCCACACTCTCTCAAGAGCCCAGAACATCATCAAGGACAATACTCATCCTGGCCACCACCTGTTTTAATTGTTATCCTCTGGCAGGCGTTAAGGTCTATACAATCCAGCACCACCAGATTTAAAAATAGCTTCTTCCCAAGTTAGACAAACCCAGTAATTCACTGTCACCTCCTGTACTTCCATACTTGCACTTACCTAATTATTGCTTTTTTACTGTTTTTATTCCATTTTATGTGCTCTGTAAAGTATATTTAATGTATTTGTCATATGCAACCAGTGGAGTAGGGTACCTAATTTTGCTTTAATGCAAAGTAAAATGACGATAAATGCATTCAAATTCAAATATAGGGATATTAAGGCAAGAACAGGACTGTTAGAGTGAAAAAGAAAGATTGTGGGGGCCAGGACACAAACCCTGGTCTCCTGGGTTAAACGTCCTGTGTTGTTTGACCCATCAACCACCCCAACCTCCATCCTTACGTGGATTTTGGTCTTTCATACGACTCTCTACCATTGTCACTCTTCATACTACGTCATTGTACAGAGCTGCGGTCAAGCTGCTGCTGTGCCCCGTGCATCCCATACAGATGCTAAAGGGTGCCTCTTGCAAACATGTCCTCCCATAACCAAGGCAAGGCCTACCTCACACAACAAATGCCCAACCCACCACAGCCTGTACGTACCGACAGAAGCCTTTAAACCAAGGGAAATCAACCAAACAATCGAAACCACGCCAAAAAACAAAAAAATTGCACCTGAATGTTACATTGACATTCACAGGAACATTGGGGAGTCCATGCATGTCCACCAGGAGATAAAAGTCGACGCAGGTTACCTAACCTTCGTCTTTCCATTTGCCACAGATTAAACATTGAGCCTAGGGTAACATTTCTTCACTTTACTGTATGAGTTATAGACTGTTTGTTTTATTGAGAGACACTTTTGGATCCTGAGAAATTACCGTGCAACTGATCGTTGCATTCAACTTGCAGAAGGAAGAGACAGAAAGGAAGAAGAGGATAACTTCTAAGCACTTCACAATAATATCATGTTAGATTGCAAAGGAGATTTGGCATTCATCCATCGGCATCACACAAGTAAGACACGGTTTGAAACAAATACAGACTGCACCAATGTTTCTTTGCACATGCACACACTTGCATGCAAGGAGCACCTCGGAGATGTGGACCTGCTAGGGAACTATGACTCACATCAGCTAAGTGAGCAACGCAGGTCAGCCCGTCATGTAAAGGCTCTCCTGGAACAACTCTGTAACCGTATAACTCACTGTTTAAATAGGCCTCTGAGAGATGCCCTCTCATTTCCTGCTGGAAAAGCTGATCAATCACAGCTCTCATCACCGTGGAGTCGGGGAGAAATAGAGATGTGGGTGGACTGGTTCGGGACGGAGGGAGAGGTGAGATGAGTGGAGATACAATTGGATTTTGAGGTCTTTTTTTGTTGCATTGTTTGTGCTTCATTATATAAATGACGGATGAAAGATTGCGACTGGCACAGCAAAATAGAGCACAAGCCATAGAGTTTGAGGTGCAAGCCCATAGTGAAGCACTTTCATGAAGGTTGAGAGTGGCATGAATTATTGGTTGAATTTAGATTTTGTAATTGGTCAATGGTAAATTAAAATATATTTTATAAAGCACCCTAAGATCCCCTTTTAGATTTTTTTGTTTTTTTTAATTGGGCAGAAAAAAAAGATAAAAACATTTTCTTTCATCAACAAGTTTAACCTAGAGGGCCATATATTCACTCACTCTGTAGGGCTAATATGTGGCAACATGGAAAGATGAAAGGGAAGGAAAGGAGGAAGGAGAAAGGAGACATTGGAAGAGATCCGAGGCTGGCTCTAAATGGAGAGCCCTCGCTCCCTCCCCTCCCCAATTTGTCTCTGTGAGTGTTTTACAAGAGCTAGATGAATTGCGAGAGGTAACATCCATCTATCAATGCGAAAAGAGGAATGTTCTGCGCTTAGTGGTCCTCCCTTTGCTCTTTCCCCCTGCCCAGCACTTAAAACAACACATTGTGCCAGCAGCTCTTGATTTCCACTGCTTCAACACCATGTCGTTTTTCAAGCGAGGTCTATCAGAAGCGTTTAGGCTGAATGCAGAGCAGACCCCGGTAGCCAAGTAGCCCCTACCTACTCTGACTCAGACCATACTCAGCTCCAATTTGTCCCAACATGGGCCAGTGTGCATGGATGTGGGTTTATTGTGATATGCTTTGTGTTTTGTAGATGGAGCACTGCAGAAGATTAACTTTATTCTTTCAATTTGTACAATGCGACAAAATGGATCTCTTGAAAATATGCATTCAATTAAAAAAAATAGCAAATATATCTATTACTGTTACTCAATGATGTCACTACACTGGATTTTCTGTCTTGCAGCGCTAACGGCTAACGGACCAGAGCCAAGCTCACAGGCGGCTGTAGCCCATAGATGGCTTTTGGGCTATTGTTAATTATTAAATTACTGCAAAACGAGGTTAGCATAGGATTCTGACAGGATTAATGTTAAGGGATATAAATCTGTCATAAATAAGACAATGCTCCTTATTGTTATGAAATTATGTTTGTGATCTATTTAAGCAATACAATATGCACTAATGTGTTGAAATTGTTCATTTTTTTAATTTTGTTCTACGCATTTTTTAGTTTTCCAACTTTATCAGATAAGACTGAGAATGTGGGACAGCATGCTTTGGGATAGTCATTTCCTCTTAGTATTGGGGCACTGTGGATTTAGGGAGTTACTGAAGTTACGTACGTAGTCATTCAAGGTTTCTAAGTCTAACAGCGTTAGACAATGTTCTGTACACAGACATACACACACACACACACACACCATATTGTGTAGGTGGTCATCATGTACAAATTTGCTAGCTCTATGCCATCCATGTCAGCCAAAATCAGAGAAATATCTTGCTGATTCCAGTTATAACCAAGCAGTGTGATGTGTGTATAGGTGCCACTCTGATGCTGGCTGAGTCATTCCTGTTGTCACAGCTCTCTCTCTCTCTCTCTCTCTCTCTCTCTCTCTCTCTGTCTCTGTCTCTCTCTGTAGCTCTGTGTGCCTGGGAGTTTTATTTAGAAATTTATTTTATTTTGTAAAGTATCCGGCTGTGTTGTGGCGTTCCCGTATGCGAATACCTACCTGGCTTGACACATTCATTCGCGGCTAGCTGAAGAAATAGATGAGATGGCAAAACAGTCGCTGCAGCCCGCGGGCCGACGCAGTCGGACAGGTTGGAAAACATGGCCGCCGAAATGAAAATGTCTGCTTCACAGCACTTTGTGGCGCTTCCACAGCCAGTGTGTTACTGGCGTTAGGTTACTTAGTCAAAGTTAATTGCCTAGGTAGAGGAGGAGTAGTAGTAGTAGTAGTCACATGTGGTACACTTTCATTTTTCAAAGTATTTGTCTTCTGTCATATAACTTGCAAGTTGCAGCTAACAAATGCATTAAGCCAGATTCCTTTCATGGCTGTGATGTACAGTATATCTAGCCACCCAATGTTTTACACAAAAAGTCAAACCTATAGCTAAGACTACACTGTACAATTTGGCACTACGCTTGCTTTCAGGACTCTAGCACTTGGGCCTGCCAATCCCTCATTAACTTGCCACGTCCTGCTGAAAAGAAAAGACCTGCAAAAAAAAATGAAAAATCTGTGAAATGGATCCCCATTATAGCTTCACGTATTATAGCAGACTTTACTTTTATGGGCTTTTAACAAGTTTCCCAGGGGTTGCAATAATTTCTGTGGTTTATTTTCGGAACATTTACTTTTTCTTTTCCTTAAACGATTGGTATGGGCCTTTTTAGCTCTCCCAGCCATCTCAATCCAGTTTCACACTCCCTCTTTGGGACACTTTACTAGTCTTGGATAGCATGTTGGTAGAGCCAACGTCAATCCTCAAATTTCCACAATCCCAATTCCAGCTCGCCTCTTTAGGTTATTACAGTTTGATTGACATGCAGCATGTAAAGAGTAATAATAAGCAGGAGAGAGCATGGTAGAATGGTGACAGAAGGGCAACATTTTACAAAACCAAGAGCCCAGTGGTCGGTACGTTTGTCGGTGCATACCTTGTCGGCCACAACTTCTTGTACCCAAGTGTCATGTTCTGGCAACAAAACATAATTCCTCCGTCTCTGTGTCTGGCTGTCATTTCACAAAGCCTTAAAGATCACTAGAAATCGCATCCATATGTGAGAGAGAGAGAGAGAGAGAGAGAGAGAGATGTAAAACATGACTTCCACCCTCAGTTGTGCCCACAAGAGCTGCTGTGTATGGTGTTTTCCTTTTGGCTGTGCAGATAAATCAGCCCAGAAAGGACTTTGTTGTCCCTACACCTCACCATTCTTTCTCCATTCCTATCTCCACCAGTCATGCTTTCATCCCATTCCTGATATTCCCGACATCCTGCTTTCGAACCCCTCCCTCTCAATTTCACAGTCTTCTCCCTCCTCACTTCATGCTGCATTCCTTCAGCTCCCCTGCTCTGTCCGTCTGTTCCCCCATCCCTCCATCCATCCATCCATCCATGCATCCATCTATCCGTGCACTGCATGCGTCATGTCATTATTGTGTGAGTCTGAGCAGTTTGTCTGACAGCCAGCCAGCGAGTGTAACGCTACACCTCTGACCTGTGAGAGTCAGCAGTCTGTAGTTTTAGTTAGAGAAACATGTCTCGAAGCTGCTGTGCTGAGTTTGTCAGGGAGCAAATGAGCTTTGAAAACCAAAAAAGAGAACTATGGGCACATAGTGCAGCTAATTGTGGGCACATGGTAGCTAATTGCGTCCTAGTCTTGCATTAGATTCATATTAGTTTTGACAAGTTTCAGTCTTTCAAGTGTTTGTTTGCATGTTAGAACAGAGCTTACTGTCTTTCTTGCTCCCTTTACTGCAGCTTCCTGTGCTCTCCATTGCAGAAACCTTTCAGTAAAAAGCATAAAAAATGCCAACTAAAAGTAAAATTAATGTTACACACTCATGATAATGGCATGAGCTTACATGTCTGCATGCTGAACTGTGTTTTTATGTGGTTTGTTGACTACTTTTATAGTGGGATTGTGGATCCATTTAGTCCATTTATAAATCATTACTATTTCCTTTCCAAGAACCTGTAACAATATGCTAACATCACCATCAAAGGCATAACAGTACAAATATGATTGGTCCATAGCACAAGTCCAGCAGTACTGATTTACCAATCAAGAGGCAGTATGTGTTATTTTCGGGATGTATAGAGCTCAACCGTGACCACCCACTTCTTTAAGGGCTTCGGTTCCAGAAGTGTTTTTTTTCCCAATTTAATTGTTCAATTGACGTTTCAGAAATTGCTTAAATAAAAAGTTTTACATCTGGAACCATGCCAACCAGCTACAAGGTGGAGCTGTGACCATAAAACATTTGATTTGGTGCAACAACAAAAACATTTTGAAAACTGCAAAAATGCAAAGGTGCAAGACTGTGTAGAGAAACTATCATGGACTTCAGTGGTAGCAGTTTGCTCTAGCCGTTCCTGGGTTTGCAGGTATGGTAACACTTCCATGGTAACAGCGAGTTGGATCAATCAGAGCCGTGGCTTTTACGCTTAGGATTGTGGATAGTGTAGTATTTCTCCATAAGATTGAGAAAAAAAGGTTTTTCTTAAAACAAGGATCATTTCATATGGAATTCTAGCTTCTACATAAGCAAAAACCTTCGTTACATAGCTTGGGGTTAGTCTACCTTCAATGGCTTACACATTATGGCTGGTAATCAAAATCCTTATGGAGAAAATCAGTGGGATTTTTTTTTTCCAGAAACTCACTGTTGAGCCCTATTTAAGTTGTTGAACAAGGCAGCAATCACCCCGAGAAACGTTGCAACAAAACGCATTGGGCAAAACGGAGTGGTCTGCCTGTGGAGCGGGGCTGTGTGTGCAATTCCCCAAGCCCACTACAAAAACTCACTTTATTCTGTCAAAAAGCCAAATTATCAAACATGTTAATTGTAAAACAGGAACCAAATCCATACTTTACCTTCTACTTTGGATGGTTGTGTACCCCTCAGAGGAAAATAACTCAGCATTCTGCAAATGCAAGTCACTCAATACTCTCCCTGAGTGTTTATCCCTGTCTACCAGCCAGTTCTTTCCCTAGAAATAAATAAAGCCAAACTGCTGCTGTGCTCTTATAAGATATTAACTCTGGTGGCTTTAATAGATTCTGGAAGTACATGATGTGCTGTACTGTGTGTGTGTGTGTGTGTGTGTGTGCATAGGAGTTTGTCTACCGGATCTGTGTTCTCAGCACTGCCCCCTGCAGAGCACCCTGGCTGAGTCCCAATGTCTCCTTGCCAATCACATTTCTCTCATCCTGGGCCAGACAGAGACTCAAGCCAATCACAGTCCTAAGTCATTTCCTGAGAGGAAAGGGTGGCAGAAATGGTGCTGTGGTATCTTTTGGCAGCAAGGGCAGGGTGGGGCGAGGGACTATAGTTACATAATTCATTTCAAGTAGCCATGATTTGCACAACGGCCAAGGACTTCTAAATAGTGCAGTGAAGTACAAAAAAAGACCAACAAAACACATGACCTTTACAACAGACCTCTTCATTTTTGACAGATTACGACCCATTAAGTACAGAGGATTGTATATTGTCTTTCAGAAACTCCGACAGATGTAATTGTAATAACGAGGAAGAAGTGCGGTGGGTTTGGAAGATCTGCAAAAATCCTTGATAAATGAGCAATGTAACCCATAATTTGCGATAGGTTCTTGGTAAAGTCATGAGGCATACTTGGTCACTACCTAAAATTGTATATGTCTGCCATAAAACAAACTCCATGATGAATTCAATTAAATTCAAACAACTTGATTCATCCCAAAAGACCAATTGCGTTTCCAGCTGTTACCAGACCCCAAAAACAAAAGCATTTACACATAAATACATACGCAGCAGACAGCAGATTGTCAGATACAAGGGACGGGCAGCGAGTTCCAGAAACTATTGTCTAGATTTAAAAGTCTGATGGTAGACGGAATGAAGGACTTTATGATGACCTCATAGGCAGATTAAGAGTGGTCTTCAGAGTCCATCTCCCCAAACCCCTACGAATGGGTAGGACAGTGGAGGGATGGAACTAAGTACTGTACTTACAATAAGTACAAATTTGAGGTACTTTGCTTAAGTGTTTTCTTTTCATGCCACTTTCCACTTCTCCTCTGCTACAACAATCTGACAGTTTTAGTTACTAGTTACTTTACAAATGAAGATTTTTTTTTGCACAAAAAACACAAGAAGTGTAAAGAAAAATGCAATGTTCAATTATAAATCACACGGGCCTGTAAACAACAATACACAGGCCTCCAGTCTTGTCTTTCAACACTGGGGTAGGAATGCTGTTCTCAGTGGAATGGCGTTTTAAGCTAACGTTAGCAATCAAACAATCAACGTCGAAGAAACTCGAGGCGTCAATTGATCATCGAGCCAACATTATTTTGGAAGAGAAAGAAAAGGGGAGTGAGAAAATAATTTCCCAAATCCTCTAGTTGTACACTTCCATCATACCTCTGCCTTTCTGCTTCCATTTTAATCTTCTGAACCTACCGAACATATGGTTTTCTTGTTTTGCTTTTGCTTACACTTTCAAAATAAAGTTCTTAAATCAGTTGTTGGCTTGTTTACAACCTGTCTTATTGGCTATTTCTCGCCCCGTGTGACTATGTCGGAGCGATGTTGCTGTGGTCCCAGATCCCTACAATTCCTTTGATGGCTTTATGGTGCGCAACTTTACTGTTTTGGCTCCATCTCACCGCTCTGAGCGTCGTTTCCAGATGCAGCAGGCAGCTGTTTTCAGCAAGAAAGCTTGGATAAACTCACTGTACCCTCCCTGTCCTGCACCAAAGGGCAGACAGACAAAGTTAGCAGCTAGATGGTGAACATAGTGGAATATTTAGCAGCTACAAAGCCAGCTATTTTTGGTGGAGACCAATGAAGACTGGAGAGTAAGTTTTCCATTTAAATTAATCAGGAGGCCAGATACACAAGCCCCAAATTAAAGCTAATGTAGCGCTTCTGACTCTGTATGCAAACACGTTAGCCAAATCCCTGTTTAACTCTCAAACGGATACTGTAATCCTTCATGTAGTCTTTGCAATGCTTTACAATATAATATTGAAATTCCCATTTCACCCTACATTGACTTATTAAATGATTTAATATTATCTACAACAATCATGGGTGCTTCTAGGATCAGAGATTTAGGGGTCATTCTTTTAAACGTTATTCTACTGTGCTTACTGTGCATTTTAACATCATTTTGGAGCATCGTGGTGGAGGAAACTGACTTATGGGACTAGAAAGACTCCGACAGATCTGAGAAAACTTACTTCAATGCTAAGGCACAGGACCATTACTACAAAGGTGACATGGTATTACAAATGAAATTAGATATTTAAAAGCAGACTTTTCCAAAATGCAATATCAATAACTTGCCTCAGCACTCTAAGGCTCCTCTAGGCTAAAATTGCCCTTGACACCAATAAAGTAGGTGTGATATCTGTTTTAAATATAGACCAGTCATTAGAAGGCTTTTACACTCTCTCACACACACTCACACACACACACACACACACACACACACACACACACACACACACAATCTTGCCTATAGTTTGTTACTACCGCAGTCTGAGCAAGCTATTCTGTCAAAAATAACCCTTTTACCGTACATTAGGACACATTTCAGAAAATTCAGACATACAGCACGAATAAACTGAATGGGCAATTTCGTATTCAGAGTGCTCCTGCATTAGTTTAGGTTTTTAGGGTTTGGCGTGCGTTTATTTTTCCTCTCCTGTGGTGAGGCGCATATGTTATAGAGCAGCTCCCCCCGGCCCATTTGTGTGGTTCTGTTTCTGTCCCATAAATATAAGCGGGTAATACAGACCCAAACGAGCTCAGCTCTGGTACCAGATGTCTGGGTTTTTTTGGTTCTTCATTTTTCGTGGCTGTAAAAAAACAAAAACAAAAAAAAGGCAAAAAATAACAGGTGATGGAAGAGTAATTCAAATAAGTTTTAGTCCAACAACCGCTACGTTTTGGTTGTTTTTTTTTTCTTTTTGGTTCTGGACTCGACTGCAGAATTAAATCTCTGGTTTGTGGGTCATCATTTGAAGTGTTCTGCAAAACCACGTGGTGGAGGAGTGAACCCCCTCTCGCCAAGATTCTAGTTCCAAAGCAGGTGTCTGGGTTCTGGTTTCATGGCTTTTTTAGGTCTTTCATACATGTCACATTTTCTGGTTGATCGAACTCGATCCTGGATTAAATTCCGGGGGCCGTGTGCTAGATTACATTCTGGGACTCGGTCTGGGGTTGCGGTTTGAGCTCTGGGAGCAGATTCTGCCTGGATATGTTTTACTCCGCCGAACGCATAGACCTCAGATAATCTGTCGGCAATTCCATGCTTTTGGGTCTACATGGCGAGATAAGTGAAGGAAAGAAGGAGGAAAAGAAGAACTGGAGGCATGTCAGCAGTTCTGCATGAATCCTCATCCTTGAGAGGGCCACAGAGAGAAAAAGTGGAAGACAAATGATATGGACATGACTTTGCGAGAAAAAACTGTTGGATGAATGATGGATAGGATGGTGAGGAAATGAGAAGAGAAGGCGGGAGTCAGCAGCTAGATGGAGAAATAGAGTACGGAAGCAATGAAGAGGCTAGAGGAGTGAAGATGGGGGGAAACCCAAGTGGATAGTTGTACAGATGTTTTGTGTATGTCAAATGGAGAAAAAGAATATGTGGAAATAATCAGATGGGACCATGAGTGGAGTTAGTCTGACCTGTAATGAATACTGGTAAGAACTACTTCTGTTCCTGAATCCAGTGGTGGAAGAATAATTTAGATTATTTTCTTAAGTAAAACTACTAATACCCCACTGTGAAAATGATCTATTAGAAGTAAAAGTCCTACATTGGAAATGTTAAATAAGTAAAAGTATGGAAAAATCATCAGGAAAATGTACTTAAAGTATTAAAAGTAAAAGTACTTAATGCAGAAAAATCCTCACATTTTTCAAACTGGAAACGATCCAAACAGTTCTGTCAATCAATTACAAAAATGGCAAATCATTTCAGCGGAAATATAGGCCTGTATAGTGTTGGGTAGTTTAATTTATCATATAATGTGTTTTGTGTGCAAAAATCATAATTTGTAAATTATCTAAAGCTGTCAGATTAATGTAGTGGAGTAGAAGTAGAAAGTGACATGACAAGGAAAGATTCAGGTAAAGTACAAGTGCCTCAAAATTGTACTTAAGTACAGTACTTGAGTAAATGTACTCAGTACTAGGACTGATATCTTAGTCAGGAGAATCCGATTTGCTTCTTGAATCAGATGTCACTTTTCACGGCCAATATCTTTCTTTGTGTTGGAATTTTAAACTTTTCTGAGGACTGTGGTTACCTGGTCCTCAGATCTCTGCAGGGTAAATCCAGACAGCTAGCTAGACTATCTGTCCAATCTGAGTTTTCTGTTGCACGGTAAAACAAGCTTTGAACGTGCACATGTTCCACCAAAACAAGTTCCTTCTTGAGGCTATGTAGCAGTGGCACTGTTGCTCTGTCCGGCGCTTAGCACCGCCAATCTGATTGTGATTGGTTTAAAGAAATGCCAATGAACCAGAGCACATTTTTTCTCTCATCCCGCAATGCTGTGTCAACTAGCTAGACCCTCCTATGCGGCGCTGTGGAGGAAGGTCTGGCAATGCGAGACTACTCTGGACTTGACGTTGTTGTTGTATGACATTGCGAGCAACCTTTAGCTGTTTAGTTGAGTTGCCTCTTAAAGAAATGCTCAGAGTAAATTCACGTAGGGCTTTTATTGTGAAAGGTTTAACAGAAAAAGGCCTTAAAAGCTTTGCTTATCAATATCTTATTTTAACAAAAGAAAATTAAGATTATGCCCAAATAGCTGCCATTGAATGTTTGCAATTTTTCAAAATAAATGAAAAATGTACATATACAAAAATACCAGTCAAAAGTTTACAACTTTCCATTCCACTCCATTATAGACAGAATACCAGCTGATCCGAGTGTGTGGCTGATCTTTAATGCTATATCTACAGCGCCCATTATCAGCAACCATTCATCCAATGTTCCAAATACACATTCTGTTTCCTAATCTGATATAATTTAAAAAAACTAACAGAGAAAATAATGGAGAACCCCTTTGCAATTATAATTAATATTAAGCACATAGTGTAATCTGAAAACTGCTGTTTGTTTAAAAAAAAAAAAATCAATGCAACTGATCTCAGCTGGTATTCAGTCTATAATTGGGTGCAATGGAAATTTGAAATTTCTAAGTAACCCCAAACTGTTGACCGGTAGTGTTTTTTTTTTTGTGATCAAATCTTTATTTATTTTTAGATTTTTAAGAAACAAACAGTGACAAAAATTACAAACAATACATGAAAAGTATATCTTTAAAAGTAGCATTAAGTCTTGTTTTATCGGGGACGTTTTGTGGGGATTATCAGAAAGAGATTGAAATATTTTAGTAATTTTAAATCTGCTTAAATGTTTGAATTTTCTTCAAGAAGGCAATTACAACACCAAAACTTTCTCATTTTGATTAGGATTGCCCCGGATGATCCGAAAAATGCTACATTGTGATATTTTTTTTTTGGGTTAGAGTATACTGATTCATTTGTTCTATATACCATTTGAAACTGCAGTACAAATAAAGAATATGGAAATGCAAGAGCAAGAATGATGGTCTAGGAACGTAGCCGGTAGGCCTCCGACAGTGCCTAACAGAACATGCGTAGGTTATAAATGTAACTGTCAGTCAGCTAACCCTCGCCCTCATCTCATATAGTCCCCCTATCTGCCAAATGGCAGCCTGCTGGGACTCTCTAGGGATGGGTCCAGAACAAACACATTAAACGCCGCCTCAGTGACCATTCACTCTCAAACTTTTCCAGAAACCACCATTTTGTCCTTTCTCATCTTTCCTTTCCTCTCCTGATTATATCTAAGCACCCTTTTTTTCTGGACGGCTACACCTTTGTCCTCCAGTGGCTTTCCTCTCTACTGTAATTATCTTTAGTTTTCACAGTTTACAATATGGGTGCGTTTTTTTCACACCACACACTTTTTCAACTTTTGACATTGCTCATACATATTTCATAATCAGGTTCTTCTAGAACTCCCAATCCAACATGTTTCGAGGTAAACAACTGAGGTTATGTGTGATGCGTTAATCTAATGCGCTAAAAGTTTTGTTGCTATGTTGAGAATTGTCTGAGGCCTAAAGCTCAGTTCCCAAGGGTCTGCTTCTTTCACTGAAGCCGATTGCTCGAACCGTGCCAAGCAGACTATCAAGGTGCGTTCCAACAGGCGTTTTACCTCCTACAGAAGATATGAGGTGCTCCAGCGACACATTTCTGAAATTGGCATTCATATGGTGTATCACTCACTGTGGGATTGCCATATGGACTTCAGGGATACATAGGATGCCAGCGGAGATGGTACATAAAAACAACACAGAAACATGCATTGAGCAAAGTGTTTCATATGTTTTTTTTTTAAAAAGTAAAAGCACTTTGCTGTTGCATAGTTCTTATTTTTTTAATGAATCTTGGAAAAGTTCTCAGTATGACGGATGTACCTGCTTTAGACCTATTGCACGGGACTATTATTACCTGGGGACCTTTGGTAATTTGTAATATTTGCGGAGGGCATCTGTGATCTTAATCCTGGGCAAATCTATCATGTCTGTAATTTGTCAATAAAAAAATTCCACCTCAAATTACCACATTTATCATATTTTAACACAGAGGTTGTGTGATCATATGAGTCCCGTGCAAAGCGCCATCCCTGTGGTTTGGGGTTGTATTGGCTGCATTGGCGAATATGAGGTCAATTTTAGTAAAATACAGACCAATCCCGTACGAATGCGGCACACGAAACACAGAAGTGTGATGTTTATTTCTAAATCACATGAGGTCCTCTTGAAACACTAGGCCTGTGTGAAAAGGGCTTTTTTTTGTCTATACAATCGGGATTTATGCCTATTATCACGTAGTATACTGTAATCTCACAGAGGCAAATTATAGTGCCA
Organism: Percina caprodes; assembly: GCA_013375575.1. NCBI lineage: Eukaryota > Metazoa > Chordata > Actinopteri > Perciformes > Percidae > Percina > Percina caprodes. The sequence continues at coordinate 974,424 of JABXJD010000176.1, read as the reverse complement.
TTTAAAGAAAATGTGCAGATAGGATAACTTGTCTGAGCACTTCAAGCATTGAAGTGCTTATCTTCTGTCTATCATGGTGATTGCACGGAGTAACTTTAGCTCTCCGAGCCTCAACCGCCTGCTGCTACGAGTCAACCAGATGATGGTTCCTTAATTAAAATGTCCCCTGTTGCTACTCATGAACTTGACCGGGTCAGAGCGGACAGCGTAATACAATCTGTGTCTGTGTGGAAAAAGACAGGATGAATGAGAGAGCGTGTGTCAGAGATACAGAGAGGAAAAGGGACTGTACTTTTAGTATTAACTCAAGCAGAGCCACATTGGTCATTGTAGCAGTAGTCTATATCCACAACTTTCCCCTTCAGGGATTGTGCCGTTGGCTTCGGAAATTCCGCCAGATGTACCTCATTTTCAGATGGATGTCCGTTACCTTCTACTTTCGTTGTGTTGGAATTTTAAATTCTAGTTGATTTCCGAGGACTTTGGTTAACTGCTTCTCAGATCTCTTTGGCTGTGTGGACTAGCCAGACCATAGCGCTGTGGAGTCGAGGTCTGGTAGAGCGAGACTGTTGGAGCAGTAAAGTCTCTTAAGTCACCATTTACCAGCTGTGCAATGGAAAAAATATAGAATTAATGAAACTGGCAGTGTGTTTGCAAGCATAGAGAAGTCCCTCCCCTTCCGGTGGACCACCATTGGACCTTATTTCGGAAAGAATATGCACGGTAGTGAACTGAGAGAGACAACTTTTTTTTAATTACATTTGAATTGTGCCGTGAATTACACAAATGCCGTTTGTCAATTCAAAAGAGAATTTTGCAAGTCAAGAAAGTTGCAGTTTGTCATAAATAGTATAGTATAAAAAAATCAGCTTCCCTGCTGATAAAAACACCTGGAGCCGCTATAAGTTAGCTAAGTTACTTAGCTAGCGGTGGTGTACATTGCGCCAGACAAGAGATGTACTTTACTGAGCGGTTTCATCCAAAACTAAATGCAACAAACTGCAACTTTCTTGACTTGCAAAATTATCTTTTAAATTGATAAACTTGTGACTCATGGTGCAATTCAAACGGGATCCAAATATGATTTGTCTCCTGCTACATATTTTTTCCAAAAGAAGGACCCATGGGGGACCCCTGGAATGGGAAGGCACTTTGCCACTCTATTGTAAATGGACTGTAAATGGATTGTTTTCCATATAGCGCTTAACTACTTAAAGCGCTTTCACATAGTACAGGAACAATTCCCCATTTACACGCTGTGGCCGAGGCTGCCGCACAAGGTGCCACCTGCTCATCAGATAAACCGGGGCAACTCAGGGTTCAGTGGCTTGCCCGAGGACACTTCAACATGGGACCAGGGATCCAACTGCCAGCCTTCCGATTGGCAGGCGACCGCTCTACCACTGAGCCACAGCTGTATTTTCACCCCATTGGAGGAAGCAGATAATAAAGAAAACATGTTAACTGTAAATTTTAAAAGGTCAGCACGCTTACTGGCTAAGATAATTACATTTTTGTAGGAAGGAATGATGACAGACCACACCAAGTTTAGACATGGCTCGTTTCTTTGACTATGACCATGGCTTCTGCCCAATCTTAAGCAATTAGGCCTTTTTAACACAATAGGGGACAAAAGTCCCCTTGCCTTGAAGAAGCATTACTTTAACCCAAACCATAATGTTTCCCCTAACCTAACCAACCAAAAGGGTGTCAGATCAGAAAACCCTATTATTTTGGCAATGGTGATTTGTGCCAGTATTGGAAGGCACGACAAATAATAGGGCCAGCGTCAAATAAGAAACCCCTTATGGCAAAAATGGCATATTTTGTTGTTTAATTTGAAGGATTTGCCGAACGGATTATTTTGCAGATTATGTCTAGGTGTGAGCTTTGAAATCACAGCTTTTGTTACACATGCACCAAACTCATATTGGGAAGTGATCATACTAACTTCACTCCCCACATTAGATATAATGCATACAGCTAATGCTAGTCATTATGTGAAATATTGTTGTCTGCTTGAACTAGCTTGCAAGTTTTGCTCTTGTTTACTGAAATATAGAGGACTAAGAAAGGATAGGGCCTGTCAAATTATGTTATCTGTGCTATCAGTTGAAGTGCAAATGTATTGGGTTTTTATGAATATAAATATGATCTGCAACAATGTAGCAGTTATATTTGCTCATATAAAGTGATATGAATTAAGTTTGCAGTACATCTCAACACACCTTAACCCTTGTGTTGTCTTCTCGTCAACATTGAAAATCAACATTTTAGTTGCTTTTAATCAACATTTTTAAGTTTTTCTTAAGTTTTTGTTCTTTTTTTTACATTTTTGACACTTTTTTCAATATTTGTTACTTTTTTGACGTTATTAACTTTAGTTTTACAGTTATTTTTGGAATTTATGGTCAATGAACCTCATTTATAGGAAATTATGCCTAATTTGTCAGTTAGAAAAAAATAGGAGTTATTTAGACTAAAATTAAAGGACTGTATGTTGATATACAGATATTTCAAAACCACTTCAATTTTATTTTTAAAATTCTCTAAAATTGAATAAGATACTCCAAAAATTAATGAAAGTAGTAGAGAGTAGATTTGTACTTGCCAATGAGCGTTGTGTGGAATCAATCATGTTATTTTGAATAATTACAATTGGGTCATTAAAAAGAACATTGATATAGGACAACGGGTCAGTTTGACCCGAGGACAACATGAGGGTTAAAGCTTTGTGTCAGTTTCCTCTTCCACTGTAATTGCAACATCCCTCTACTACAACAACGTCTTCTACACCCGTAAACCCACCAAATAAGACACAATATCAACATCAGAGAAATGTTCATACAATAATCCAGCTTAGAAAGAACTCAGTACCCCATACCTGGCAGGAATGTGTGCTCCAAACGCCTGAGAGAGACAGGAAGACAGAGGAAGATATTTTGTTGCACATGACTGCTGGGTGGCAGACTTATACTTAGACTGTGGCGTTGTGGCAAGCATTTTATCACTGTGGCCATACTGGCAGTCCTCGCCTCACATGGAGCTGCAAATGACTTGTGAAACACAGCTGATTTGTGTGGTTGTGTGTGTGTGTACCTACAGGGTGACACTGCTGTGTATAGGTTTAAAGTGACGCCCAATTTAGTAAAAAGCAACAACGTTGGAATGGACTTGTCCGGAGGGTTGAAACCATGGAGGCCCGGGGATGGCTAAGTTTAGCAATGTCAGAGCTGGCTGGAAACAAAATAATCTTGATGCTGTTTTTGGATGTGTTTTTCTTTTGTTTCTGACACTGCACATTCCTGCTGGATAACAGGTTTTAACTGGTTGTTATTATGCAGTATTGTGTTTCAAATTCTTCACCCCGTGTTCAGGACCTGCTGCTCCCTTTGCACACTCAAGAATTTGATTCCAAAACACTGCATAGCCATTTTGGAATTAAAACATTGCTTGATACTCAACAAATATACTGGCAATTCCGTCTTCTCAGTGCCATTTCCTATGTCTCCTTGTTGCTGATTATTTCGGTTGTTCTCCGCAGTGAGTTAAGTTTGAATGAAACCGCTATATTTATCAAATGGTTAATAATTCAGTTTGTCGAAAAAAAGCAGCCGCTTATGAGTCCATAGTCTGTTATAAAATTCACAATACAAATACCCTCCACCCATATTTCTCCTATTTTCTTCCCAGCACTTACAAAGTTTGTATTTTATGTAAAATATGTTTAATGACACACACTTTGAAATGTCCTCCATTAACATTTCCTGAAGGATTTTCAAAGCACTTCCCAACAAAAGTAAGACAAAGACACAAAATTTAAAGATAGATTGAGGCAGGTGATTGGAATTGGGGATGATGATAATGTTAGGTAGTGATTGCAAAACAAAAAATGTAACGATCAGGCTGTGATGATTATGCTCAACGCAGCTGATGTTTTAATCATAGCTAATGTCATCCATTCCCCATTTGGGACTAGCGTTATCCAAGTGAAGAAGTGAGAGGACCACAAAATCATCCCATGTGGTGGTGACGTGCAAAAATGACCGGGTAACACTTTATGATAATGGTACATGAATTATCATGAATTCACACATGACGTTATGCATGAAAAAGCATGCATTCATTCATGTAGTACTTCAGGAATCATCAGTAATGTACAAGGATTAATAGTATCACATGCATGACTTAATGCAGGAACAATACTCTAATTTATGCATCAATTAAGGTATTTTAATGCCTTCTGGCTCTGTATCTGCACTTATATGTTTCCATATATGTTTTTCAATATTATTTATATTATGGTCACATTTCAATATCCTTTTTTTTTTTTTTTATCTGTTGTCTGTTTTTATTGTTTTTTTGGCTTGGGTTTTAGATGGGTTTTTCCGGTTATCTATTATGCTTTTTATCTTGTGTTGTTGTCTATAATTGTACAGCACTTTGGGGCAGTAGTGACTGTTTGTAAGTGTGCTATAGAAATAAACTTTGACCTTGACCTTGACCTATATCGCTTACTTTTGCCATATTTTTTAATTGCATATTATTCAATTTGATTTCACTTCACTTATTTACTTACATTGCAGTATTTTTCGTACTATGGCCACCTCACATTACTTTTCTTTACAAAGCTTTTTATATAATGCCACTTTACATTCTTTCAGTGCCTTTTGCACATTGTCTATTGGTTGCCTGTTTGTTTTTTTTAATCTGGAAAAACTGCTGCTGTAATAAGTGAATTTTCCCATTGTGGGATGAATAAAAATATTAATCTAATTTATTAATGATGTTCCCTGCACTTGGACAATGCCGTAAATGAAACCTTGATATGCAACTCCTGTTGTTTTTTTTCTTAGTTCTAGGGTTGTATGTCTCGAGTGCTTGTCGTACTTTTTGCCACAAGCAAAAGCATTTGCTAGCAAGGCTTGTTTGGTTAGCTCCAGCGTATTATTATATATTTTGTTGGGATAGTATGCACTCATGATTTGTTCCGTTTTGTTGTCTCGATCTTGTTCTTCATGTACACTGTCACTCTGTCCCACTGTCAACGGACGGGACGCATCGCTCCACAAAATAAACAAAATATGACCTACTTAGTGATATAATATTGCGCAACGTGATAGTCCGCTAACATTAAGTCGATAGATCATGCACCCCTACTTAGTTCCAGACATCTGAAATACCATCTGCATCGGATTTGGTCAGCGGGTGTGGAGCTAATTGACCGCTGTTTCTGGGTTAACATGCTCCAGCACCCTCATGCTCCCTCCCAAGCCCCAGTTAGTGGCTGTAAGTCTGGGTAACAACCTCCAGGGCTATAGGCCTCCACTCTAAGCCCCTGTTAGTGGCACTGAGGCTGGATTAGCAAAACAGCCAAATTGTCACGTAAAAAAAAAAACAGCGCCACAAACTGAGATTGACACAGCCGTACAAGTCTTTGTAAATCGGCTTATAACGACTTTTAAATTGTCATTTTTTTTTATCAATGTGAATGCTTCTGCAGCTTAAGCTAACAATGGCACCGTGCAATGGATTGGTCATTTGCTACTAGGTTTGGGCAAAAACAAATAATCACCCCTCACGAAAATAGGTTATATGTTAGGCTGAATGAAAGAAATCAAACAAAATGGCAGTTCTGTCTAATTATCAAACCACATCAGCTCATAAACACTAACAAATTTAATGTAAAATTTACAGTAACTTACAATTGGCCAGTGAGTTACTGTGAATTCTTACCGTACTTTTATTTACAGTATTTTATGTATTATTGTAAAATACAAACCAATCAAACATAACATGAGATAAAAAAGTAAAAACACAGTATTTAGCTATTTACAGTACTATAGTGGCTATATTGTAATTTTTCTTTACAGTAATGCTTTGACTACTGTGATTTCAACTGTAATACATACGACTACTGTGATTGTTGTCATGTCGACAAGGTTGTAATGTAAACTTTACAGCATTCTAATGTAAAAATCATACACGAGTGGTACTGTGAAAGCTAAAGTAAATATCTGTAGATTTCACAGCCATTATTTACAGTGTATCAAAGTTTTCTTAACAACAAAGCAGCTGAACATGTTTAACAGCATTCAAGAAGTGTGACCTCATTTTTTTTTTAGCTAGGCTACTTAATACACTGGCAAGTTAAGCTTATGTAACATAAGGCTTATAATGACTTATGGTAAGTATTCATTGTCAGCGTCATTTGCACGCTTCCCATTCATTTCTATGGGAGCAGCCGTGCAATGCATTCTGGTAGCGTCGCGGGGACGTTGGAGAAGCGTGGTGTCGAGTCGCCTGCTCCAACCAGCTCGGCTCGACGCCTCTCAGAAGCTGATGAAAATCCTTCAAACTGGTCATAGTTGACTTAGACTTCTCTTTATTAATCCTTTTGGGATGACTCCTGCAAGGAAATTGAAATTTCCAGCAGCAGTTTTCAGAAATAAAAATACAGTAAAGAAAGAAAAAGACAGTATAATAATAATAATAATAATAATAATAATAATAATAATAATAATAATAATAAAACCTTTGGCTATACAAAGACATTTACCATAGTTGATCTGAAATGAAGAGAGACTTAGCATCTGCATAGCAGCTATTTTTATACAGACGTAAAAAGATATATCATCGTATTCCAAACAAGCCGCCGTTATGGTCGGTTTTGAAGTCTGGGAGCAGAAGCCCCAGAGACTGACAAAGCTGTTGGGGGCTAGCCCACTAGCGTGCAATGCTGGTCGACCGCTGACGTGAAAGCAGCGCCTATACAAACATGTTCCACAAACAGTAAAACAAGAAAAAGCATGCTAAAACAAAACAATCATGTTGTTAAAGATGCACCTTACACCAGGGCTTCTCAAAGGTCCACATCAGAACAGAATGGCAAGTCAATCCAGACCTAGCCCATACCTCATGTTA